>ONZH01014822.1:0-277815 GCA_900303285.1 Rhinella marina | reverse complement strand
AAGGCCTGCGTCTCCACAAGCCTAAACGGCAACATCTCCAGGGCCAGCAGTTTGGAGATGTGGCAGTTTAAGGCTTGGGGCTTGGGGGTGACTCGAGGCGTACTTCGCCTGCGGTCGAACGTCTGCGAGATGGACAGTTGTTGGGACGAGGGTGTGAGGGTGGCAGGCGAAGAGGCGGGGGAAGGGAGGCTGAAGGAGAAGGCCCCAAAGTAGCCGAGGCAGAGGCAGATGTGGAGGTGTCCTGGCTGGAGGTCTGGACCGCAAGTGGCAGCACACAACACAGGGGAAGAGGCAGTGGCAGCAGGACCGGGCGCAGTTTGTATTGCGTTTGCTCTCTCCCACTCAGCCCAGTGCTTGACTTCCAAGTGAACGCCGCATGCCTTGAGGTGGTCAGATTGCTCTTCTCAGAGCCCCTACTCAGTTTTTGAGTGGCAGAGTGTGCAAACCGCGCTCAGTTTGTCATCCGCACAAACATTAAAAAATCTCCACACCACAGAAGTACGAGGCCTCGATGCGGGGAGCTTCGCGCGACTGCCCGCTGCCGGGAACAGCTTCGGGCCGTGCTGGCTGTGGCCTCACTACTTTGTCTGGACTGTCCTCTGCCTCTGGACATCCTCTGCCTGTGGACATCCCTCTGCCTGTGGACATCCCTCTGCCTGTGGACATCCCTCTGCCTCTGGACATCCCTCTGCCTCTTGCTGCCTTTTTCGGTGCTGCGCAGACCACCACCTCTCCACTACTTTCCTCGCTGGACATCACCCCTGGCCAAGTGGGGTCGGTCATTTCGTCATCCACCACCTCAACTTCCTCACTCTGCTCCTCCTCCTGCCCACTGGACATTCCAACAGCCTCCCTTGATGGCAACTGCGTCTCATCATCATCATCGCTCATGATAACAGATGCTGGCTCAGGGTCCACATCAGCAGGAGATGGCGAAAACTCAAGTGTTTGGGCATCACTACAAACAAATTCCTCTGCTAGCTCCTGGGATTTCTTCCGGCACATCTGAAAAAGGACCCGAAAAGAGCTCCTGGGAGGGGGTCAATTGGTGGGATGACTCTGTTGGCCAGGTGTGGAGGAAGGAGGGTCAGAGTGAGACTGTGTGGATGACTGGCTGGTGGACAACTGTGTGGAAGCGCTATCGGCTATCCATTGCACCACCTGTTCAACCTGCTCAGGCCTCAACAGCGGTGTAACCCGCCCCCTGCTTAACTGTCCCATAAAGGCAGGGATTCTGGATGAGCGGGATCCTGGCTGACCCTCACCAGCACGCATTGTATCCCCACTGGCTTCAACAAGGCCCCCAACAGCAATTCCGCGCCCCCGTCCTCGTCCACGTCCTATTCCGCTAGCCCCCCGCCGCATTTTTTTTTTTTTTTACAATATTTTGCCTTCACAGCCGTGAAATTAGTTTGCAAGGAGAACGCACAGTACAGTTGCCAGTTATAAGGCCTATATATTGTATTATTCAAGGTACACAGCCGTGTACTAAGTGATCAGACGGTGTGTATGAACACCAGTTATGAGAAATTACTTTGCAAGAGAACGCACAGTACAGTTGCCAGTTAAGGCCTATATATTGTATTTTTCAAGGACACAGCCGTGTTACTAAGTGATCAGACGGTGTGTATGAACCACCAGTTATGAGAAATTACTTTGCAAGAGAACGCACAGTACAGTTGCCAGTTAAGGCCTATATATTGTATTTTTTCAAGGTACACAGCCGTGTACTAAGTGATCAGACGGTGTGTATGAACAACAGTTATGAGAAATTACTTTGCAAGAGAACGCACAGTACAGTTGCCAGTTAAGGCCTATATATTGTATTTTTCAAGGTACACAGCCGTGTACTAAGTGATCAGACGGTGTGTATGAACACCAGTTATGAGAAATTACTTTGCAAGAGAACGCACAGTACAGTTGCCAGTTAAGGCCTATATATTGTATTTTCAAGGTACACAGCCGTGTTACTAAGTGATCAGACGGTGTGTATGAACACCCAGTTATGAGAAATTACTTTGCAAGAGAACGCACAGTTACAGTTGCCAGTTAAGGCCTATATATTGTATTTTTCAAGGTACACAGCCGTGTTCTGAGTGATCAGACGGTGTGTATGAACACCAGTTATGAGAAATTACTTTGCAAGAGAACGCACAGTACAGTTGCCAGTTAAGGCCTATATATTGTATTTTTCAAGGTACACAGCCCGTGTTCTAAGTGATCAGACGGTGTGTATGAACAACAGTTATGAGAAATTACTTTGCAAGAGAACGCACAGTTACAGTTGCCAGTTAAGGCCTATATATTGTATTTTTCAAGGTACACAGCCTTGTACTGAGTGATCAGACGGTGTGTATGAACACCAGTTATGAGAAATTACTTTGCAAGAGAACGCACAGTACAGTTGCAGTTAAGGACTATATATTGTATTTTTTCAAGGTACACAGCCGTGTTCTAAGTGATCAGACGGTGTGTATGAACACCAGTTATGAGAAATTACTTTGCAAGAGGAACGCCACAGTACAGTTGCCAGTTAAGGCCTATATATTGTATTTTCAAGGTACACAGCCGTGTACTAAGTGATCAGACGGTGTGTATGAACAACAGTTATGAGAAATTACTTTGCAAGAGAACGGCACAGTACAGTGCCAGTTAAGGCCTATATATTGTATTTTTCAAGGTACACAGCCGATGTACTAAGTGATCAGACGGTGTGTATGAACACCAGTTATGAGAAATTACTTTTGCAAAGAGAACGCACAGTACAGTTGCCAGTTAAGGCCTATATATTTGTATTTTTCAAGGTACCACAGCCGTGTACTAAGTGATCAGACGGTGTGTATGAACACCAGTTATGAGAAATTACTTTTGCAAGGAGAACGCACAGTACAGTTGCCAGTTAAGGGCCTATATATTGTATTTTTCAAGGTACACAGCCGTGTTCTGAGTGATCAGACGGTGTTGTATGAACAACAGTTATGAGAAATTACTTTGCAAGAGAACGCACAGTACAGTTGCCAGTTAAGGCCTATATATTGTATTTTTTCAAGGTACACAGCCGTGTTCTAAGTGATCAGACGGTGTGTATGAACAACAGTTATGAGAAATTACTTTGCAAGAGAACGCACAGTACAGTTGCCAGTTAAGGCCTATATATTGTATTTTTCAAGGTACACAGCCTTGTACTGAGTGATCAGACGGTGTGTATGAACACCAGTTATGAGAAATTACTTTGCAAGAGAACGCCACAGTACAGTTGCCAGTTAAGGCCTATATATTGTATTTTTCAAGGTACACAGCCGTGTACTAAGTGATCAGACGGTGTGTATGAACACCAGTTATGAGAAATTACTTTGCAAGAGAACGCACAGTACAGTTGCCAGTTAAGGCCTATATATTGTATTTTTCAAGGTACACAGCCGTGTTCTAAGTGATCAGACGGTGTGTATGAACAACAGTTATGAGAAATTACTTTGCAAGAGAACACACAGTACAGTTGCCAGTTATAAGGCCTATATATTGTATTTTTCAAGGTACACAGCCGTGTTCTAAGTGATCAGACGGTGTGTATGAACAACAGTTATGAGAAATTACTTTGCAAGAGAACGCACAGTACAGTTTGCCAGTTAAGGCCTATATATTGTATTTTTCAAGGTACACAGCCGTGTTCTGAGTGATCAGACGGTGTGTATGAACACCAGTTATGAGAAATTACTTTGCAAGAGAACGCACAGTACAGTTTGCCAGTTATAAGGCCTATATATTGTATTTTTCAAGGTACACAGCAGTAGTGCCAAATATAGTTTGGTATGTAGCAGAGCACCTAATACACCACTAATGCCTCTCTCTGTCCCTACTCCAGCAGCTATCCCTGAATACAGCAGCCGTTCTCTGTAAAGTCTATATTGTAGTAAGCTATCACTGAAGTCCACTGTAGTAGCCCTGATAAGGGGCTTTTAATCACGCTCCTGCCTGTCCAACAGCTAAAATCTGTCTCTCCCTTCTCCAGCCTCTGTCCCTGACTAAGTTCACGCAGCATATGCGTACGAGCAGGAAGAGCTGAGTTTTTAATATTCGAGGTCACATGGTTTTTCCAGCCAATGCATGTAGACGCCGTTTTCGCGCTGCCAGCGTGCTCAGCGTGCCTGTCATACCCCCCTGCATGGTGATTGGTGGAAAAAGAGCGCCAGGGAAGGTGGGAGGGGAAACGAATTCTAGGTGCGCCATCGCCGTTATACTCGAATTAAATCGAGTACGCCGAATATCGTAGTATTCGATCGAATACCAGCTCGATCGAACACTACTCGCTCATCTCTACATATTACACATCTATGACACATATTATCTAAGAGCATTGAATCAATTCTGAAATTTACACCTTACACCTATATTCCAAATGTTGTTGTCATTCATCTCATTAATTACTGCCTACTACTATCCAATGGGACAATAAGGGCCATAAGATTCTGTATTCCAGAATCACAGACATTCCATGTTCCTTTGGCTTCTAATCTTGATCAGCTGGTTTCATAACTCCTGTAGACACAGTGGCAGATGAGGTTTAACACTGACAAATGTAAGGTTATGCATATGGGAAGGAATAATGCAAGTCACCAGTACATACTAAATGGTAAAGCATTTGGTAACTCTGACATGGAAAAGGACCTAGGAATTTTAGTGAACAGCAAACTAAGCTGTAGAAGCCAGTGCCAGACAGCTGCTGCCAAGGCCAATAAGATAATGGGTTGCATCAAAAGGGGCATAGATGCCCTTGATGAGAACATAGTCCTGCCACTTTACAAATCACTAGTCAGACCACACATGGAGTACTGTGTACAGTTCTGGGCTCCTGTGAACAAGGCAGACATAGCAGAGCTGGAGAGGGTTCAGAGGAGGGCAACTAAAGTAATAACTGGAATGGGTGGACTACAGTACCCAGAAAGATTATCAAAATTAGGGTTATTCACTTTAGAAAAAAGACGACTGAGGGGAGATCTAATAACTATGTATAAATATATCAGAGGTCAGTACAGAGATCTCTCCCATGATCTATTTATCCCCAGGACTGTGACTGTGATGAGGGGACATCCTCTGCGTCTGGAGGAAAGAAGGTTTGTACATAAACATAGATGAGGATTCTTTACGGTAAGAGCAGTGAGACTGTGGAACTCTCTGCCTGAGGAGGTGGTGATGGTAAGTTCACTAAAAGAGTTCAAGAAGGGCCTGGATGTATTTCTGGAGGGTAATAATATTACAGGTTATAGTTACTAGAGAGGGGTCGTTGATCCAGGGAGTTATTCTGATTGCCTGATTGGAGTCGGGAAGGAATTTTTTCCCCTAAAGTGAGGAAAATTGGCTTCTACCTCACAGGGGTTTTTTTGCCTTCCTCTGGATCAACTTGTAGGAAAACAGGCTGAACTGGATGGACAGATGTCTTTTTTCGGCCTTACAAACTATGTTACCTAGTTACTATGTTACTATTACTGGCGAAAGCCATGTACATGCGAGGCCAGCTTTTCCTGTTTATTTTTCAATCCAAGGTAACCATGAATGAGAAGAAGATATCACAGGATCCATGATCTTCTGATAACTGGGGATCCCCAAAGGTGGGACAACAACCAACCATTTCTGAGAAATCCAGCGGACACTGCTTCTAGAGGAAAATACAATGAACTTGCATGGATTTACATATTTATAAAGGGAACCTGTCACCATAAAAATATAGATATTGTGGTAAAGTGCACAATAGAGTTATGTGGGGGGATGTATCTCACTGGTTTTTCAGTTTAGCTGGATGAGAATTGAAATCCAGAAATGGTATTGCTTTAGCAAGGGATAGTTGCTGGTGCTTTTTGTTTAAAGTTGTATGGGCTCGATTTCTTTGGACTGGGAGACAGGTTGGTAATGGGAGTCTCTCAGTCCACACCCCTAGTCCACTACAGATATTCCCTTTAACCTGAAGTGATCGCAGTGAGGTGGTCAGTGATAATCAGTGAGGGATAAAAAACAACCCTCTGTGTATGACTGTGATTGAGGATTTGGAAAAGGAAGCCTGCAGAGGCTCTGTGTGGTCCCAGCCAGGAGGGCTGTGGGGCTACAAGGCTAAGGAAGCCTGAATTTGGGGGGACCCAGTGACAACTAAGGAAAGAGGTGTTGCACGGTCAGAGTCGGGAGGACTCTTGGACCATATCCTGCTGGACCGAATGGCAGAGTAAAGCCAAATCTCACCCCTTGTGTGAACTGCATCTTAGAGGTGAGTTAGGGAGACCTATGTATTAGGTAGAGCCCAGGAGGGCAGGTGTTTGCTTTGTATTGGTGTTTTATGGTGCTATAACCTCATATCACTGGGTGATCATCTGTACTGCTGAAGAGACAAAATAAAGCACCCTGTGGATTTTGAACCCTGCTGTCTGAAAGAAGTCTGTCATTGCCGACCCCCTGTGAGAGAGCAATCCCTTACAATATATGTCTATAAAAATATATATCTATAAAATATAGATATATAAACCTGTTCAGCTCCTCCTGCTCTATAACAGGATGCTGGTAAATTGGATATTGGATTTGCTGAGCAGATTGATATATTGATTTATGGGAAAAGATTCAGTATAACTTGTAACTTGTCAAAGGAAAATACATAGATTGAAACCGCACACCGCTACCAGATAAAGCACAAAATGCCATAGTGATATAGAGTTATTCCAAAGCTCATGCTATGCTTGTTTAATAAATCAGAGACTCTTGGTAAATATATTTTGTACAAAATTATCAGAGCCCATTCACTGAAATCGTTAAGGTGTTCTCTGCAGAATGGGAACCTAACACTATCTCCTACCTGTTACGTGCCAGACTTGGCTTCCATATAATCAGGGAGTGTTTTGTTCCACATGCTTGTAGTATCCACTCTGCCCTTTGCCATTTCTGGTGCTTCAAAGGCCTCCCCTAGTTCAGGAATGCAGATACTAGCATGCATGCCGAATCACTTGGCTTTATAGTTGCACTGATTAAAAACAACCTGTGGGGCAAATGGGCTGGTCAGGGGTGCATGACCAAATGGAGTAGCCACACCTCCAGTACAAACTTACAAAGAAAAAAAGAGAAATTTCAGTCAGCACATCCCAGAGTGCAGGTGCTGGTTGCTATGGCTAAATACATGTCAAAGGAAAATACATAGATTGCAACCGCACACCGCTACCAGATAAAGCACAAAATGCCATAGTGATATAGAGTATTCCAAAGCTCATGCTATGCTTGTTTAATAAATCAGAGACTCTTGGCAAATATATTTTGTACAAAATTATCTGAGCCCATTCACCGAAATCGTCAAGGTGTTCTCTGCAGAATGGGAACCTAACACTATGTCCTACCTGTTACGTGCCGAATCACTCGGTGTTACTTATAAAGCCGAGTGATTCGGCATGCATGCTAGTGTCTGCATTCCTGAACTAGGGGAGGCCTTTGAAGCACCAGAAATGGCAAAGGGCAGGGTGGATACTACATGCATGTGGAACCAACACCCCTTGATTATATGGAAGCCAAGTCTGGCACGTAACAGGTAGGAGATAGTGTTAGGTTCCCATTCTGCAGAGAACACCTTGACGATTTCGGTGAATGGGCTCAGATAATTTTGTACAAAATATATTTGCCAAGAGTCTCTGATTTATAAAACAAGCATAGCATGAGCTTTGGAATACTCTATATCACTATGGCATTTTGTGCTTTATCTGGTAGCGGTGTGCGGTTGCAATCTATGTATTTTCCTTTGACATGTATTTAGCCATAGCAACCAGCACCTGCACTCTGGGATGTGCTGACTGAAATTTCTCTTTTTTTCTTTATAACTTGTAACTTATTCAGAAAAATCTTTGCTCTTCCAATGCTTAGGAGTCCAGTGGGCGGTCACACTCAATGACTGGCAGCTTTCCCTATGTATACAGATTAGAATGTACACTGATTAGACCGTCATCTGGATGTTTAAGCATAGAAAGAGCAGACATTTAAATGAACAATTAGAAAGTTATACTAAATCTGTTCCCAAACACTATATATCAACCTGCTCAGCTCCTCCTACTCTATAACAGGACGCAGGCATCATGTGCAAAGTGACATTTTAGGATCTGAGCCTCCTCTGCGTGTCAAAGGCACCTACATATTTAAATTGGTCTGCAATGTAACATGCTCACTTTACATCCTTGACACGTTCCAGGCACTACGTAATTCAAAGCATTGCTAGAAATTTATGTGGACTTCGTTTAATTTAAGCATTGCACATTGAACCAAGTATATTGGCGATCAAGTAGCAGTAACTTCAGTAATATGAAAATATATCTGCAATTCCATCCAAAGTAAGGCATCTTTAATATACAAACTGCTACAAGTTTAATTCATTAAAGGGGACCTAAACCTTACCGCAAAGAGTGATCAGCACCCAGGGGCATATTGAAAGGCTCATGGGCCCTGGTGCAAGAGTTCAGCTTGGGCCCCCCTTCCCTCAGTTCTTTGTGGCTAGGGGCAGGGAAGCACATAGCCTTAATGCTACCTGAGGCAAAAACTGAAACGGAACCCCCACCCCCCATGACAAATTCTTGACCTAACCCCTTCCCTCCAGCCAGAGGTGTAACTTGACCAGCATGCACTTTCTGCAGCACAAGGGTCTTTGGGCTCTCTCAGGCTCCTGGGCCCGGTTGCGACTGCTACCTCTGCACCCTCTATAGCTATGCCAGTCAGCACTTTCTGCTTGCATTGGCTCTGCTTTGCCTCTGCAACATGCAGAGTACAGATCCTGTATACTTTCTACGGATCCATATGCTGCAAATGTAGGGCCGTGCCGAGACAAGCGGAAGATGCAGATCGCTCTGAGAAGTACTGCTGTACTGCGTTCTTCGTGGAAGATTTAGGTCCCCTTTAAATACTTCACAAATTCCACTAAATGTCAGAAGATAATGGGGCACATTTATTTAGCTTGCCTTTTTTTCTTTCTTTTTAGGAGTAACCTCAAATTTATGATCCCTTAAAAAAAATCAGCTTAATCGTATTTGGTTTACAGTAAGTCTGACCTTTAGTGGTTGTTTTTTGGAAGACAGGTTCAGATTCACTAAGACTTTGTGCATGAAAATATTGCGCAAATGACCAAAAAAAAGTTGCAAATCTATCTTTTTCACTGCAAAAAAATGCATAAGTTCCCCCTCCAAACAGACAGGAAAAATACGTCTGGTCTGGAGTGGAGTAGAAATAAGACTGTTTATGCGCCTAATTCGCGCACAAAAAAGGCACACCAACATAAATACATTTTAAATAAAGGGCAGAACAAAGACAACTCCAAAATTAGTCTCCAAACAAGATTTAGATGAACAAGGCGCAAGATCAGATAGTAAATGGGATTTAAAAATAAAGACAGAAAAATAAGACAGCTTTTTTTTTTTACTTCTGAGAACAGGCGCAGACATTACAGTAAATGTGCCCCAGCCGGCCTATACTCACCTGCTCTGCAAATCCAGCATCGCAACTCCAGCCCTCCTCTCAGTGTTTACATACTAGGCTGCAGTGGTGATGTAAAAGTATACTCCACACGACCAGTGCAATCACTGACCTCAATGATATGCGGCACCAAATCATTGAAGTCAAGCTATTGGCTGCAGAGGTGACACACCATGCGCCTATAGGTCACTACTAAGGATGAGCGAATCAACTTCAGATGAAAACTTCAGATAAAACTTTGTTCTAATATTGTACAGAGCGGGAGCCACCACTTGGAACCGAACCAGAGTTCGCAAAATGGTTTTTCACAGTAAAAATAAATTTATGAAGTTATTACGCGAAGTCTCGTCAGACTTTGCGAAGTAATAACTTCGTCACATCAGAGCCAGTACATTCTAATACTGTACGGAGCTCCCACTCCGTACAGTATCAGAACAAAGTATTATGCGAATCGACTTTGGATGTTTCATCCGAAGTCGATTCGCTCATCTCTAGTCACTACTGTAGGCTGGTACACAAACACAAGACTGGAGCTGGAGACTTCAGGGGAGAAGCAGATGGGTATAGGCTCATTATTTATTTTCGGCACTTGTGAAACTTTTTATTAATTCCAGCAACTGCTTTTCTGCTAAATATGGAACTGGAGCTAAGATTATGAAAAAGGAAAGACCTTCTGATGTCTATATCGAGGCTCCTTGTGTCTGCTGTGGGGGCAGCCTGGCCATAGACTCTACAGGGAAATTTGAAAGTGGGACGATGGCCAGGGGGTTGCCTGAGCCCTCCTCAGTACTGCCAGGCAGGTAAGTAATGAACTGTTGTTCCCAAAGTTAATTAACGCTGGGGGCGTCAAGTTGTTATGTACCTGGATTCAATTGTATTGCCTTCCTGAGGCAACTGGAGTAGGAGGACAGAATGTGGCAGCTGGTACTGGCCACCACAGAGGAGCAGCTTCTGAGGACGTATTTTGTGCTGCTGGGGTGGTACTATGTTCCACAATATGGTATTGCTGGCCCCACCTACTTGTGTTGGCCCTGCCTTCTGTCAATTTGGGCATACATTTTTTTTTCCAGGGCCACTTTAAGCTCCCAATTTGCCCTTGGTCTGCTGTATATTTAGCTCCAAAAGCAGGACTGGTTCTTGTCAAGAGAAAGTGAGATATGTTGGTGGCTTGTGAGGTTGATGTGGAAGAACTTGACTGACCGGCACTGGAGCCTAATCTCACCTCTATGGATACAGATTTCAGACAAGCCCCCTGGTTCAATCTGATCTGCAGTCATATGTCACTCTATATTATCTGTTCCCAGACTCCCTCCCCTCACAAAAGGAAGTGGAAAGCCTTTTGAGAATAGTGTCAGCTTTTAAAAAAGAAAAGACAGGCTCCAACACCACAGAGTTAGCCCTCAGACACACGACTGTAAGTATCTTGCGGTCTGTAACCTTGGATCTGCAAAATCTGCGGTCCATGTGACGGGCCTATTGACTTTAATGGGCCTGTGGTCCACATTTTGCAGACATATTCTTAAATATCTCTTTTTGCAGAACGGACATACAGATGCAGAATGCACGCTGATGGTCCATGTGCCTTCCACATCTGTATGGTCATTCCAGCAAAAGAACATGTCCTGCACTTGTCTGCAAAATGTAGACCTTGGACCCACTGAGGACAATGGGTCTACCAAAAATGTGAATGCGACATGAATGCAAATCCATATTTTGTATATCTGCAATTTGTGGATTACAAAATACATACAGTAGTGTGCATGAGGCCTTATGAACAGGGCTGTGGAGTCAGAGTCGGTGCTCCGGGCCCAATACCTCTGGGGGGGGCCCAGCAGTGATGGCCTTAGTACAATCAGGCGAATACTAGTGAGCGCTTCCATTATGGAGTCTGATGGGGGCACATTAAGCCAATCTGAGGTCTGATGGGGGCACATTCTGATGATCTGAGGTCTGATGGGGGCACATTCTGCTGATCTGAGGTCTGATGGGGGTATATTCTGCTGATCTGAGGTCTGATGGGGTACATTCTGCTGATCTGAGGTCTGACGGGGGTACATTCTGCTGATCTGAGGTCTGATGTGGGAACATTCTGTTGATCTGAGGTCTGATGTGGGAACATTCTGCTGATCTGAGGTCTGATGGGGGCACATTAAGCCTATCTGAGGTCTGATGGGGACACATTAAGCCGATCTGAGGTCTGATGGGGGCACAATACGCTGATCTGAGGTCTGATGGGGGCACATTAAGCCTATCTGAGGTCTGATGGGGGCAGATTAAGCCAATCTGAGGTCTGATGGGGGAACATTCTGCTGATCTGAGGTCTGATGGGGGCACATTCTGTTGATCTGAGGTCTGATGGGGGCACATTCTGCTGATCTGAGGTCTGATGGGGGCACATTCTGCTGATCTGAGGTCTGATGGGGGCACATTCTGCTGATCTGAGGTCTGATGGGGGCACATTCTGCTGATCTGAGGTCTGATGGGGGCACATTAAGCCTATCTGACGTCTGATGGGGGCAGATTAAGCCAATCTGACGTCTGATGGGGGAACATTCTGTTGATCTGAGGTCTGATGGGGGTACATTCTGCTGATCTGAGGTCTGATGGGGCACATTCTGCTGATCTGAGGTCTGATGGGGGCACATTCTGCTGATCTGAGGTCTGATGGGGGCACATTCTGCTGATCTGAGGTCTGATGGGGGCATATTAAGCCGATCTGAGGTCTGATGGGGGCAAGGGACTGTTAGTTTAGTGATGTAAAAGCTGGGGACAGATTTCCTTTAACATAGGAGTCCCCTTTTTTACTCCTATTAATCCTATATTTTACTGCATTATGTGGTAGAGTATTTAGAGTAGGGTATGTAGAAAGTCTATTGTACTGTACTTAACAGCATAGATGATCTAGCAGTTTATATAGTCATCTTGCTAATACAGTATTATAACCACAACTAGTAGTATGTGCCTGTGAAGTTGGAAACGTGCGTTTGGGAAGCCAATAAGTGGGGGGCCCACTCAAGTATGTTTCGCCCCCCCATGTGCTGAACCTCTAGCTACGCCTTTGATCAGGCCCTTAGTGAGCTGTACCCAGAGAAGCCTGATAGATTACAAACTGTTTTTGTCATGACTTATCTGTACTATTGATTTTATGCAAATTTGTTTAAAGTTATCACTTAAACATGCTCCATGTATGAGGGAGTCAGAGTCGGAGTCAGGGGAAATTGAGGACTCGGAGTTGGGGCTTTGGCTTACCGACTCCACAGCCCTGCTTATGCATAGAAGATGCACACTCCATAATATCGGAGACTATAGTGTCGACATCGCTGTACCTGAGTCCGCAAAGAAAAAAAAAAAGCCACCATATGAAACCTTTAAAAAGGAAAATACATCACTAACACCACATGAAATGCATCTAGGGGATGATAGAACTTGCCTTTACATCAAAGCCTTAATCTCGACAGCGCTGACTCATTTCAGTTGCAACTTGCATAACGGGCAGTTCATACCCACAGAAAACATATAAAACGAAAACAGAAACTATAATGGAGCCCTTACCATTCCCGATCCTTTCTATTACAGGATCTCTAACATGTTTTCTGATGGACACCCTTCTGTCCCTATAATGGCCAGTCCCCTGAGACACTAAGAGAAGACTTCTCACAGCTTACAATAAGGATAGAGACCCAATAAGTAAAATGTTCAGTGTTCCTTTAAAGAGGTTCCTCGAGATTTGTTAATTTGGCTGGGAACTTTGTAAAATGAAAGAAAAACACTTGCCTATAAATGGCCCATGCCATCTCTCAGATCCCTGTCCCTGGGACCTGGGTTATGTGCTGCTCATGGCTCCCATGAGGTTTCAGCGAAGCGAAGTTCGGTCCGAGGTTTAGGTAAACTTCGATTTACAACAAATCCGAATTTCCTTGCGTCTCGTGGTTATGAATCAGTTTTTCCTAAAATGGCGGATGCACATGTTAAAAAGTGAAAGTAAGAAGTTGGGGAACGTGAGATCACCCATAATGCCATGCAGCCTGCCAATCCGCAGATAGCCATCCCCTTGTGATGTCACAGCCATATAAAACCCTCATCGTGCACGGTCTCTGACAATGTCCTGTAAGCAGAGCATAGGGAGAGATGTGGGAAGCGCTCATGTGCTAGGGACAGTGTTGCCAAAAACGATTAATAGAA
Source organism: Rhinella marina (assembly GCA_900303285.1). Classification (NCBI taxonomy): domain Eukaryota; kingdom Metazoa; phylum Chordata; class Amphibia; order Anura; family Bufonidae; genus Rhinella; species Rhinella marina. Next base: position 264,159 of record ONZH01014822.1, on the reverse strand, counting down.
GAATATCGGAGAGGGAGAGTGCAAGGAGACATATTCTGCGTCAGTTTTATTTATTCTTACATCAGCCAAAAATGTAATGCGATAACAATAAGATGGAAACCTTTATTATTACATCGCCAGTGTGCCAACCAATACCATCTAGTCTGCACCCCTTAGGGGGCCAGGTCTTAATTATGACCATCCTCATCTTTGGCTGGCTTTACTTCTTCCAAATCATCTTTCAAAGTCTCCTTGTGCTAGAAAAGTCAGCAAGATGCAGAGAGAGGAGGAGCCGGATGTTCCTGATGACATAGTCTCATTGATATTAGATAACGTGGAAAAGGAGGAAAAGCAGAGGGCAGAAGGGCTCCCACCTGTAGGGTAGGAGAGCGCTGAGGTTGGAGAAGTGGGTATGCCAGAGCTGATTCATATTCTGTGTTTACTGTCAAATAACCTGCAGGAGTTTGCAGGCCAGAACAGCAATAATTTGCATATTGTCCCCCCACCATACCAGCAACAGCCCGTTTAAAGGTGCCATGTGGCCATTCACAATGAAGGACTATACGGTGCAATCTTCGTTATTAAATGTAAGGCAGCTGCTGGCTAATTGGCTGCGTGGTTCTTTACCGCAGCATAGCCGCAAACTGTCTGCAACACACACTCTGTGTGGCCACACCCTAAGGCAAAGTGATCTCGGTATGCCCGATTTATAGTAATTTGTGATGAATTAATTCGGAACTAATCAAATTTCTTGGCTAACTTTGGTGAAGTTGCCAAATAGAATTTTTCTAAATTTTTCATTTTTCATCTCTAGATTCCACATACTGAACATGTGACAGCTTAGGCCAGCGATTAGCTGCAGAGGTCTGACATCATCATTACAGGCCCAGTGGGGTTTGGAGTGGTATTAATCGGAGGTTTGGAGAGGGACCAGTGGCACATTTTAATTTTTTTTTTTATTTACAAAGAACCCTGCAAATTTTTAACAAATCCCAGAGAACCCATTTAAAGGATTATTCATCTCTTAAGAAATGATGGCATATTGCTAACATCTATCAATTCTTCAGGGTTAGTGGGAGTCCAGCCTCTAAGATCAACCCACCAAGAAGCCCTTTTGGCAGTTTCTCTATTATGAATGTCAACTAGCTGTGCAGGGGCCAATGGGAAAAGGGGTCACAGCTAACAACTAGAGATGTCACTACTTCATTCTTCTTTTTGTGTGGTACCGGCTGTCAGACCCTCACAGGTCAAGAAGTGATGGCATATCCAAGCCGTATGCTGTCACTTTCTCCTAAAAATACAATTTAGGGGGCATTGACACGGCCGTATTTTCGCTCAGCATTTTTTGTGGATCACACACAGACCCATTCTTTTCTATAGGTCATCCATGTGTTGTCTGCAAAATATAGAACTGAACTGCAAATTATAGAACATGTCCTATTCTTGCCTGGTTTGGGTACAAGAATAGGCATTTTAGTTAATTAATGGCAATTTAGGCAATTTAGTTAATGGGTCCGCAAAAAGTGCGGGATGCACATGGCCCCCATCATTGTGGACCTCAAAACAGGTACAGTCGTGTGGACACTTACCCATGGAAACATAAGGAGAGTTTACATGACCATTATTTTTCCTGTTTTGATCAGTCAGAAGAACAGGGGAAAAAAAAGAAAAAAGAAAAAAAAAAAACAGATTCTGTGTATCAGTTTTGCACCTTTGACATTAGTTTTAGCCAGTTCCATCTGAGATCTAGTTTTTAGACTGGAAAAAAGTGCTGCATGCAAAACTTTTTTTCCATCCAGAAAAAAATCAAACAAAAAAAAAACAATGGATCTGACGGAAATGGATTGAACGGATGCCAAATGTGCAAAACTAATGCGGTTTTTTTTACAGGATTTTTTTTCCTCATATTTCTGTTCTTCTGACGTACTGTATCAGAATAACGGGGAAAAAAAAACGGTCATATGAACACTGCCATACCTGACCTGGGAGAGTATTCGGATTTGATAAATTCCATCAGATGTGCCGCAGAGCTACTATCCAGATCTCTGTATAGAGTTCTGTTTAGAGCAATTTCCAACACAAATATAGCTTTCTGTAGAAGGCGAACAATCCGGGACATCAGAATATTCCTGCCACTTTTGGTGACCTAATTGTAACCAGAATATATAGCTTTACACATGAAAAAAAGATAAGCCAGATATCAAAGACAAGTCTTCATATTTATTTGGAAATTCACAGTTTCTAAATTGCACTAAGGCTCTGGAGTTACACTTTTGTTCACCATATATTTGTAAGCAAAAAAAAAAATTATAATAATTTAATTTTATTCCTTTTTCCTGCTTCTTTTTTTTTAGAGACCAGATAAAAAAAAACAAAACAAAAAACATAGGGACAGATTTATCAAAACTGGTGTAAAGGAAAACTGGCTTGGTTGCCCATAGCAAAAAAGCTCAAAGCTCCTTTGGAAAATGAGAGGTGGAATCTGATTGGTTGCTATGGGCAACTAAGCCAGTTTTCCTTTACAGCAGTTTTAATAAACCTCCCTCATAAGGTTCGAGTGCACAAATTGTCTGCATATTTTCTACACAACCTCACTAAGGATACAATTGCATTTCGTGTTGAGTTCAGAAAACAATATCAGCAAATACAATAAGGAGTGAGAGAGTGAATGGAATACGGTGCTGTACATGGCGACCATACAACATGGAGAAAGACTCCCGGGTTCCTGGAGGAAAGTGATAGGTTATGCACTATTAGCCTATCCCATCTGATGGTCGAGGTTGTGTCGTACCTGCACAAGGACATGTATCGGAGTTATCCACGCTGTTCCAAGAAAATGGACCCATTAAAAGTATTTTTAATGTATATATACACACACACTATAAAACCCTCCCTGTACCTATTCATACAAGTTCAACTAAAACATACTATGAATGCATCTTCTAGACTGATACATGTTTTATATAGCTGGTGGGGAAAGGCTTTATGCACACAATCATATTTTACATCGGTGTGCTACCCACATATCAGCACGCTGACCCATTCGTCTCTACGCAGCCATGCACACATCCGTACTTTCTGCAGATTCGTGTGGTCCGTCCGAAAAAGACAGAACATGTCCTTTCTCATAACCCTTTCTATTGACGGGAATGAGAAATATACTTAATGCACACAGAAGACATCTGTATACATCTGTATTTTGTGGATCCGTAGTTTGCGGACTGTGTGCATGAAGTCTAACGTGTACCTCGTATTAAAAATACCGCCAAGCTGGAGTTACACATGCTAAAATCTCATGAAAGTGATTTACCAGTATTTCCCTATTATAAACTGACTAAATGCCACGGCCGGCAGCGGGAATCTGCAGGAAACAGTTACCGACTTTTATTATATGTCTCATTACGGCCTGCGCTCTACAGGCAAACCATTGGCCATCTCCAACCAGTATATAGCACTGGTCTCCAACCTGTGGTTCTCCAGTTGTTACAAAACCATAACCACCAAGGTGATGCCAGGGGTAATACTGCATCAACTACACAGATGGGGCTACGTTCACATCTCCGTTCGGCAGTGCTGGATACCAACGTTCAAATCCGGACTCCATAGACTATAATGGGGTCCGGCGGGGATCCTGCCACTCTCCAGTGAAATGTCAGCCTTCAGCCAGACAAAAACAGTGGCATGCAATGGGTTTGTCTGGCTGAATATGCAGCACTCATGCCGGAAAACAGCCAGACCCTGTTATAGTCTCAGGTGAACTCCGCCAGGCTGTTTTCTGGAACAGCCTGCTGGATCCAGCTGAATAGAGATGTGAACATAGTCAACTGGTATATGGAGTATCGGTAGGCGCCAATTTGGGAATATTTGGTTTGCCAAGAGCTTTCCCGGTCCAACTGGAATACCAAGTGAAGGAAAACATTATTCTGTGTAGACATGTCAATATCTTAGCTCCATGGTCAGCAAAATCCATACATTCTCAACAGCCAAAATGAACAGATAAATAAGACACATATAGGACATTTAAAAGTGCCCCCTACCCCACAGTGTAAAGACCGCATTAGAAAGCAGAAATAATATCACTAGTAATAAGACAGATCTAACTCATCAGATAGGATCTATGGCCAGCAGACAGTGGAAGCCATGATAGTACCTGAACAGTAATGACCAGTGGGTCCTAAAACAATGCAAATGAATATATGTGGCCACATAGCCTTGCTGCAGATAGAGATGAATCTTAAGGAGCTTCACTGTTCTAATAAGGCAAGAATTATTGCTCTGTTCCTCTATATATTTTCAGAAATGAACACTGACAAATAGTTTTTTCCAAAATCTAAAGATACATTTGGTTCCAGCCACAAATATCTTTAGAGAACGATATTCTTTTTTCACTTAAAAAGCAAAGCATCTGGATATGCATAGTAACATATGGAAATATAGCCCCCTACGCAGACATTTATGGATAGAGGCTACAAACCAACTGTGGGATAGACTGTAGTGTGTAACCATGGCTATTCTGGAGTCTGTAATCAAGGAGACACCTCTGGTGGTACCTACTATTTTTGCAATCAATGTGTGCCCCAGAGGTCAGACCACCACCGATCAGACACTTATGACTTTTCCAGTGGATAGGTGATAAATTGTCAATCTGTAATATTTCCTTGAGGAACAACCTTTTTAAATGTATTTTATCAGCTAATATCATTCAGCCTAACCTGCTTAATCTTTCCTCAAATTATGGGTCTTAAAATGACTGGCAGTACCACAGGGATTAAAGTGTTCTGACGTGCTCCTGAATCTTAAGGCCTTCAACAACTGTAGTCACATCATGAGAACTTTAATGTACCACACTAAAAGGTTACGGGAAGAGGTGCAAGTCCAGAAATGTGAAGTGAAACTACAGACACATTTTAACTTTATAACTAGGTCACGGCTGTTCCTGTTTCAAGATAGGTAACTACACCATAAATATAGCTCTTCAGTCACTCTGAAGACTTTCAGGAAACTATAGCATTCCAGGAGTCACTCAGCATCATGGAACTTGACGTAGAGCACAGCAGTAACAAGATTATACAATTACCTGAACACTCTGGCATTAAAGGGGTATTCCCATCTCACCAATGTAGTTTGTATAGTTAGATATAGCCATACCAATCTTATTAGTAATAGAATGTATTTATATAAAATGTACCGTTTAGAAGATTTCCCTATTTGTATCTCCATTATCCCACACACATCAGTCAGGCCGTTGCCCTTAGTTACGGCCACCGCGGCCATGTAGTAGTGGTGGCCGGCTTGCTGTTGTTCAAACCAACTCTGAGGTAACTGCTGTATTGTGAACGCACATTGCATGAGCATATGGAGACACATCTTAGGGTACTTTCACATCTGTGTTTTGGACGCTACCAGTCCAAAACCCCATTGTCCGGATCCGTCCAAAACGCAGACTTTATAAACGGATCCTGCTCCACAGAGATGAATTGATCTTGGAACAGGATTAGTTTCTCTGCGTTTTGGAAGCGCAGACAAAAATGCTACAACCCTAAGATATGTTTCTGCATTCTCATGCAATGTGTGTTCACAATACAGCAGTTACCTCAGAGCGGGTGTGAACAAGAGCAAGCCGGTCACCACTACTACGTGGCCGCGGTGGTCGTAACTAGGGGCAACGGCCTGACTGATGTGTGTGGGACAATGGATATACAAATAGGCAAATCTTCTAAACGGTACATTTTATATAAATACATTCTATTACTAACAAGATTGGTATGGCTATATCTAACTATACAAACTACATTGGTGAGATGGGAATACCCCTTTAAGGCCTAAATGACTTCCATCAACCTTATGCCACAAAAATCCTCCTTTGTAGGAATATAATCTATGCACCTATGGTGTTCTCAGATTTTAAAAGTGCCCTACAGTACTTCATATGCTGTCATCTGTAGACTACAATTCAGTTCCAAAAAAAGGATGATGCATATGGGCTGTTTTCTGCAGTGCTTAGAGGTTCTTCTAGAGGTTCTAACAGGAGCCATACATGGGTTGAGAGGTTCTAACAGGAGGCCACACATGGATTCAGAGGTTCTAACAGGAGGCCACACATAGGAATAGAAATTCTTCTTGAGGTTCTAACAGGAGGCCAAACATAGACACAGAAATTCTTCTTGAGGTTCTAACAGGAGGCCATATATAGGAGCAGAGGTTCTTCTTTAGGTTCTAACAAGGGGCCATACATGGGTTCAGAGGCCATACATTGGTTCACTAACTTAATATATCTCTCCTGACTTCCCCGTAAACATGCAAGCAAGGACAATTAATTGCAAAGAGAGGGGGTGAACCTAGAATACTGAAATCCAAAATGTCTGATGCTTCCTTACCCAGTCTTCTACCCCAGTACACATTAGATCATGGGGTGGTTAGGCCGACTTTAAAGGCCACCATACATACTAAACTACTGTCGGTTGACAAATGGAGACAAATCAGTTCGTACTGACTAACGTTTATGGGTCAGAAAATGTAATGACCAATCACTAGTATCAAAATCAACCAAAAAGATTTCCAAAATACAAAGATATTAAATTGCAATACAAAGTATTGGGAAATGTTTGACTGTGGACATATCTCTCTAATGCCTCAACAGCCGACAGGCTCATTTCCCATTTTATTTTTCTCCGGCTACCAGGAACGTTCTTTTTTGTGCTAATGGAGAAAAGCATTGTTTCTTCGCCAGACTTTATGAGACCCTACAACCATCCCTGGATATTATACATGTAGAGGAGTCAAATAACAAGCAAGTCTTCAGAGGAAGGTGTACACCGAAAGGACTAAAGGGCTCATTTACTAACAGATATGCACCACTTTTTAGCAAATATCTGTACAGATTGCAGCGCCCCGCTCACTTAAAGGGAACCTGTCATTTCCGAAACACCCCCTGAACTAGAGTAAGCAGTGTATAGTGTAAGTGATGCTGAATCCGAATATGTAAGTTTTCACTTCCATTCTGACGCTGTGCTCCTACAAACCTGCAGTAAAATGCACTCACTGGACTCCAGTGCTCACTCACATAATGGAGAGGACTCAAAGAAGAGTCCAGTGAGTGCATTTTACTGCAGGTTTGTGGGAGCACAGCGTCGGAATGGAAGTGAGTATGAAGATAAAACTTACATATTCGGATTCAGCATCACTTACACTATACAACACTTACTCTAGTTCAGGGGGTGTTTCGGAGATGACAGGTTCCCTTTAAGGCCTGAAAAATGGGGGCGGTGTGAGCGGGAAAGGGGGAATGTGCCAGTAGGCAGGCCTGTCTCATTTTCTTTGCCTGGTTTAAGTGTAGAAAATGGTCTAAATCTATGCCAGTAAGGAAGCTGGAATAGATTTAGACAGGCAGTGAGTATGTTGAAGTTATGTACAGGCCGGCACCTCTACATAAATTTGGCGCATCCACCACCAGGTAAAGGGGTACAAAGACCAGCGTCTAAAATGCGGGTCTTAATAAATGACCCCTAAACGTCTTAAGATAGAAACACTGTTGAGCCAGAGAATTTGTATCTATAATAGGAAAAAAAATATCCTAAATATTGAGAAATGTGCAACAATGAGGTGCCAAAATGTTATACATGGGGGTTATGCTGCTGAAAGATTTGGGAAATCTCCATATATTTTAGACGGTCGGTCACTCCTTCCAAAATATGTGACTTCAGCTGACAATCTAATGTGCAAGACCAGCTTTAGACTATAAGTAGCTCAGACAAAAAAAAAAAAAGCTGAACATAAAATTAATATAAAAAAAGTATAATAAATAATATTTACACAAGGGGAACTTTGCAAACATGTAAAACCCATCCATTTAACACACACATAAAAAACGCAATCTTGCTACAAAAACATGGCGGATACAAATAAGAGCAAAGTCCAACTATGGGCAGAATTTAGAGGGTTAATTTTAAGACTTAATTTTAAATCAATTCACATTTTTCAAAATGGAATAACTGAAAAAAAGTTCTATTGTTTCCCCTTCAGGACGTCCACCTAATATGGACAGGTTCATCAAGCTGTTCCTGGTGCACTGATTCTTCCTGTTTAAAGAGCGGGAACCACTCTGATGTCTGGTGTGCAAGAGGATTTGGCAGTGGGACTGAGCTACTGAGCATGTGTGACCACTACAAAGTCAGGTAGATGTTCTGAAAAGGAATTAAATGAACACCAGGTGGCGCCATAACAAGTAACAGCAATATCTAGTCACAAGGACAGTTAAAAAAAATTGATTACAACTGAAATATCGATCTATTATGAGTGATGTTAAAAAATAAAAAATAAAAAGTATATTTACATTAACTGGATAAAGTGATTGATTTTTGTCTACCTAAATGATAATTTGATTAAAAAAAAAAAAAAGATAAATCTATGGTGGTATTTGGCCTGCGTAAAGTGAATTGTACTAAAAAACAATACACACTGTCAAAAAAAAGTATAAGCTGTGAACTTGCCGCCAACAGACATAAGAAATATATGCAAAGCATGACAACAGAATAACCCAATCACTTATGGCACTTTTTACCTCCTTCATATTAGTTTTAAAAACAATGGATATGTAAAGGACATCTGTCAGCAGATTTGTACCTATGACACTGGCTGACCTTGGCAGCTGAAGGCATCTGTGTTGGTCCCATGTTCATATGTGCCCGCATTGCTAAGAAAAATATATGCAAATGAGCCCCTAGGAGCAACGGAGGTGTGGCCGTTACACCTAGACTCTGTGCCCTCTGCAACTGCTGCTCCCTCTGCACTTTGATTGACAGGGCCAAGCAGGACGATCTTTTTATTACTTGGCCCTGTCAAAGTGCAGAGGGAGCGGCAGTAGACTGCTGAGGGGAGAATCCGGGGCCTAGATAATAAACCGCTAGTGTTATATTACTATTGTATTATAACCAAAGCAGGCTAAATATCCCCTAATTACCTAAGTGCTAAAAAACATAAAATCAGGGCAATTTGGAAAATCATTCCTGCAAAGACATAAGGACTAGACTAATGTTTGTGGAGGTGCAAAGACTCATTTCTAAGCAAAATAAGACAACAATTCTTTCTCCACGCCATGTATTTTAACTATAGGTTGGTACAGGTGACAATGTAGAGGACATGACTGCCCTCCGGCCATGCCTGGTTTAGTAAGTACTTGTATTCCTCATAGTATAACAGTTCTTGTTGTACCATTCCTCAGTTTATTCCTACTATATAATAAATAAGAGCCACTGGTCGCTGCACTGTGTCCCTATCCAATCAGTGCTGACAGGGAGAATGGTATCACCCCAGTTGTCAATTGAAACACTGCTAGGTGGGATAACAGAGGAACGTCACAATGAGGGTTATAACAAAAGATGCTCCAGAGTTAAAGGGGTTGTCCGGGTTCAGAGCTGAACCCGGACATACCCAGGTTTTGACTCCCGCAGCCCGCCTGAACAGGGCATCGGAGCATCTCATGCTCCGATGCCCTCCCTTGCCCTGCGCTGGATCGCGCAGGGCAAGGGCTCTTTTGTTTATAAACATTCACTGCCGGGCAGAGGCTTCCACCCGGCAGTGAGTTCGGTGACGTCACCGGCCGTAATGGGCTGGCTTTAGCGCTGCCCTAGCCGTTTGAATGGCTAGGGCAGCGCTAAAGCCCGCCCATCAGCGCCGATGACGTCAACGGGCTCACTGCCGGGCGGAAGCCTCCGCCTGGCAGAGCCCGGTACGTCACCGGAACCGGGCTAAATTCCTTTGCCCTGCGCCAATTAGCGCAGGGCAAAGGAGGGCATCTGAGCATAGGATGCTCCGATGCCCTGTTCAGGCGGGCTGCCTGGGTGAATTGAAAGGTATGTCCGGGTTCAGCTCTGAACCTGGACAACCCCTTTAATTTTTCATGGAGAATACGAGCATTTGCTATATGAAAACAGGCATGTCAGGAGAGCTGGCAGTCCCTTGTTAAACATTAAAACAACGTACTGTACTTAATTCACAAGCAGTCAAACAAAGAGCTACAGGACTGACAGACAGTGTGAACAGTGGTAAAGTCTAACATGTACATGGCTGGTCCTCAATATTGAAATAAATAATAGAAAAAAAAAAATCAGTGGCCAGAACTCTGTAAAATTATAAAATACGTAACACCTTGTCCCTTCTCGACACACAGCAAATGACCTCTCAACAAATAACGGGTCATAGAGGTGACCAGGAATGGAGCAGCAGGGGATCGGTAAGGTGAGTATGACTCTCTTTATTATCTTACAAGGTTTGGTGCCTTTTTTTCCTTATCTGACCATTTCTACCTGAAAACCTATCCTCTGGATAAGTCATCAGCATCTGATCGGCGAGGGGTCCCCCGAACCCCCCCCCCATTCAGATGATAGGTCATCAGTGACAAATGGTCAGATAACCCCTTTCATGTCAATTGGCCGGTCAGGTCCTTCAAGTCTCCATAAAGCAGAGTCTGCAGTGTGCGGTTTGATCTAGCATCCATCAAAGCAGTTGCGTTAGATTAGAAAAAAAGTGAACAGTGCCAAGCTGTGCCACCAAATAACGTCTTAGGACAAATAACGTCCCCCCCTTTAAGATCATACAGCACTCCAGCCATGGTATTGTGGCATCACTGCAGGCAAGTAGGACCAATTACTAGATTAAAAGAAAGCAAAACGTGGTCAGTAGTTTGTGTTCCCCTTCTGATATTTAATGGGGTTGCCCCATGATTGGTCAAAATCTAGCCAGGGAGGCTGGAGATATTTTATTATATTTTAGATATATATTATTATTATACACATATATATATAATTATTATTTTTTTAATTGACCCAGTACATCCCCCGTACGTCGATTGCCTGCAGCAGTCATGTGTGGGGGGCATGACGTCCATGCTGCAGCCAAGTAAACAAGCCTGGGGAGGACTGAAGCACCATCGCTGGAGCGGCAGGAGTTTTACTGGTCTAAATTGTGGCCAATCTCAGACAACCCCTTCATTTTTCCTACACAACTGAATCACATCTGAACGCATGACACAACCTTTACCCTTAACACTGGTCAAAAGTACAAAATGGGCTATAACCCCATCATAAGCAGATTCAATTTGGTGGCACCCGTAGAAGCTAAGGCCTCTTCCATCACCCTATTCTACCATTATCAGGTTATTGGTTCACTGGGTCACAGACGGTCTAACTGCGGGATGCCTGGCACTCTTTAGTGTTGAACTCTGAGAAGCGGCAAAAAGGAATAAAAAAAAAATAAATAAAAAAAAAAAAGCTTAAAACGTGTTCTCTAAAAACCTAAGTCACGCATTCACACTTGGTGCTTTTCCCTCCAGTGGCATTATAAATAGACAGAAGGCACATAAATATGGAAAGGTGCAAGTACGGGAACGACATCGGGGGTAGGAAACAACAACTTGAGCTCAAGTTAAACCCAACAATTTGGGTAGTAATGTTTTTTTTTTCCCCCAGTAATGAAACTGCGAAAAATCTAATCCTATTGAATCATTTCAAGAAAGAGTAGAGTCGGCTCAATTCCTCGCTCATGTCCAGGAGGAGGAGACGATCCAAGTTCTTGTTGTGCACGCAACCCTTGAATGGTCAAGCTGGAGCTTCCTTTACGTACTGGAGTCAGTAAAAAAAAATTATAGATCAGCTACCCTGTGAGGATCAGAGACGACCGGAGACAGTTGTAACCCCAAACGTACCGACAGTCAAGTCTTTATTGGTTTTGATGATGTCATGCAGACTAGGCATGGACCCGGATTTAGTCTGTATTAACGTTTTGATGAACTTTCCTTGGTCCTGAAGTTTTGAGCGCCTGCGCTTAATGGCTCTTTTTTCAGTTTTTGTCTTTTGGGGTTGTCCATTACAAAGGGCTGAACAGGCTGTGATGCCACAAAAGTAGGACTCCTCTGACTGGGAAGAGGTCTCTGAGCTGCCCTCGGAAGGTGGCCCCTTGTAGGAAGAGTGGTACACCTCTCCCATATTTGAAAAGTCCCGCTGGTTTGTGAATTCTTTCTTAGTTTTTATGTCCCCGTTTGGGAGTGCTTTTAATGGATCCATGGGTTTAATGGTCTCAATCTTCTCCGTTTTGTACTTGCAACGCTTTTTCTGTGGACAGAATAATGGGGGGGGGGAATCAGTTCATTAGATCAGTAAAAGAATTTTAATAGAATAAAAAGTGCTTTTATAAATATAAGGGTCCATTCACATGACTGGATTTTTGGCCCGCATCCTTTGCAGACCAGATGCAGCCCCATTCATTTTTTCCCTTAAAGGGGTCCTCCAGGAATTGCCTCGCCTGTCCTCAGGATAGGTTATCAATATCATATCGGCGAGACTCTGACTCCCGACACCCCAGTCGATCAGCTGTTTGAGGAGGCCACAGGGTTCTGTGAGTGCTTAGGTCTCTTCCTAGGCCAGTGACATCACTGTACACAGGTCACGTGGCCCGTGTGCAAAACCAATCACAGCCGCTATACAATTTATGGCACTATGCCTGGTAGGTTGTGAGGAGGCCGCAGTGGCCACCAGAATCCCAGTAAGTGCTGTGCTGCAGCCCCTTCAAACAGCTGGGTGCCGAGAGTCAGACCCCTGTTGATCTGATATATTGATGGCCTGGTCTGAGGACAGGCCATTATTATCAAATTCCTGGAGAACCCCTTTAAGCTGTCATACGAATCAGATTCCATCAGCTGGACAACCATCTAATGTGCACTGGGAGCCTTCTGACCTTCCCACAACAACAGACATTGGGGATGAGAAGGGTCGACATGTTGGATTTTAACATGCCCAATGAATTCCTGCCAGTAGCTCCCTCCCCTGTCTGTAAGAACACATGCACACTCAGCCAGTAGAAGTGTGCATGTGTATGAGAGTCAGGAGAGATGTCTGCTGGCTGAATGAGCGTTCTAATTTGTATGGCCAGCCTTAAGCCTCATTCACACATCAGTGTTTTGGTCCGTGATCTCCATCAGTGATTGTGATGCAAAACCAGGATTGGAGCCTCCACAGACATAAGGTAAAGGGAAAGATCTGCATCTGTTCTGCGTTTAGAGCCGCACCTGGTTTTGGCTCAAAATCACTGACCGAACACTGACGTGTGAGGCCTTACTCGGTGCATCTATAATCTATTACTGCTTTGAGTCAATTGACAACGACGGAGGTGCCTGTGTCATTACAGTATGCAGTGCTCCGTGGTTAGGTGACATGATGTGGAAAGCAGCCTGCTGGCTATAATACGTGATGAAAATAGAAAAAAATAAAGCCTTTTTTTTTTTTGCTATGAACTATTGCCATCTGTTGGTCAAACAGTGTACATGCACCAGCAAGTGGGTGCTACAAAAAATGTAGAAATGTTAAAAAAAAAAAAAAAGCAAAGCTTACCTTTTTCTCTGGAGAGAATTTCAAAGGCTCCACAATGTACAGATCATCTGGATCCACTATTAATATAAAAAATAGATAAATCAACATTCTCATACACGCAATGTTTCAATTTAACAGAAAATTACACCATAAATACCATGTACTGTAAATGGGATTCTAAAGTCATTTATGGGATTGTTACGGCTCCGTTCACACTACTGTTGTGGCTTATGCAGCCCTGGGGTCCAGAGTTCGAATCCGACCAAGGACAACATCTGGATGGAGTCTGCAGGTTCTCCCTGTGCGAGTTTCCTCCCACACTCCAGAGACATATGATAGGGAACACTGGAAACAGCAAGCGATGAGACTGTCTGGGAAGTGCTGCTGAATATGTCAGCACTATATAAGTGAGGTCATGGCGATTATAAAAATGGATACACTGGTGCCCAACAGACCGCACTGACATCTAAGGGGTCTGTCAGGCTCCTCGGTGGTTTCCAGCAGGAAGAGTTAGGCCTCTTTCACACGAGTGTGACGGATTAGGTCCGGATGCGTTCAGGAAAACTCGCACCATTTTGCAAGCAAGTTCAGTCAGTTTTGTCTGCGATTGCGTTCAGTTTTTTCCACGCGGGTGCGATGCGTTTTGATGCGTTTTTCACGCGCGTGATAAAAAACTGAAGGTTTACAAACAACATCTCTTAGCAACCATCAGTGAAAAACGCATTGCATCCGCACTTGCTTGCGGATACAATGCGTTTTTCACGCAGCCCCATTAACTTCTATGGGGCCAGGGCTGCGTGAAAAACGCAGAATATAGAACATGCTGCGATTTTCACACAACGCAGAACTGATGCGTGAAAAAAAACGCTCATGTACACAGACCCATTGAAATGAATAGGTCAGGATTCAGTGTGGGTGCTATGTGTTCACGTCACGCACCCGCGCGGAAAACTCACTCGTGTAAAAGGGGCCTAATGCTACGTGCAGAAGTAGTTTTTCCTTCGAATCTGCAAAGACTGTTGACTTAGGGCAAATTTGCGGAATAGGGGCGGGCCCGTTCACCTCTATGGGTTGCAAGCTATCTTGCTGAGCCGCTTGCTGTATGCATGGACAAGTATAGGCATTTTCAATGGGGCCGCCCGGCGTGTGTTCCGAGCGCTGCGGAACGCACGCCGGGCGGCCCCCGTACTTTTGCGGGTCCGCATTACTGCAAAAATACAGCCGTCTGAACAGGGCCTTAGAGTGTGAGCAAAAACGAAATGGTACACCCAAAAAAATAAAAACAACAACTAAGGGGTTTTCCAGGACTTCGGTCATCAATATCAAATCGGCCAGGCGTCCAACATCCTGCACACCTACCAATTAGCTGCCTTATCAGCCGTATGGCCCTAGCACAGCAGTGGAGCTCAGCTCCCATTTAAAGGGGTTGTCTGGATTCAGAGCTGAACCCGGACATATCCCCTTCTTCACTCAGGCAGCCCCTCTGAGTGGAGCATTTCATGCTCTGATGCTCCCCATTGCCCTAAGCTGGATCGCGCCAGGCAAGGGCTGTTTGTTCACATTTTTACACTGCTAGGCGGAGGCTAGTGGAATGGGTCCACATATTATACGTTCATGTGCATGAGGCCTTACAGTGGTTAATGATGGAGTGTTCTTTAGTTCTTTAAGGGGTTGGGTCACTTCAGCAAGTGCCATTTATCATGTAGAGGAAGTTATTACAAGGCACTTACTAATGTATTGTTATTATCCATATTGCTACCTTTGCTGACTGGATTCATTTTTCCATCACATTATACACCGCTCATATCCAGGGGTCATGACCACCCTAAAATCCAGCAGCAGTGGCTGTGCTTGCTCTCAAGTGACCGGGACCACAGGCCAGTGCTTTTTCATCTAGTGTACAAGCATGGCCACCGCCGATGGAATGCAGGGTGGTCGTGACCCCTAGATATGAGCAGTGTATAATGTGATGGAAAAATGAATCCAGCCAGCAAAGGAGACAATCACAATACATTAGTAAGTGCCTTGTTTTAACTTTCTCTACATGATCAATGCTATTTGTGAAATGAATAGGAGGCTGTTTTGAGGAGGGTTTGTTAAGCGATTTGAGGCAGAAATGTGAACTGGCCCCAATTCTGTAGCATGTTTTATATGTGTCATATTTGTGTCGGACTTTATCCTTTTCAATGCAGTACACTTTCTACTACCCAGCCTTGTTCACACAGACACCCTCATCATGTCCACATGCCTTAAAATACTTCTCAAAGTAATCTGCCTCGTATTTGCCACAGAAGGGATCCTGTTTTCAGCTGCAGAGCTGTAGTTTGTCACGCCACAGATGGAAGAGCGGATTTACCCCATTTAAAGGGGCAAATCTGCATGTGGCTACTCAGCCATAGTTTATTCATGGATTCAATTCCTGGTTCAACAATAACCAATATATAATTCGCAAACTACATTCTTTCCAAGTAATTTCCTGATGACCAAGAAAGTGCAGGAGATCGGCTTAGATGAGCGTGCTGGAATGTGGACGTGGTGTACTTCATTTCTTATCTGACCAAATCCGCTTTCAGCTCCGAGTACGTGGCAGCAATACAGAAACTGGTTATTTCCATTTTGCATTTACTCTAAAAGACCAGGTTTTCTGTGCTCTCAAGTCCATCAGATACCGGATACTTAGTTAACGGGGTTGTCCCACCATAACAACTAGTTATAGAAGATAAGTCAGTGTCTGATCGGTGGGGGCCTAACCGCTGAGATGATCTAATAACAGGGGTCAGAGAGGCCCCGGAGTGAAGAGTGGGATGGTCACTCCATTCTTCTCTGCTGGAGACGGACTCGTACATCGATTAGTTATCTCAGGTAGCGTCACAGAGATGAATGTGCATGTAGGACTGTCAGGGGACAGGTGAGAAGTTCTTATGGTGGGACAACCTTTATGCCAGGCCTCATAATTGAGTTTGTACATCAACACGGGAGGAAAGAAAAAAAAGAAAGAGTGGGAAAGCATTACACAGGTATACAGAAGTGTTCATGTAATCCAGTTAATCAATGCATTACCTTCTTTACTCGATAGATGAAATGACTGGGAGCGGATAAGAGGAAATGTGGTCCTTCGCTTGAGATTCATATCATCATAGGATGAAAAACATCTAAAAAAAAAAAAACAAAAGTACATTTACTTGGCTATCAATAATCACTATTACTAGAGATACAATAATAAAACAGTACGGTACTACCATTGCACTTGATGTACGGCTGTGTTACATGTTATTATGCTTGTGACATAAAGGGGTACGGACGACAAACACTGCGCATTGTACTGTACTACACAGGAATGCCCAGGATTTAAAGGGGCTGGACAATTTCCAATGTCATTTGTCAAAATGCCCCATACTGTCATGTATGCTCCATACAAGCAAACTGCTGCTGTATACTGCCCCCAGCTTTCCTAATGGAGGACCCCCGGCTACACCGGTTTCAGTGAGTAAACATCCTCACCCGTCATCCTCCTCCTCCATGAGCTGCAGGTCCTGGGTACCTTCTATTCTGTGCAGTGGCTGAACAGTAAATGGACGTGTCTGGCACATGCCCAGATGCAGGCAGAAGAATCCCATGTATCCATGCATATGTAAGAAGCATCCATTTACCATTCAACGCCTGCACTGAACAGAGGCTTCCCGGGAATGGCACTAAATTCCGCTGGCAATAGACTCTGTATGAATTGGGTCTTACATAACATACGAACATACTATCTATATTATAAAAACCAATGTCTGTTTGTCTGTCCAGATGCCTGAACCAATGGACACAAAATCTGGAATAAAGGTACATCAGATGTCTGCGAAGGTTTTCGTAAAGGTCTCCGCTCTCCAACACATAACGTTCATGAGACAGTCCCAAAAAAATGTATTAGCCAATAGAAGCTTGCAGGTCCTTCATTTATATCCTAACTGCCATACACACAGTCACATGACTCTTATTAGCCAATAGAAGCTCGCAGGTCCTTCAGTCTTGACATACACAGTTTTACACCAGGTCTCTGTAACAACTCAGCCATTTTTCTTCACTGTTATAGGTCACAGTCAAGGAGGCAGGGCACTATGGAGGTCACTGTTAAGGATGTGGGGCACTGTGGAGGTCACAGGGAGGTGCGGCGGTAACAGTTAACATGGTGGGGTGCTGTTAAGGTCACTATAAAGTAGGCATGGTGTTGTGGAGGTCATTATTAAGGGGGTGGGGTGCTGTTGAGGTAAATATTAAGGAGGGCATGGTGCTGTGGAGGGTATTGTTAAAGTAGCACTCGCACAAATAAAATTTATTCTCTGACCGGTTAGAAAGATGCATGATGTAATCTGAGGTGAATGTAATCTTCTTACCAGTGACTGTATCTGTGAGTTACAACCTCCCTTCTGATCAGAGAGCTGTGTCATGTGACCAGCTCTCTGATCTCCAACTGACACAGGAGAGGAAGTCAGTTACTTGTCTATTCATTCCTGTGAGACCAACACCAAGGCTCCCATAGGAATACATAGAGAAACTGACTTTCTGTCCACACACAAGAAGCTCTGTCATTTAAAAAGTCTGATTGTTGGTCAGCTGAGGATCAGAAGGGAGATGATAACTTACAAATACAGACATTAGTAAGAAGATTACCTTCACTACATATTACATAATGTACCTTTCTAAAAGGTCAGAGAATAACTTTTTTTGTGGGAATTCTTCTTTAAAAAGGGCAGAGCACTGTGAAGGTCACAGTTAAAGGGACAGTGTGTTGTGGAGGTCATTGTTATGGGGGACAGTTAATAAAATAAACAGTGTATAACTGGCAGGGTATATAGGGCTACTAGAAATTTTCCCAGGCATGGGCCGGCCTCCTGGGCACCTTTGGAACAAATCCAGTAAACACACAAACAGAACAACACTTCATACTCGGGCTGTGCCGGGGACTTTTTGTAGTATTTTATATACATTTCTAAAAATCACTTCATTCTTCACATTTCAGTACATTCTTTGAGATAATTTATAGACTCACCTTTTGGGACTTGGGTAATTATTGCTCTTAGGGATTTTTGACAAATCGTCATCATTGAACGGAGATGAGTTTCTAGAGCGAAGGCAAACAAATAATGCCAAACCGATGCACAAGATCAGAGAGATGACCACGTAATTTTGCTGATCAGATACCTAAAATATAAGAATGGAGCTTGAAAAGGAATATAAATCATAAAAAGTGCAATGCATAATCAGTGAGGACTTGAGCAAATGCATTGTGCAGCTCCCCCTCCAAAAAAAAAATAAAAAATACAAAAATACAAAATAATGTCTCAATGTGATGCTGATTTAGCTAAACCGAAATACTAATGCACACAAAAGTGAATGGCAATAAAAAAAAATTTAAAAAGAGCGCAGCTTTCACAGCCACATTCTGTGAACAGAACTTTATAAAATCTCTATAAAGCAGTGTCCCACCGTTACAGGTCATGTTCATGTCATATGAAAAATTTGCCATTCAAGTGATGTTCGTAGAGATGATATTTACTTACATAGTATGACGCCACCTGGTGTTCAAAGCCTATAGAAATAACATTCTGCAGGAAAGACAGACCTATCTATTGTAGTGAACAGAGCAACACTGTGCAGAGACCTGGCAGTGACTGAGCATGGGTGACCAGCAGCAGCAGTGTACATGTGGTGTATATATATATGTGTTGCATATACGTGATGTATATGTAAACATGTGTCATGACTAGACATGAGTGAACGTGCTCGTAACGAGCACTGTACCGCTCGGCTCCCCTGCACTTGCATGGGCGCAAGCAGCCGCTTCCGTCGGGTGAGGAGGACGGAAGCGGCTGCCTGCGCCCATGCAAGCACAGGGGAGCCGAGCAGTACAGTACTCGTTACGAGCATGTTTGCTCATCTCTAGTCATGACGCCGCATGTCCGCCATTGAGTAGGGAACCTGTTGCTAAAAATTTGAATCCCACCCCTGTGTGTAGACATTCAGTAACAGTCCACACAATACATAGGACTCAGGCTTCATCCTTACCTCCCGCTTTAGTTCGGTGACGGTTGCAGACAGGTTGGAGACTAGTTGGGTCATATTCAGAAGCTGAGCTTGAAGCAGCTGGATGGATTCAGTTTGACGTAGATCCTGTTTCAAAAGAAAAGAAAAAAAAAAATCAGTCTGATCATGAAGAAAAACTGGAAACAACCAAAACCAATACAAAGGCAAACAAAATGTTACAATAAACAGATGCATCCAGTGAATTGTCTTCTACATAAGCTGTTTTTTAAATGTCACTTTCCTAGTTTCAGCAGGAATATTCTGACCTGCAGATGACTGTATAGGAAACAGCCAATGCAATTTTTCTTTTACAAGGACGCTATGGGCGATGTATGCCATGTCAGATTGACACCCTGCACCGCACTACTCAGCTGGAAGCAGAAGGCTGTGTAGTGGCCATGCTGCAGTACACCAGGGCTGGAAACTACACACTGTGCAGGGCTCTCCTCTCCGTACACTGTGTAGTTTCCATAGCTGCATCTGCTCGAAACTACTGATCGCTGTGGGTGCAGAGTGTTGGACCCTCACCAATCAGATACTGATGACCTATCCTGAGGTCCTGAGGATAGATTGTCAATATGTGGAGCTTAGACAACCCCTTAATGCTTTCACGCCCCTTGCGATTTTCTGCTTTTGCATTTCCGTTTTTCCACTTCCTGCCTTCCCGAAGACACAACTTTCTTGCGTTTCTGTTCACATAGACATACAAGGGCTTGTTTTTGCAGGACAAGTTGTGCTTTCTAATGACACCATTAAATATTGCCTACGATGTAGTGGAAGCTCGGAAATTTTGGGAGAAATTGGAAACAAAAAAAAAAAAAAAACCCCACACAATTCCTCCACAGTTTTACGGGTTTGGTTTGAATGGCGTTCTCTATGCAGTAAAACTGACTTCTGAACTTCATTCTCTGGGTCAGTACCATTGGAGTGATACCGCATTTATATCGTTTTTCTTGTGTGTGTTTGGTTTTTTTTTCAAAATTGTGTTTTAATACATAAAAAAATCTGATATTTTCTTTTTCTTTGTATCATCATATTCTGACGCCTAAAGCTTTTTATAATTATGTCTACAGAGCTGTGTGATGGCTCATTTTGTTGCTGGCCATCTGTAGTATTTACTGATACCATTTTGCAGTGTGTATGACATTTGATCATTTTTTGGGAGGTAAAGCAAGATAAAATGGCGAATTGGGGGAAAAAAGAGGTGATTTGAATTGTTCTATTTTTTCAAGTCCCCCTGGGGACTTGGACTTGTGATCGTCTCATCGGTACTCCCACAAACTGCAATGAATTACCACTGCAGCCTATGAGAGTTTCGAGGCTACCACAGCAAAAGAACAACTTCCCCGATCTCAGTTCAGAGAAGCCGTTCAGGCCCTGGGAGCGCTCGCAGAGAAAAGCCTCTCAGATACCGTGGTCACAACTAACCATTGCATCTGAGGAGTTAAATGTTTGTGATCGGCGTCATCACCGATCACAGGCATTAGCACCAGGTGTATGCTGGTGACCCAGAAACCCGTAAGCTATGGCACCAGCTGAGTTGCCATGCCTGATCTCCGCCGTATCTGTATGGCAGAGGTTCAGAAGGGGTTAAATATTTTTTAGATCGCAAAAGAAATTCAACTCCAACAGTTAAATACATTTTAGATAAGACATGTCATGTCAGTGGCCAGCCAAACATTCTCTACTTGACTTTACTATGAAATATCCAGATGCCATACATTACCTGCTCCTCTGCTATTCGGGAAGTATTCTGAAGCTTTAATATAGTCTTGTTAAAAGCTCTCTGCATTTCTTCCATTTGTTTTCGATACCTTAAAAAAAAAAAAAAAAAAATCATTCCATTTCCTCTAATAAAAATCTGCCCTCCAGTGCTACAGGAGTAGAGTCTGTGGGTTCATTCACTGCCAAATTCCATTCATTTTCGATATAAGAAACTGTACTCTCACTATCTAAAGAGGACAACGTCAGCTCTGCATGTCTGCTGTGGGGTAGGTGCCATGATCTCTGCCGCAATGGATGCCGCATCCAGGCAAAGAATGAATGGAAAGGAGACAACTACCACGTTGATGCAGCGGATGCCTAACAAGGCACGTAGGGGGGTCAGAAGACCCACCTACTGATGAGCGCAGGTCATAGGGTGGGGCACCTACCGGGGCGGACTGGTAACGGAAAGTGGCCCTGAAAAAAAAAAACTAAAAGTGGTCCCATTCTGTAGTCGGCGCCAAGCTGATGGAAGGCGGGGCCAACACAAGTAGGCGAGGCCAGCAATATGATATTGTGGTACATTATACCACCCCAGAGCCAAATATCACAGTCCATCACAAAATACATCCCAAAAAACGTCTACTGGACGGCCATGAGGAGGGTTCAGGTGGCCCCCTGGACATCGGCCCACCAGGAATTTTCCCTGTAAGGTTTATAGCCAATCCGCCCCTGGGCACCTATATCTTACAGGTATTTATGTCAAATATTTGTGGCCCTGATGTCTTGCAGCGCGATCACCACTGTGTTCGGCACATGCACAGTACAAAGGATGAAGCTCAACAGGCGCCTGAGAAGTCTACGCGCCTGTCCCTGTCAGTCAAAGAGGTGAGCGGTGCATGGGTAACGCCCTTGTTGCACCCAGTGGCTAATTTACATATGAGTAAAATGCTGTTTTCTCTGCAATAAGGCCATGGAGCAACATGGGAGCAAGGATATTAGATTCAGCCGGATTTCATTTATTTATTTTATCCACTTATATAGAACTGACATATTCTGCAGCGCTTTACAGACATTAGCATCAAACTGCCCC
Organism: Rhinella marina; assembly: GCA_900303285.1. NCBI lineage: Eukaryota > Metazoa > Chordata > Amphibia > Anura > Bufonidae > Rhinella > Rhinella marina. The sequence continues at coordinate 241,953 of ONZH01014822.1, read as the reverse complement.
CAATGGCGCTCACAAGTTCCCTATCAGTATGTCTTTACTGTAGGAGGAAACCCACACAAACACGGGGAGAACATACAAACTCCATGCAGATGTTGTCCTTGTTCGGATTCAAACCCAGGACCCCAGCGCTGCAAGACAACAGCGCTTATCACTAAGCCACCGTGTTGAGATTCCCTTTAAAAGTAGTTGCCCCAACTGAGTCCAGCTGCAAAAGCTCTTGGCTATTGTCAAAAGGTGGGTTCACATCAGGTTTTTATGCCTCCGTTTGACGTATACGTTAGAAAAAAAAAAAAGGATACAAAAACACAGCACACCATGTTCTTGTATCATGCAGAGTCTATCTATGGTGAAAGGATCCCACTGTATGGAATCAGTCTGAGGCATCCGTTTAAAATATGTGTTTTTTGTATTCGTTAAACGGATAAGAAAAATGTGATGTGAACCCAGCCTAATATGCTGGTAGCCAGATATTTCTCCCTAAGTGGAAATGTAGTATAACACAGGCCGATTCTATGAGCAGATGACCATGGAATATGCTGGGACCACCAATACAAGAACTGTTCCTACCAGAGGTTCTCATTTATGGCTAAAGGAAGAGGGTCCAGGCATCAGCATGTACATGAGCAACAGCAAACTGATTCTTCTTACCTCTGACTAAGCTCTTCCAGATAGCGACCGCTTAAAGACATATTAACCTCAAGGGCTTTAATACGGTTATTGAGGCGCATGAAGACAGACTCCTTTTGGTTGGAACCATGTACTTGATTGCCATTGGTATAACCCAGGTCAGTAACATTTTGCAGTTCAGCATAGAAATCAGTAGTACTTCTGTGGAGGCTACCACTAATGGAAGCATCTTCAGTAATGTGCTCTTCTTCCCTTTTCTCCACCGCAGTCGGGCTATCGACAATCTGCGTCATTGCAGGCTTCACGGTTTCTTTAGTTTCCACTTCGCTCACCACAGTAGACGGGCTAGGCTCTTGAATCTGCTGAGTCTCTGTAGCTTTAATAAGTTTGCCGTAGTCAACCAGTTCCTCCTTGGTGCTCTCCACCACACCTGCTAAGGTACTGTCCTCAAGGCTTAAAGTTGGCTTCTCGGCGTAAATAAGAGAGTCGCTTGTTTTTAGCTCTGCTGTTTGATTCTGCACAGAATCTGTAGAAATTAAGCTAGGGGTAGGAGTTGTCACCATTTTGTTGACCTCTGAAGGAGGCACATTTGAGGACATGCTTTCGTGTGCTGCCACAGACTGAGAAATGGTCTGGGTGTGACTGGGCTCCAAATGGATGGATTCTGTGATCTTAATTCCAGAACTTGCTTGTAGATTGTCTCCAGGATTTATCAGAATGAAATCAGTGGTGGCCTTCTCTGTGACTCTGCTCTCAGATGGTTCAGCTGTGGGCTCAGTGGTAGTCGGAGTGGCTAAGGGCTGCTGAGTGGACTGGGAGGCATTTTCCTCCTTTCGTTTGTACTCTGCCGGTTTACTCCGTTGCCTGTGAATGGCCACAATGGCTGAACACCACTTATAGATGTACTCTGAGAAGCTGGAGATACAGCAGATGGTGGCCAGTTCCCCACAGTAAACCTGGGTCTCAAACTCAAACCAGGAGACCTTTTCCTCTTCCTGTTCATCACTGCCTAAGAGAGTCACTGTTGATGGGCTTGGCTGTTCCTCCTCTTCCTCCTGAACCAGCTGGACAATGGGACTCTCTTTGGGTGGCTCTAGTTCAGGTACAGACACAGTCGGAGGGGCCACACTCTCTTCCTCCAACCTTGAGTGAAAAATCAAAAATATTTCCTTTTAGTATCACAAATTAACGTCTGACTACAAGGGAGAATTATACATTTAATAATCATCTGCCATTAACCCTTTCACCCCCACCTCCTCCCAGGATCTTCATTGTTAAAGGGATTCTGCAGTTCTGTAAAACTGATCATCTATCCTCTGGATAGATCATCAGCCTCTGATCGGGAGCGCTGCGGCCTTCTCTGTGTTTACCGCAGGCCCAGTGACGTCACGACTAGTATCACTGGCCTGGGCGGGGCTAAGCTCTGTTCACTTGAATGGAGCTTAGCCCCGCCCAGACAAGAATTGTAAATAACATCAGGAAGAAAGATCACCCCTGTCCTGCCTTCCAGTGGCCACAGGGGGTAAAATAAAGCCTGTATTACACTGCACGATTTTTTAGCAGATAATTGATCATCTGGCAGTGTAATACTGCCGCTGATTGCCCAATCAACAGGCAATCCAAATCTTTTGACAAGTTAAAAAAATTATTGTTTGCAGATGGCAGATTGCTGCATGTAATAGCAGCAGTCTCCTCTGCTAGAGAGCAGGCAATCATCTGCCATATTGGGCTGTGTAATACACCCTTTACTGTCATCTCGCTACCTGCACTGCCTTCCAGTGACCACAGGGAGGCAATAGACTTTTTGTCACAAATCTAAGATTCTGCTTGGCTCACATATTTAGCTATTAAACGGGAAATTAATCGTTTTAAAAGCGTAACAGTTTGATTGCAAATATTAAAAGAATAAAGCGTTTGGAGGCATTTACACTGAGGAAATATATGCAAACACTACAGGCAGCAGCACACTGCTCCTTACGCAAAGACACATACAAACCCTGGAAACATGGGAGAATTTGAACTGCATTACTGCTATACTTCAGATATTTGAACGTGCCTCTCCTTTAGATTAACCCATGTTTCCAGTGTTTGTATGCGTCTTTGTGCACGGAGCAGTGTACTGCTACTTATCCTGTTTGCTTTTGCATGGCAGCCGTGGTAGTGTGAAATGCACTCGATTTCACTGTTTGGAGGCACTGTTTTCTGCATTGACAAAATATATATCTACATATATCTAGCTCTGTATCTATATTTTTTTACTTTATAATGAAGGTTTTAGTTGTGCACATCAAAAAGCTGCTGGGTAGCAGAATGGTTAATTATGGGAAATCTAGCAATGACTAGTTAAGGTTTTGCTCTTAACTATAAGATGAGGTGCACACAAAAACCAAAAGTAACACCTGTATCTACTGTAACTATACAGCTCACAACCTTATAAAGGCCACTTACGTAGCGGTAGGAGTTGGTACTTGCTCGGGTGTCTCTGTCGTACTGGAGGCTGGAGTTTCTGTGGTAACATTTTGCGGTGTACTCCCATTCAAAACTGAAAAAATAAGCAATCAACTTTATGTAATAAAATTATGTGACACTTGTATCATCTTTCTTAAAATCAGAGCATTAATTTTAAGTCCTAGTACAGGTGAGACCGTGGGTGACCTTTCATATGTAAAAATCTTGCCAGGGACCTTAGTACCTGTGTGTTAGTACAGTGCTTTGCGAAAGTATTCGGCCTCCTGGAACTTTTCAATCTTTTGCCACATTTCAGGCTTCAAACAAAAAGATAGAACATTTTAAATGAAGATAAATAGAATCCACCTGTGTGTAATCAAGTCTCCGTATAAATGCACCTGCTCTGTGATAGTCTCAGGGTTCTGCATCATGAAGACCAAGGAACACACCAGGCAGGTCCGTGATACTGTTGTGGAGAAGTTTAAAGCCGGATTTGGATACCAAAATATTTCCCAAGCTTTAAACATCCCAAGGAGCACTGTGCAAGCGATCATATTGAAATGGAAGGAGTATCAGACCACTGCAAATCTACCAAGACCCGGCCGTCCCTCTAAACTTTCATCTCAGACAAGGAGAAGACTGATCAGAGATGCAGCCAAGAGGCCCATGAACACTCTGGATGAACTGCAGAGATCTACAGCTGAGGTGGGAGAGTCTGTCCATAGGACAACAATCAGTCGAACACTTCACAAATCTGGCCTGTATGGAAGAGTGGCAAGAAGAAAGCCATTTCTCAAAGATATCCATAAAAAGTCTTGTTTACAGTTTGCCACAAGCCACCTGGGAGACACACCAAACATGTGGAAGAAGGTGCTCTGGTCAGATGAAACCAAAATCGAACTTTTTGGAAACAATGCAAAACGATATGTTTGGCGTAAAAGCAACACAGCTCATCACCCTGAACACACCATCCCCACTGTCAAACATGGCGGTGGCAGCATCATGGTTTGGGCCTGCTTTTCATCAGCAGGGACAGGGAAGATGGTTAAAATTGATGGGAAGATGGATGGAGCCAAATACAGGACCATTCTGGATGAAAAGCTGTTGGACTCTGCAAAAGACCTGAGACTAGGACGGAGATTTATCTTCCAACAAGACAATGATCCCAAAAATAAAGCAAAATCTACAATTAAATGGTTCAAAAATAAACGTATCCAGGTCTTAGAATGGCCAAGTCAAAGTCCAGACCTGAATCCAATTGAGAATATGTGGAAAGAGCTGAAAACTGCTGTTCACAAACGCTCTCCATCCAACCTCAAAGAGCTCGAGCTGTTTTGCAAGGAAGAATGGCCAAGAATTTCAGTCTCTAGGTGTGCAAAACTGATAGAGACATACCCCAAGCGACTTGCAGCTTTAATCGCAGCAAAAGGTGGTGCAACAAAGTATTAATGCAAGGGGGCCGAATAATTTTGCACGGCCAACTTTTCAGTTTTATTATTACAAAAAAAGTTTAAATGATCCAATAAATTTTGTTCCACTTCACAATTGTGACCCACTTGTTCTTGATTCTTCACCAAAAATGTAAAATGTTCTATCTTTTTGTTTGAAGCCTGAAATGTGGCAAAAGGTTGAAAAGTTCCAGGGGCCCGAATACTTTCACAAGGCACTGTAATTGTGTCTGGGTGCCTGGTTATCTGGGACCACAGAGGCAACTTAACAACATGTCAAGAGGCTGTAGGTTTTTGGTCACCCATAAACCTACTTCTAGTGGGATTAGATCTGTGGCTTTAATACATACAGTACATGAGCACTGTGTATGTCAAAAAGAAATTCTTTCCTGGCAGATTTAAGAATTAAAGGGGGTTTTCCACTCCCATACCACTCCCTGCTGAAGTCTCCCTAGTCCCCATGCCAGTCCCTGGTCTTCCTGCTCCAAAGATGACACAACATGGGGCTGGCCACTGCGGTAACCTCACTGTTGTCAACACGTCAGTGATACGGCCAGTGATTGGCTACAACAGTCTTATGCCATGTTACGGGAATAACAGAGACTGGCAGAGGAAAAGTGAAGTGGAGACATGGGAGGTGGAAACGTGTAATGTAACAAAACAAGTTATTTTAATAATAATCATGAGATCGGAAAACCTCTTTAAAGTGGTGGTCTGTTTTTTTCTTATATTGATGATCCTGAGGATAGGTCATCGATATAAAAAAAAGCGGACAACCCCTTTATAGTTCTGGACCATGTACTTTAAACTTACGGGGCATAATCCTTAAAGAGGTTATCCGAGACTATATAACAGACCATCCCCCATGGGCCGGGCCCCTCACAGTGATTATACTTACCCTGCTCCCCACATCCTGCGCCGCCCCTTGTCCCCGTACTGCCCCTGCTGCTTCTCCTCGTGCAGGGATGAACATCCGGTGACTGGTGGCAGCCAATGGCAGGCAGGGACAGGGACAAGTCTCCCTAGTATCGCTGGTGACACTAGGGAGGCTCCCCCCCTTCCCCGTGTGTTTTCATCCCTGCATAGGGAGAAGCAGCAGCGGCAGTATGGGGACAAGGAGCAGCACAGGGAGCGGGGACAGGGTAAGTATAATCACCGTGAAGGGCCCGGCACATGGGGGGGGGGTAATATAGGGGTTTGTCCAATACTAAAATAGTTTCAGGTAGCCTCCTCTTCCTGCTGGACCTGTGGAGGGAAGCACACTTACCTGCCCCTTACTGCCTGGTTTTAGCACCCTCAGGCCACTGATCACCGATCCCCACTTGTCAGCATTTGGAATAGATGGGGGTCACATGTGCAGCTACAGGCAATGACTGGCTGCAGTGGAGATGTGTCCAACAGGGAGCGGGAAAGTATTCTTCCTTCCACAGGTTCAGCTGCCCAAAAGTGTTTCAAAGCCAGACAACCCCTTTAACCGGTTAAAATGTATTGTATAGTGGAAGAAGAGACTAAAATGAATAGAAAATAACCAGGAGTCTGAACTAAACAGGCCGAGGATTAGTGGACAAGCATGCAATAGCGTTGCCCATCCTATGGTTTCCTGGCAGTGAATGGAGCACGTGCACTACCACTCCCTTCACAGCTGGACTTATAGATGTCCTGTACTTGGGATGGTCGGGGTTGGACCCTTAGTGATAAAACTGATCACCTATCCTGTGGAGAACCCGTTAGACATCCTGAATCACACGTGACCGCCATAGCAATGATTAGAGGACCACCTTCTCCTCAGAGCTGCATTGCTTAGCGGTTAGGCCACAGTCTCACATGATGCGTACAGTATATGGAATATGCAGACAACAACAGAGCGGCAGTGCAGGGCACATGCTATGAGAAGCCCCATCATTTCCCAGATTTGTGGGATGAACTTATATCCATCTCTTACCTGACATCTGATAACGTTCCACTGCCAATAGCAACGAAACGTCACATAGGAATGAACACCTTCCTTATAGATGGGATAGACTTCACATTAACCCTTCATACTAAGGTCACGGTAACACTGGAATATAATGATAAGGCAGCTACCTTTCCCTTCAGTGACGTCTTCCTCAGTATTCGCCCCCAGCATGTTAGCTGCAAGATTATTCACCATGCTAAGAATGGCATCTGAAGAGAACGCAGGAACACAAGCAAACGTTACTTCACTGCCCTCGGGTATGGAGACCAGGCTCCGTCAGAACAGCAATAACACAGGGTGCACCTAACGGGCCAGGAGATAAGCTCACATCACCCCGAGGACTACACATACAGCACGCAGTCCTTTCAGTTATGAGAACTGATCTCGAGTTATATTTCACAGTAATTCATGTATTTTTCCCCAAGACTAAAAAAAAAACTGATGTGACCACGGCAGCTCAACAAGGCTTTATCTATGGCGTAGATTAGGAGATCTTAAAGGGGGTGTCCATTTTTGTGTGAATAATGGTTGTGCCACTAGTAATACTTATCTGATAGTCACTGAATAGGGGACAAATAATCGCTGAGGGTCTGACCTCTGGGACAGGGGTCCAAAAGAGCCGTCAAACTGCGCCATATAAATGGAGCGGTGGTGGGCTTGTACATCCTCCACTCCATTCACTTCTAAGGGACTGCCGAGTACAGAAGTGAATGGAGCCGAGTATGCACATGCACCCCACCACTCCACTATCATGCAGCAATTCACCTGCACCCCGTTGTCGTGAACGCAGGGGACCTCCAGCAAACAAACACTTATTCATTATTTCTCACCATTTTCAAGATATCTGATTGGGGTCAATGAATGAGAACACTATGGTTTACATCCATATAATGCTCTGTGACCTAAATACATGAGCAGCAGCAGCACAAATCTCTCTACTACTTTGCTACAATGTATCAGTCTGGAGTCCAAGAGGGAGATTTATTAAAACTGCTGTAAAGGAAAACTGCCTTAGTTGCCCATAGCAACCAATCAGATTCCACCTCTCATTTTCCAAAGGAGCTGTGAAAAATGAAAGGTGGAATCTGATTGGTTGCTATGGGCAACCAAGCCAGTTTTCCTTTACACCAGTTTTGATAAATCTGTCCCCAAGTGTATAGCACACTGAACGCTGGGTACATTGTATCAACTTCTCAGCCGAGAGCAAAGGTGTACTGCCTCTGACTGTTGTCTTGTTATTCACTGACAGCAAACTAATATCATAAAAAAACCTACATAGAAAAACGAGCTAATACTATACCCATAAAATATATTAAATTTAATCTTTATTGTGACACGATTAAAAATTTAAATTTAACCCCCAGACGAAGGCACGCCGAAACACACGTCAGGGTGGAGCCATCTCTGGCCACACATGCTAATTGGGTGAGTTATGGTAATTGGCGTTATATGTTTTTGATCATGGACTGGTTGCTGTAACCTACAGTAAGTAATGTTTTCTGTCTGTTTAGAGGTTACGGTCCAGTTATTATGTAATTCACAATAGACATGTTGTGGGTCGGGGGCGTTATTTCCGGTCATCTATCCTTGCATCATGGAATTTAAATTTTTAATTGTGTCATAATATTTAGATATTATAGTTAGATCATTTTTATTCTATTTTATGGGTATATTATTGTCTCGTTTTTCCATGTAGGTTATTTATGGCTTTGGGAGCTTATATCTAGTAATTGATAATAGGTAGAGATGAGCGAACGTGCTCGTAACGAGCACTGTAGCGCTCGGCTCCCCTGCGCTCACATGGGCGCAGGCATCCGCTTCCGTCGGGTGAGGAGGACGAAGCGGATGCCTGCGCCCATGCGAGCGCAGGGGAGCCGAGCGCTACAGTGCTCGTTACGAGCACGTTCGCTCATCTGTAATAATAGGGTACACTGACAGCAGAACAGCAGTGTATTATGTACTGCTGATAAGTCTGTCATGCGCTTCTTCTGTTTGGTTTTCATTGTTAATACCATAAAAAGGTGATGAATTGTAACAGGTTTTTTTTTTTTTGAAAGCTACAGAATTTCTTTTATACTGACTATGCCTCATTTACAAAACAAATGGAAAACCCCTTTAAGGAGGCTGTTATTGTAAGGACCTGTACAAGACTGGGGCGGAGCTGCAATACCAGACGCTGCCTATACAAGAGCAGCACAGCTTCTAGAAGAAACCATCCATCTTTGTCTAGTCTCATATCCCCCTGTTAACAGTTCATGTACCATATTCTTGGTTATATAATATGTAAGAAGGACGTTTCCGATTGTTACACTACATTTTAGATGATATGTAGAGTTGTCTGTCGTGTAGTAATAAGTAATCGTGTAGAACAGCGGATCAGATGACATTCAGCGGCTAAGCTCACGGCAACAATGAAAAAGCCCAAAATACACAAAACGGAAGCGATTGTCATTTTCACACATTATTACCTTTTTAAATGAACCCTTGTTTGCAGGTCCAGTCGTGCGTGCAACACACAATACATTTTCCCTGACCAGAGTGGCTCTAGAAGCGGACTGTATTAATTTAGGAGGACTGGTCAGCTGTCCTGACAGGTCCATTTTACTAAAAACTTGCATCATTCACAATATCACAGCTCTGGAGCATCTTTTCTCATCACTGTGCTGGTCCTCTGTTCATCCTCCTAAAGATTTACGAATAAACTGACAACTGCGTGTTACCATTTGCGGGTGTGACCCGACAGACAGTGTCAGACTGTGCAGGACACACTCCGCTGACAATGGTAATGGCCAGTTGTCAATTCAGTTATAAATATTCTGGAGGAGTGACAGAGGATCGACATGGTTATGACAAAAGACGCTCCAGAATTGTTATGTCATGGAGTACGTAAGTAGTTACTAAGACAGACGTGTCAGGAGAGGTGACCGATCTGGCGCTGTCACAACGGTCATCGTCAGTGCTTCTTGACTCGAAATGCTTCTCTCAAATGAGCTTTCACACGAATGCTTGTGCCCGATAATTGCTGGGTGTAAAGGTGGCACCAGCGCTTGTTTGTCGGCAGCATAACGTGTGTAAAAAGGGATGTGTGGCCGTCACACAAGAAGTTCAGCCCCAATCATTGCTGCATGTAAAAGCGGGCGACGAGCAGGGAATGAGTGTTCATTCCTGATCAGTGCCTACTCTCTCGGCCTGTGTACGAGGGCCTCATAGCAAACACAAAGTCTGCCCACAAATGAGGGTGACATTTATCAAGACCGAGATACTGTACTGATTCCCCCTCGCCTCCGCACGTCTCTCATATATTTGGGGCAACTTCCGTCTGTGCGACACAAATCTACGGCAGCCTCCTAGCTCTCGTAGATAAGTCTTTCTTGACACCAGAAAACTGGCCAGAAGATAAAAGTGGCGAGCCTGCTGTGCTGCCTGCTACCTGCCCACCCTCTTTTCTCGCCACTTCTGAAAAAAAAAAAAAAATGAAGCGAAGGTGGAAATGTCACACATTTTGCTGCACAAATGTGGTATGACAAAACGTGTGACCTATTTTCCACAAAGGTGCCGTGAATATATGATAGCAAATGTCCCCCATAATGTAGTTAACTGGCTAAACAGTGCTTACATGGTACATAGTGTGGGGGGTTTATTAACCGCCTAAAGACTCAGCCTATTCTGTCTTTGGGGACACAGGCCCGGTCTTTGAATCTTTACGTGGTAATATCTTAAAAACCATTTAAATATTAAAGGGATTCGTAAATTTTTTGTGACACACATTGATCAGTAGGGGGGGGTCAAATATCGCCAGATAGTGAGAAGCCATCATTTGTGAATGATTGGACAAAACCGTAAAGATTTTTATAGATCGTATTTTTCGCTTTATAAGACACAGTTTTTTCCCCCCAAAAGTAGGAGGAAAATGGCCGTGCGTCTTATAAAGCGAATACTAGTGAGCGTGACAGTGCTCACAATAGTCACTGTCACTGACAGTCAGGTGACAGTGCAGCGCCGGCAGAGAAGACAGAGGAGCACCGAACCCGGAGCGGAGCCGTGGCGCAGGAGAGGTGAGAGAGTTTTTTATTTTAATTCTGATGGGGGCACAGTGGGCTGATCTGAGGTCTAATGGGGGCACAGTGGGCTGTTCTGAGGTCTAATGGGGGCACAGTGGGCTGATCTGAGGTCTAATGGGGGCACAGTGGGCTGATCTGAGGTCTGATGGGGGGCACAGTGGGCTGATCTGAGGTCTGATGGGGCACAGTGGGCTGATCTAAGGTCTGATGGGGGGCACAGTGGGCTGATCTGAGGTTGATGGGGGCACAGTGGGCTGATCCAAGGTCTGATGGGGGGCACAGTGGGCTGATCTGGGGGCACAGTGGGCTGATCTGGGGGCACAGTGGGCTGATCTGGGGGCACAGTGAGCTGATCTGGGGGCACAGTGAGCTGATCTGGGGGCACAGTGAGCTGATCTGAGGTCTGATGTGATATTCTGAAATTTATAGGGGGGTCCGATATGAGGTCTGATGAAAAATATTTTTTCTTATTTTCCTACTCTAAAATCTGGGGCGTGTCTTATCATCGGGTGCGTCTTATAAAGCGAAAAATACGGTAATATATATATTTTATTTTTGCAGATTGTAAACAGTACCCTGATTTTGCACTTTTTAGAAACTTATGTTCTAGCTGACTCAAATAGCAGCCTCAGAAAAGTAGGTGCCCCTATGGATATCGGGGCTTCCATATTTGTTTTTTTTTTTTTTAAGATAACCTGGAGGTATCAATAGCCCCAAAAAAAATCTCATTTTTGAAAACTACACATCTCAAAGAAATCATCTAGGACAGGGATGCTCCCACCATGCCCTGCTGTAGGCTGATAGCTGTAGGCTGTCCGGGCATGCTGGGAGTTGTAGTTTTCCAACATTTGGAGGTCCGCAGGTTGGCCATGACTGAGCTAGGGGTATTGTGAGCATTTTGACCCAACACGTGTTTCACAGGATTTATTAGAATTGGCCAGTAAAAATTATAAATGTAATGTAGTCAGACAAAATTAAAAACTCCTGGGGTTTTCCAGGAGTATTATATTAATCACTTAGGCCTCATGAACACGAACGTGTGCCGGCCGTGCCCGTGCTGCGGGCCGCATACGGCGGGTCCGCAATAAACGGGCACCGGCCGTGTGCAGCCCGCATCACGGATCACGGACCCATTCACTTCAATGGGTCCGCGATCCGGAGCGGAGGCACGGATCGGAACACCATGGAAGCACTACAGTGTGCTTCCATGGTGTTTCTGGCCGTGCCTCCGCACCGCAAAAAAGTAGCGCAAGCACTACTTTTTTGCGATGCGGATCGCGGACCCCATTCAAGTGAATGCGTCCAGGATCCGCATGCGGTGGCCTCACGGTCAGTGCCCGTACATTGCGGACCGCAGTTTGCGGCCCGCAGCACGGGCACGGCCGGCACACGTTCGTGTGCATGAGGCCTTATCCTCAGAACAGGTCATCAATATCTGATTGGTTGGGGTCTAACTCTCAGCAACCCCAAATCAGCTATTTGAGGAGGTTACAGCGCTCTTCCTAGGACAGTGACATCACATTCATTGGTCACATGGCCTATGTGCAGTTTAAGCCCATTCAAGTGAACGTGCCTGGGCTGCAATACCAATGATGGACGGTGCTGTGCTTGGTAGGCTGTGAGGAGGCCACAGCACTCACAGGAGCTCCGTGGCCTCCTCAGACAGCTGATTGGAGGGAGGCTGGCCTCCACCGATCAGATATTAATGATATATTCTGATGACAGGTCATCAATATTCTAATCTCGGAAAACCCCTGTAACAGGAGAAAAAGCACCCACAAATAGATATGCATTTTCTCTGGAGCACGCCAATACCTCACATATGGGCACACGGTAGGATCAGAAGGGAAGGAGCGTCATTTGGCTGGTGGATCATAAACTTTGTTGAAATGATGAGCACAATAAAACTTTATTTTAAAATCTTTTTATGGACTGAGCTATATGAGGGCTTGTTTGTATGGGAAGAGCAGGCAATATTATAATGCTGTAAATGTATGGCTGGTATGGGAACATATTAGCAGTTACCGTATGCTGTACATTTACAGTATGGTGTGGGAGAGGGTTAAACTAGTGTAGGAGAAAAGCCCAATGTAAGCTATCACACTGCCTATTTCATTTTGAGACTATGAAAATGAGGCAAAAATTGCTCCCTCTTCCCTACAGTATTTTCAAGAAACTCCACCACTTAGACAAGGGCCCTTTTACACAGGCCAATGATCGGGAATGAACACCACTGTGTATACATGCTGTTGTGTTATGCGGCACAAAAAAATAATTACTTGTCAGCAGCACATCGCCACGTGTGGACAGGGGACGTGACAAATGAACTGTATATGGGGAGATGAATGATTGTATTACCCCATATTCGGGATCGGTTCCATGTAAATGTGGTTAACTAGTGCTGATGAACATGCTGTTATCGTCAAGTGGCACTCACTGCCAAGTAGAGTATGTTTAGTTTTACACAGGCCGATACAGCAGGACATTACCAGGAATGATTACTGTTTGCTCATTACAGTAGGTGAAAGTTGCATTTACATGCAGCAATCGCTTCCCCAATATGAGGACAAGCAATCGCTAGAGTGATCACCGTCCCCATACACATTCTTCATTTCTGGGCAGTAGATCCCAGTTTAGATTGCATGATCTGCGGCACAGAAACAATTGAGTGTCTGCACCAGCAATTCTTTACCCCATGAATGAGCATTTGAAGAGGGACACATCTAAACGGAGCAGAGACTTAAAGGGGTTGTGTCACTTCAGCGAGTGGAATTTATTATGTAGAGAAAGTTAATACAAGGCACTTACTAATGTATTGTGATTGTCCATATTGCCTCCTGTGCTGGCTAGAATCAATTTTTCCATCACATTATACACTGCTCGTTTCCATGGTTACGACCACCCTGCAGTGGTGGCCGTGCTTGCACACTACAGGAAAAAGGTGCTGGCCTCTCTGACCTCTGGGACCACGTGAGCGCACATAGGCTGATTCTTTTTCCTAGAGTGTGCAAGCACGGCCATCGCTGCTGGATTGCAGGGTGGTCGTAACCATGGAAACGAGCAATGTACAACATGATGGAAAAATAAATCAAGCCAGGAACGGAAGCAACATGGACAATCACAATACATCAGTAAGTGGTTTATATTAACTTTCTCTACATAATAAATGCTATTTGCTGAAGTGACAAAACCCCTTTAAGCTGGCCATACACATTAGATGCAGATTTCGATGGGACAAGCCGACCATCTAATGTGATTCTGGGAGAGAAGGATCAGGCAGATAGATTTCAACATGGCCAATTCTTTTGTTCTTGATAAACCGCTACCAGAGAAGTCCTCCTCATTGTACTGAGAACATATGCTTGCTTGGTTAAGCCAAGCAGGCATGTCTATGAGGCAGGGAGGGGAGGAGATCAGGAGCCATCTACTGTGTATGGTGGGCCTTACTAATCCCCCAATGTCAGGGCAGTACTATCACAGCAGAATGACCACTTGAACTGTATATACAGTTTATCATTTCCTCATTTTGCAGATTGGGCCACTCACTTGTAGCAGAGCCGAGAAGATTCTTTGAGGATTTGTCGTCTCTCGTGTTGTAATCCATTGGGTAATCTGGAAGTCAGAGTGAGAATTATACATAGACATATTTCATAAATCTTTATCTGGCTGGGGGCTGCCTCTTAATCAGGGTCATCAGAATTACTGCAGTGTACACTTATTGAAACGTTTCAGTCGTTTCTTTGGACGTTCACCCGCCACTTCTACTGTGGACAAAGATTTTTCAGACCTTTGGCCCAGATACAGAGAAAGGCAAGCCTCGGGATATTACATGTCACATTCAACTCTCAAGGAAAAGCATAGAACAAAAGAGTCTTTCATTTAATTATCAGACTGAAGCCCTCACAGAAGACACTAGATTGCCACTGAAGTGCTGTATTGGGTAAAATGTCTAAATTCCCTCCCTGTCAGGTACGTATGTCGTCTGTATGGACACAGGTTACGTATCAGATGTTTCTTTAAAACCAGGTTGCCGAGTTCAGTTGCAAGAAGAAGGATGCTTAGAGATTTAAAGGGGAGGAATGTTGTGTGGCGACTAAGCAGGCGCATGATGGGATAAGCCGCTAACTGTCACCTCGGGCGCCGCTCATCTAAGGCCTCTTTCACACTAGCGGCAGTCCGGATCCGGCAGGTGAAGGCTGCCGTCGGATCCGGACTGTCGCAGGGACATGTGTGGGGCCGGAACCGCGTTCCGGCCCCACACATGTCACACAGTACCATATACAGACATACACACACATACATACTTACATACTCCAGGCAGGCAGGTCGCACGTCTTCAATGTGTGTGTGTGTGTGTGTGTGTGTATATGTGTTTGTGTGTATATATGTATGTGTGTGTGTCTGTCTGTGGTGACGGATCCGTCCTGAACTCCATTGAAAGTCAATGGAGGACGGATCCGTTCACCATTGTATCACACCAAACAGATCCGTCCCCACTGACTTGCGTTGGGGGTCATTCCGGATCCGTCTTGGTGCGGTTTGCTCTCCGGTCTGAAGACGGAATGGAATGCTTTCAGGAGCACTCCGTTGTCTTCAGTTCAGTTTTGTCCCCATTCACAATGAATGGGGACAAAACGAAAGCGTTTTTTTCCGGTACTGAGCCCCTATGACTGAACTCAATACCGGAATTTAAAAACGCTAGTGTGAAAGAACCCTAAAAGGAAACAGTTCTGAATGAGGCTGCCCGATCCCTGCACCCTACTCCTTAACACATGGACATTCTGTGACACGTGGTATAGTTTATGGCTGTCATCTGGCCACACACTGACTCCATTTCTGTTGCTGGAATTGCATATTTTGTTTGCACCAAAATCGAAGATTATTTTTGGATTTCAATATAGTCTGAGATGTACAAGGTTGCCTCAAGCCATATATAAAGTATATTCAGGTCTGCTGGTATTACACTATTCCTTGCAGTTACAAACTATGTTATGAGCAATGACGGTGACCAACAAATGTTATGCGTAAGACAAGTGTAAAATTCTTTTTATGAGAGATTACCTTCATCTTCATCATACATATCGGGGCGTTCTGAGTGATACTGAGAGTCAACTTCTTCATATTCCTCTACCATGCTGGTGCCAAAAACCCTAATAGACAAAGGGAACAATACAAATGAATGATGTGCTGCAAAAAAATCACAAGTAAATCAATATGAATGAAACCACAAACCCCAAAAATAAAACTACACCTCAATATACAGACTAGACAGATAGGGGATGAATTAGACCTTGAACCTCCAAAGGATAGGATAAGTCATCAATACAAGATCGGCTGGAGTCCAACCAGCTAGCTCTGATGCTTCAAGACTCCCATCTGCTTCTCACTCAGAAAACCATTTAAAATTAAAAAAAAGGGTTTCAGCAGTTTGGAGCATCTGACAGAATCTTGGACAACCCCTTTAAGGGTAGGAATTTGAGGTGGACATAAATCGTGCAGATTTTGCAGCTGATCCATGGTCAAATCAGCAACATGCAGATTTGTTGTGTCTGCTGCTTCGGATTGAAAGTTTGAACCACAAGTCAATGTACACATTTATCTCTAGAACGGGGCCTCCAAAGTGAAGGGGTTTGAACCACGCATGTAAGAGCTTCTCTCCATTCACCTGTATGGGAGCTCCAGAAACAGCCGAGATGACGCTTGGCTATTTTCAGCAGTCCCACAGAAGCAGAGGGTGGCTGTGCTTGCGTAGTGCGTTCTTATTCACTTAGGTGGCCCCGTTCTAGAGATACATATGGGTCCCAGAGGTGGAACCCGTACCTAAAGGACATTGGTGGCATATCCTAGCAATAACACCAAAGTGCGAGATGGTCAACCCCTTCAGGCCCCATTCACACGTCGGTTTTTTTCATCTGCATCCTCTCCGCATCCGTTTCCGCATTTGCGGACAATTATGCGGATGGGATGCGGATCCATTCATTTCAATGGGGCCACAAAAGATGTGGACGGCACAAAGTGTGCCGTCCGCATCCGCACTTCCGTTCCACGGCTCCCGAAAAAAATAGAACATGTCCTATTCTTGTCCAAATACATGGACAAGAAAAGACATTTCTATTATGTGCGTTCCGCAAATTGCGGAATGCACATCGCCGGTGTCCGTGTTTTGCAGATCCGCAAAATACGGACGTGTGAATGTAGCCTCAAGAATCTCATCCACATTGCTGGTACAGTACAACACTGTGGGTTTGCGGCACTAAAATCTGCAGTGTATCAAACCTTTTTGGATGTACCCTAAGGGTGAATTCACACCTAGCATATTAGTTGCAAAAGTGTATGTGTCTGTCCCATTCATCTGATGGGTCTTACAGAAATCCACGTACATGTTAGAGCAGGGATCTACCTCCGGCACTCCAGATGCTGTGAAACTACAATTCTCAGAATCCTCCTTTTACTTCTGTGGGCATTACAAAAAGAGCCGAGTAAGTTTGCATGCTGGGAGTTGTAGTGTCACAGCAGCTGGAGTGCCGAAGGCTGCTGATTACTGTGCTAGAGGAACCAAGCCTATTTAGATGTGAGGAAGAGATTTTCAGTCAAAGAAGTCACTATACTCTTAAAGGGGTTGTGCAGGGGTTTTATATAGACCTCAGGATAGGTCATCAATATCTGATCACCGGCACCCCTGCCGATCAGCTGTCTGAAAACAAGGCCCCCTGTGCGAGCACTGCTTTCTCTTCATTACACTACACGCCTTCTCCATTGCAGTGGTGATGCAGTGTAATTACAAGCAATCGCTTCATTCAAGTGAATGGAGCGAACATTTTTTAATTACACTGTGCTTCCGAGAGGACGCACAGTGTAACGAAGAGCAGGCAGCGCTCGCATGGAGAGCCGCCTTCTCTTCAAACAGCTGATCTGCAGGGGTGCCGGACCGGCTGCACAAACCCTTTAATCCATTTCTTACTTCTGCACTAATGTCCTTCATGGAATTATTGTAACATATTCATGGATAAAAACGCTTAGAATTTCACATTACCTTATGAGACTTAACGGGCAAAAATGTTCTGCTCCAAAATGTGATATAAGCTCCACCTAAATAACGCAAAAAAAGTCAGATGAAACCATAAGCGTATTCCGAGGCGTCGACGCTCAGTGCGCTTAATTAATGACACCTAGAAGCAAGTGTGGATCGGCTCTAGTGATCAGATATTGCACATCTAGCCATGCATTCATCTGCTGTGCATAAAACATTCAGAGGAGGTTGCTAACCTTTATGTACTTGATGAACATCTGAAGCAACGAGGAAAGAGAAAGAAAAACAAGTGTCAGTACAGAAACACAGTACATGCGACAAGCCATATCATCTAGGAAATCAGCATTTAAATGAAGACCATTCAAAGCACAAGAAGAAAGAAGAAGTAAAGTTGTAGTATTCTGGGGGCCCCCTATGTACTATAAAAAATATCAAAAAGCAGGCCATACTCCTGAGAGAAATGCCGGCGAAAACCACCAAGCTCGGTGGGACAGCAGGTGTTGGAAGGGAGAAGAATCAGGCAGTTGGAATTCAACATGTCCAATCTTTTTCTTCTCAGGAGAAAAGCCTGGCGGTGAACACTTGCACATGGTGCAGGATCAGGAGATGTATGGCCAGCGATAGGGCCTGTTTAGATTTTGTTTTCAGATAGGGTGGAGGTACCGTATATGTATTTTTTTTTTTTTTTTAAGCCCCTTTCTCACGAGCAATGTTTCCGTGCGGGTGCAATGCGTGATGCGAACGCATTGCACCCGCACTGAATCCTGACCCATTCATTTCTATGGATCTGTGTACATGAGCGTTTTTTTCACGCATTAGTTCTGCGTTGCGTGAAAAATACAGCATGTTCTATATTCTGCGTTTTTCACGCAGCCCTGGATCCACAGAAGTGAATGGGGCTTCAGTGAAAAACGCATTAGTAAGTGCGGGTGCAATGCGTTTTTCACTGATGGTTGCTAAGAGATGTTGTTTGTAAACCTTCAGTTTTTTATCACGCGCGTGAAAAACGCATCAAAACGCATCGCACCCGCGCGGAAAAAACTGAACAACTGAACGCAATCGCAGACAAAACTGACTAAACTTGCTTGCAAAATGGTGCGAAATTTCCTGAACGCATCCGGACCTAATCCGTGACGCTCGTGTGAAAGAGGCCTAACTATGTCCCACTACATGGAAAAGTGGTAATGTGCTGATTGTTGTCATTTCAGTGCTGAAGCCAGTCATTGGCTGCAGTGGAGCATATGACCATGACCATGCTGATGCACATGTAAGCACTGCGTGGGGATCGGAACATGGACATGCAGGAGGCAGCACGGAGGACTGGGACAGCAGGGAGCAGGTAACGATGGACGAATCTTCTGTTACGAAGGCAGGCTGGGGGCACTTGCAAAAAATAATTCTCAGAGCACCCCTATATGGGCGTTTTCCATGTTCTAAAACGAATCAATGGAGGTTTCATTCTGCAATCCTTTCACTAGGCTTTTTGAAGGAGGAGCGCCCTGTGGTCTCCATTATTTAGCCGTACGGCGTGGCTGCAGGGGATATTGCAGCTTCGTCCAATTCACTTGAACCCAGAAAAGTTTTTTATTAAAAGGCAATGGTTGGATCCAGATAGATTGGAGGAAACCACAACTTTTTTTTTTCTTTAAATCAAAGTGCAATAATATATGAGCCTTGGGTTTATGTAAAAAAAATAAAATAACGTAAAGCGATTGATAAAAGGCAAGAAAGTGAAGGACTGAATCCACCTTCTTCTGGGGAGGGTTAATCATTAATTTGATGCCAATAGTCTAAGAAACCACAACTGGGTAACAGGATGTACATCCTGCTGATTCTTCTGATTAAGCAAATACATTAGAGGAACAAATGACAATATGTTCTATAATCAAACAGATGAAGAACAATAGTGGGATTACAAGACGTGTAGCCTGACTGTGATATAGAAAACCTCTGAGGAGGAGGCATATGCACCTTTACACACACACAAAAAAAAAAAAAAAGAAAACGCTGAAGAAATTGGTGTACCATGCAAGGGAAAAATAGTATAAAAAAAGATGTCTCAAAAGGTATGAGACTAAACAGCTGACAATGACTGCTACAAATGATATGGGAGCCTGATCTGACATCTGATATGGGGATCTGAACTGATGTCTGATAAGGGTCTAATCTGAGGTTTGATATGGGGGTCTGAGCTGGGGGAATCTGATCTGAGGTCTGATATGGGGGTCTGAGCTGAGGGAATCGGATCTCAGGTCTGATATGGAGGTCTGAGCTGGGGGAATCTGATCTGAGGTCTGATATGGGGGTCTGAGCTGAGGGAATCTGATATGAGGTCTCATATGGAGGTCTGAGCTGAGGGAATCGGATCTCAGGTCTGATATGGAGGTCTGAGCTGGGGGAATCTGATCTGAGGTCTGATATGGGGGTCTGAGCTGAGGGAATCTGATATGAGGTCTCATATGGAGGTCTGAGCTGAGGGAATCGGATCTCAGGTCTGATATGGGGGTCTGAGCTGAGGGAATCTGATCTGAGGTCTGATATGGGGGTCTGAGCTGAGGGAATCGGATCTCAGGTCTGATATGGAGGTCTGAGCTGAGGGAATTGGATCTGAGGTCTGATATGGGGGTCTGAGCTGGGGGAATCGGATCTGAGGTCTGATATGGGGGTCTGAGCTGGGGGAATCGGATCTTAGGTCTGATATGGGGGTCTGAGCTGGGAGAATCTGATCTGAGGTCTGACCTGGGGGAAATCGGATCTGAGGTCTGATCTGAGGTC
The DNA here is from genome assembly GCA_900303285.1 of Rhinella marina. Classification (NCBI taxonomy): domain Eukaryota; kingdom Metazoa; phylum Chordata; class Amphibia; order Anura; family Bufonidae; genus Rhinella; species Rhinella marina. The sequence goes on along the minus strand of ONZH01014822.1, from coordinate 221,607 downwards.
TGAGCTGAGGGAGTCGGATCTGAGGTCTGATACGGGGGTCTAAGCCAGGGGAATCGGATCTGAGGTCTGATATGGGGGTCTGAGCTGAGGGAATCGGATCTGAGGTCTGAGCTGGGGGAATCTGATCTGAGGTTTGATATGGGGGTCTGAGCTGAGGGAATCGGATCTGAGGTCTGAGCTGGGGGAATCTGATCTGAGGTTTGATATGGGGGTCTGAGCTGGGGGAATCTGATCTGAGGTTTGATATGGGGGTCTGAGCTGGGGGAATCGGATCTGAGGTCTGATAAGGGGGGGTCTGAGCTGGGGGAATCTGATCTGCGGTTTGATATGGGGGTCTGAGCTGGGGGAATCTGATCTGAGGTCTGATGAAGATTGGGGGTCTGTTCTGAGCTCGGATGAAAAAAAAAATTTTTTCTCATTTATTTTCCGCCTCTAAAACCTAGGTGCGTCTTATCATCAGATGCGTCTTATAAAGGGAAAAATACAAGTGTACTTGTCATCCAAAACAAATTCCACTAAACCTGTTAAATCTCAAAAAATGAAGGTCAAGGCCACTGAACCCTCAGTTCCCTCAGCTGGCTTGTGATATACCACTCAGATTTCTTGATGGACATTCCACCAGTTCAAAAAAAGATCCGGCTCCTATGGACCAAGGGTGACCGGCCTACTTTTCGTAGAAGACTTTGTGTCTCCATGTACTGCCTCTTAAATCAGGGCCCTCTCGTCTAACGTCACTCTTGTCAATGACTGCAGTGTACAGTTATTGAAACGTTTCAGTCATTTCTTTGGACGTTCCCCAGCTCCGTCTGCTGTGGACAAAGACTTTACAGTCCTTTGTGTCAGATGCAGAGAAATGTAAGCCTCGGGATATTATGTCATATTCATTTCTCAAGGAAGAGATCAGAACAGAAGCTCCTTTCATTTTATTATCGGACTGAATCCATTATACACGTGAGCGAGGGTCACGAGGTCCCTTCTAAGTAAAGCTACAGGAACAGGACTGTATTAAATGGATCTCAACCTCGATGTGGAAATATACAATGATATTGGCAGGACCAGCCGGGCATGTAATGTGTCCTGATATTCCCAATGTTAGCGATAAAGAGAGTTGGGCACAATCCTTTCTTCTCAGCGCTAGAAGGGTCCGGCAACAGCTTATTTCCCTCTACCTATTAAGAACACCTGCATGCTTGACCTAGCTTAGCATGCACGTGTAAGGGGGGCAGTAGCAAAAGAGCTTGGCCAAACAAGTAAGCGTCTGACAGCTATGGACAATGTATGGCCAGCTTTAATCTCAAGGTCAGAACAGGGAACAGACTGCCGGATCTCCCTGCATTCTGGTATTGCCAGAAGTGTGGAAGTCTCCATCCAACCCCATTAACTATAATGGAGACCGGCAGAGATCCGTCCACAACCCGGCAAATATTGTTTTCTTCCGGCCGATTCTCAGATGGTCTCCATTATAGTTAATGGGGCCACACAGAGACTCACAGCAATGTCGGGAGATACAGCAGGCTGTTCCCTGACGAAACAGCCTACCAGATCTCAAGCGCTAGTGTGAAACTAGCCTTAAAGGGAACCTGTCACCTCCTAGACCGAAATTAAACTGTTAGCAGTACCTTATAGTACGTTGTAGTGTGATGCAGATAGATATCTTCATAGGGGCAAGCGATGCATCTAAGTATGTAAAATCCATCTTTTATTCCACCAGCGCGCGCTTTCCTGAGTCACTCCTGAAGTCAAGGGGGCAGCGGCCTAGCTTCTTCAAGTCAAGCTAGCCACTCCCCTCTTGTAAGTGAGTGACACCTCCGGCAGTTCACATCAGCGGCGCTTTCCTCATTACTGCGCATGCGCGCATCGGCAAGCGCGCGATCCCGGCTCCGGCTGTTCACATCGCCGGCGCTTGCCGGAGCCGGGATCGCGCGCTTGCCGATGCGCGCATGCGCAGTAATGAGGAAAGCGCCGCTGATGTGAACTGCCGGAGGTGTCACTCACTTACAAGAGGGGAGTGGCTAGCTTGACTTGAAGAAGCTAGGCCGCTGCCCCCTTGACTTCAGGAGTGACTCAGGAAAGCGCGCGCTGGTGGAATAAAAGATGGATTTTACATACTTAGATGCATCGCTTGCCCCTATGAAGATATCTATCTGCATCACACTACAACGTACTATAAGGTACTGCTAACAGTTTAATTTCGGTCTAGGAGGTGACAGGTTCCCTTTAAAGAGGACCTTTCACCACTCCTGACATGTCTGTTTTAATAGCTTCATGCGTTCCCCATGTAATAACAGTTCTGGGGCATTTATTCTTATGGCTGTATGTTGTGCCATTCCTTTATTATTTCTACTAGTTATGAATGAATTACTAGCAGTCTGCAGTAAGGGTACAGAGGGGAGGACAAAAGTTGGGGGCGTGTACCTGCACAGTCTGAGAATGGCAGCACTGATTGGATACAATGAGTCTGTGCAGGAACACACCCCCAACTTGTTACCACCCCTCTGTACTCTTACTTACTGAAGGCTAATGTCTCAGTCAGGCCCTGTCACCTGGATCAACCCTACCCTACCAGGCATATAGCCTGGTAGGGTTGATCCAGCTGAGTAAAACATTACCTTTCTTATGTCCATTGGTACTATGGTTCGAGAGAAATATGAACTTTTAAAATTACGCAAAAGAGCCAGTCAGCAGGAGGTGGACTTATGCGGTTCGAGCACCGCTCCAGCGGTCGCCCTGGCGCTCAACCATGACGCCCCTCTGCTTTTAATCAAGCTCCCCTTTCCATTAGATTGACAGCGCTAGACCTCTCTGGTATCCCACGCCTGCGCACTTCATCTTAATCCCAACAAGCCAAGATGTACAGTGCTAAAGTGCCGTCACGTCATTTCACCCGGAAGAGGCGAGCTACTTCACAGCTGCCTCCACTTCCAGGTGAGGCAACGTGACGGCACATGGGCACTTGTACATCTTCGCTCATCGGGATGTCCCACAAAAAATATGTTGCCGTTTTAAAACCAGAACCTTGATCTGAATATTTTGCATGTGATTAAAAAATTGGTATAGACGCTGAGTTATTCAATAAACTGTGTCTGCTTAGCGCCAACTGCTGGTTGCTCTTTTCCCTACTTCTCTGTCCACCTCGCTGAGGTAGACGCACATGCTCAGTTCCACCCTTCAACTGCCTCCTGAGCTGTGATAGGGAGAGGGACGCAGCAGAAAGGACATGCCCCCTGAGCTGCCAGCTCAATATAAATCTAGCAGAGCAACTGGAACAATGAATGGGGAGATCTCTGGATTTGAGGTGGATTTTCCACAGATCTTACTCTTCCATTGAGAAGGGGCGAAATCCAAACACACACACAAAAAAAAAATGTACAAAGAATTAACATGCTGTGGATTTCATTTCGTAGGGAAAAAAAAAGGCGAAGTGCACATGAGATCTGACTAATCTCAATCACTTTGCCGGTACTGTATTATGCTGCAGTTGAGAATCTGTACAGAAAAACCACACGTGATCCGCAAGGTGGGCAGGTAGCCTAACAGGGTTTGTTCCATCTTTCAGGACAATGGCCGTCACTGGTGTCCAGTAGAGATATCCTGGTGCCTTGAATGGCTGCATACTTCTACATTTCCAGGTGGGGTTGATATCACACTGACATCTCAAAAGGTGTTGATCGTGGGGGTCCAAGCACCGAGGCCACTTCCGATCACTAAAATGAGGAGTTAGAAGTGCTCACTGAAGTGAAGATGGCCTCGCAAACTTTCCACTTCGGCCGTCTTCAGCAGCAAGGAAAGACCGCATCCAGTGAGCGCTTCTAATGCCTGGTTTGGTGATCAGCAGGGGTCTCAATGCCGAGACCCCCACTGATCAACACCTTTGATAAGTCACTCTGATATATCAAACGTGGAGGTAAAATATTGTTGCCCTTTAAAATTTAGGTATACATCGGGAGCTGTAACAATCAAGTGTCTGAAAAGCCAAAACCCGCAAAACACTACAACTTCATGAGATTGGCTACAGGTCGGCCAGATAGTGTTAGACAGAAAACAGCAGTTTTCAGGAGCGGCAGCTTGTGTACAAGTTGATTTTTACCAGGCAGAAAAGAATTCATTAAATCCTGATTGAAAATCTTACATAGATGAAGAAGGTGGAGTACAGAAAAAGCTACTAAAAGACCGTCACATATCTGCAGTCTCAAGATACACACGAAAACATGTAATATAAAGGGGCGCGGGACTGGCGGTATATCAAATAATGTAATAAAGTGAAGAGAATTTCATGCAGCTGGTTTATGCCTCTAGGTAAAGGGTAAAGGTATGCAGCAACTCCTTCAAGTTATGCAAGAATATCTATAATTCTGCTGCAAAAACAACCACGCACAATAAATTCCAGCTTTAATTGCACATGGACCTTACAGTTACAGTAAGACAGATGGGACGTATAGTTATTGACTACGGTTCGACCCATAGAGACGTGTTCAGCCTATTGATAAGATAGGTCATAAATATCTGACCATGATTAATCCTGAGAATGGACACCACAACCCTCCAGATGGGAAGACGTGGTAGTGAGGAGACCACCTCCACCTCTAATGAGAACATTTTGGAGACCTGCAATCAGGCCAGCGAGCGGGTACATTGCATGTTTTCAGTGTCTACAGGCTGCAGAGATGTAGGCGAATTTCCCAGAAGCAGCTACAGAGGCAGTTTCAGCAACTCCTTGGAGATCTAGAAGACGGCAAAGGCCAACAGCAAATCCCAAAAGACTGCAAGCTTAATAGCAGTAATCACAAGGCACTTTTTATGTACAGGGCACTTTAGTTCAGGACGAGGATCTTTCTTTTCACTGCCTACTCAGCCGCCGTCTGCAACCCCTGCTTGCTCTTGGCAACGTACGGTGGCTTGTGACCACTCTGGTATGAGATATGCAACCTGAAGTCCTAAAAGTATATTGCAAGCATTTCCACTGCTCCATCGCAATTATAAAAAAAGCGGTTCAGGGCACAGACCTAGGCAACTCCATGTTCACCAGCTATGAATAAGCCCTCTGTAGTCTGATCCAGCATCTGCTCTTTCCTCTGTCCCCGACATCTTGATAAAATGATTAAGAAGTATGAGACAGGTGGACAGGGAGTATCACCTTAGGATCTGACTACATAGGGCATTTGTAGTCTGTTACCATAGAGACACATAGATCTGCAGGACAGCTTTGGATACCCAACTATTTCTATTGCTTCACTTCTTTTCTCTATTTAAGATGCACTGTATCCACCCAGAAGGGATTCTGCACTGTAGATGGCATTCCAAAATTAAAGAAGAACTCCAGCAAAAAATTTTTATTCTCTGACCTGTTAGAAAGGTGCATGATATAATCTGTAGTGATTGTCATTTTCTTATCAGTGACTGTTTCTGTGAGTAAAAACCTCTCTTCTTATTGTAGCTGGGTCATGTGACCAACTCCCTGACCTCCAACTGACCCAGGACATAAAGCCAGTAACTGCTCTATTCATTCCTATGGGAGCCTCACTTTCAGTCTCATAGGAATACATAGAGAATTAGACTTCCTGTCCACACATAAGTCTCTGTGTGAGTTGGTGGGTCTAATTGTTGGTCACATGACACAGATAAGAAACTTCAGGATGATACAAGTCAAAAATTCAGACACTGGTAAGAAAATGACATTCACTACAGATTATATTATGTACATTTCTAGCAGGACATGGAATAAAATTTTTGTCGGGAGTTCTTCTTTAATTAACCAGATAAAGGCAGGGCTTTATGAAAGACCTGAGATTGCATCTTTTTTTGCCCTCATGTCCTGTGGCAGAATAACACCTTCAATCTTCCTATCGTGGATGGGTCTTTGCCTAGGCTAGATGTCCCATGTACCTGCTATGTTCTCATTAATCCGCAGTGATATAATGGAGTATTCCTTTCTAGCGGAGGACACAGGAGCATTACCTTGACATATTTTGCATACATCTGTTCATCTAAAGGGAAACTCTGGACTGTTCTTTCATCTCGTGCATGGAAAGTTCCCAGTTTCACCCACTTATTTGTAGGGTACCTAGAAAGAAAGACGCCAAAAGCAAGACAAAATCGATTTATGAAATGTCTAATAAACGTTACACGTCACACTACATACTGGCCTCTGGTATCTCAAACCCCCCCCAAGAATAAAGTTGCCCAAAAACAGGAAATAAAACCAACATACGGTGTCTATTTTCTAGTTTCCTATATGAAACAGGGACCAAATGTGCATGTGCTACTACGTCCTAATAATCTCTTAATATTACAGACTTATCACATCTTAATGAACCTATCTACTTTATAACGCAGAATAAGTACAGGGAGATTCACTGGAGAGAGGCCCCAAATATTCTGGAATAACTCACAATCTGGACAACGTGCTCCTCAGAATATGGCGGCTGTCACTACATTTAACCTCTGCATGTGACTTCAGGGTGCATACCCCCCTCACCTCTTCAATCACCCGTCTTCTCATCAGGGTGGTGTACGCTATTGAGCAGCGCGTCTTCATGGTGCTATGTGTGACTTTGATGTGTGATTCGTGAATCAACTGGATGATGGCGAGTTAGGCTACTTTCACACTAGCGGCAGCACGGATCTGGCACCTAAAGGGTGCCGACGGATCCGTACTGCCGCTGATACATGTGTGGAGCAGGAGCAGCGCTCCGGCCCCACACATGTTACCACACACATTGGCACAAGACATACACACATACAGACACACATACATACTCACATACATACTCACATACATACTCACATACATACTCACATACATACTCACATACATACTCACATACTCCAGGGATGCCGGCAGAACGTCTTCACGCGCCTCCTGCGTGCAGTGATGACGATTCCCCACAGCGCCCTCTGCTGGGCGCAGTGGGGAAACGTCATAGCTGCGCGCAGGAGGCGCGTGAAGACATTCTGCCGGCGTCCCTGGAGTATGTGAGTATGTATGTGAGTATGTATGTGTGTATGTATGTATGTATGTATGTATCTAGCTCTGTAGCCGGATCCGGAATGACCCCCCATTTCAAATCAATGGAGGACAGATCCGGATTACACCAAACAGATCCGTCCCCATTGACTTTCATTGGGGGTCATGACGGATCCGTCTTGGTGCGGATGGCTGGACCGGAGAGCAAACCGCAGCATGCTGTGGTTTGTTCTCCGGTCTGAAGACGGAACGGAATGCTTTCAGGAGCCTCCGTTGTCTTCAGTTCAGTTTTGTCCCCATTGACAATGAATGGGGACAAAACTGAAGCGTTTTTTTTCCGGTATTGAGCCCCTATGACGGAACTCAATACCGGAATTTAAAAACACTAGTGTGAAAGTAGCCTTAACAGAAGGTTACTTCCAGTAAGATGGGGCACGGTGTCACACATCGGCAAGGAGCATGGCAGAAATGGAGTCCTTTTTCGGCAAGCGTAATTTAAATGGGGCTTTGGCCACCCAAGATTCCTTCCTTTGGGGCATGCTCAAAGGAAAAATTGGAAGAAGCCTCGCACTGAGGAAGATTTAAAGGAAAACATCCAAAGTGAAATTGAGGCTATTCCCCCCCAATATGTTTGCCAATAGGTTTAGAAACATGGAGCCCCTCATCGAAACGTGTCTGGCAGGAAAAGGAGATTTCTTGCAGTTTACCGTACGTCAAGGTATGCAGGGTATTGTTTGGTTCAGATTGTTTTATCCTAACGGGAATTACAACTGAATATTCCAGTGAATCTCCCTGTACACATGAATATGTAACAATGAGCGGTGTACCGGTCACTAATGGACACCAGGAAGTCCCTCGGGGTAGAAGAGAAGAGCTCATAGTTCGCAATGTCAAGCTGCTTAACTTGGATCGGCTCGCAGAGTTCGATAACAAACCTGGAAAGAAAGTCCACAGAAACACGTCATTTTTATTAAAAAAAAAAAACAATTACATTAGATTTACACAGTGTAAGGCTCCTTTCACACGTCCTGTTTTTCTTTCCTGATTCGATCTTGATTTTTTCAGGACCCATTGAAATGAATGGATCCAGATCAGGATCAGGATCGAATCAGGAAAGAAAAACAGGACGTGTGAATGGAGCCTAATAATGTACAGGCCAATACAAGATGGCAGTGCACCCATAAATCTTTACTAGGGAAGGCCATGGCCAGACATTACTCTGCCGTGAAATGGTCACATACATTTCATATAGAATTTCAGACACTAATATAGTATGTTCCATACATACGATAGGGAATAGCGTTACTCACCATATTTTTGTGCTACAAGGATTTAACATGTACAGATCCATGTTTTCAACAAGTATGGCAGACGTGCTCTGAAAAACAAATGAAAGCAACTAAAAAGGTCATTTTGTGCTCGTTTATGCTTTATGGGGGTCATTTATTAAGGCAGGAGTTTTAGACGATAGTCTTAATAACCCCTATAGCTGGTGGTGGAGCTGGCACCGGCCTCTCCATAACTTTGGCACATCCAGCGGCAGTCTAAATATAAGACAGCTTCATTCCCTGGCTTACATTTAGACCATTTTCTACACCTACAATAGGCATTAAAAAAAAAGATGAACTAAAAGGGTCTGCCGGCCTGGCATGAGTGAATAAAATGACTGCGGCACAAATGACCTTTGCACTGCAATCTGCGCCAGAAATACGCCTAATACAGGTGTATTTCTGGATAATAAACGGCCCCCTAACGTGTCTACATTTGGCCACCCAGAGGCCGCGATGTGACCTTCAGCTTTGCAGTGCTTTGTTGGCTTCGTCACAATACTGTATTTTTGCATTGTCAGAAATTGGAGAAAGGCAAGGATGGACTCATTATACAAACCACAATGCAAGAAGCTGGCACTCGTAGTCTGAAATGCGCCCACTTTCATTATTCTTTGTATATACAAAAAAGAAAACCACTTTATGTAAGAACTGAAAGAATCGTGTATATTACACCTACCTTGGCCTCCGGATTTGCAGAAAGGATCTTTGCCCCACATTCAACAGAAGCGTAATTGTTCCTATTCTTTTGGACCTTTACAGTATGTTGCACCCCATTGACCGAGGGATGCATGGATTGGCCTAGAAAGAAAGAGTTAAGAAAAAAAATTATTATATTGTATATTTTTTTACAGAAAAATATGGGTTTTTTTGGCTCGTTACTATAGACAACCTGTATATCTGACCAATGCTTACTCTGATTCAGGAATTAAGTATGTGCATGTCTGGTTATGTAACATAAGCTGTATAGTTATTGAAGCACACACAAAAAAAAAAAAATGGTCATCAATATCTGATCGGTGGGCCACAGTACGGCCTCTTGATAGCATGCCAAGTACGGCTCCGTACGGTGTATACTGCCTGTGTTTGGGCTTGTTGCTCAGTCCCCTTCACTTAAGTAAAACTGCGCTGCAAAAAATTAATGTAACCAATGGGCTTGACAACACTGACCAGTGGTTACGTGGACAAACCCTTTAAAGGGGGTTATGCCATGACTAATGTAAAAAGTGAAAGTCAGACACCATATAGTACATGACAATACAATTCTAACAAAGCTTGAACCAGCCCTGTACCTCACATGGGCCCAGAGATGGGTCATCGCTCGTTGGCTGGTAGCTCAGGGAGTAAGTACTCTCAGGGGGCGTGTCCTTTCTCCTGTAGCTCTTTCCCTGTAACTGCCACAGCGACTAACAGATGACAGGGCTGGTGACAGTCTATGAGCCCATGTCAATTCATTCCTCTGCTGTGGCAAGAGAGAGAGTGTGAAATGTGAGCGCTTCTCTCTCCTCGTACGGTGGGAGTCTCGGCACTCGGACCACCACCAATCAAAATGACGTATCAAAAACTCAAAGACCCTTTCAAATTATTTTCCATGTTAAAAGACAAGCTAGTGATGACACAAATGAGTTTACTGAAGGACAGATCCTGGCTGCAGGAGCTAAACATAAAGCTCATATGACTGTCATCCAATGCCACAAATGCCTTTTGTTATTAATATCTGACCTAAAGAAGCTGCGTAACTGCTGCTTGTATAGAGGAAAGTTCTCCAGCCGGGCAACAATTTGTTGTGAAATGGTGGGAAAAGGGGAAAAAATATATACTAGTTACAGACATTTTCTGTAAAGTTGCCTAAACTGGTAAAAAATTATTTCTAAGGAAGAAATGAATACAAGGATTATGGTATTATGGGTATATTAAAAATATCTCACCCACAGAGCAGCCTGTAGAAAAGTCCCATGTTACCTGTCATATAGACAAACCATTGAAACCAGGCTCTAAATCTAGGAGAACGGAAAGCAGGAACATGGTTGTCATGGCCAATTCCTCCGTGGGTTGGCCCACGAAAAATATTCTACAGTTATTAAACCAGCTCCTGGATCTGAATACTTTTGTAATTGCATGTAATTAAAAATTTAGCATAACCACTGAGTTATTCAATAAAATGTATCTGTATAGCGCCACCTGCTGGTGGTGGTTTTCTTATTTCTTTGTCCTGCCCACTGAGAAGGCCGCACGTGCTCAGTTTCATCCTTCAACTGCCCTCCTGAACTGTGATAGGGAGAGCATAGAGACACGCCCACTGAGCTGTGATAGGGAGAGCATAGAGACACGCCCACTGAGCTGTGATAGGGAGAGCATAGAGACACGCCCACTGAGCTGTGATAGAGAGAGCATAGAGACACGCCCACTGAGCTGTGATAGGGAGAGCATAGAGACACGCCCACTGAGCTGTGATAGGGAGAGCATAGAGACACGCCCACTGAGCTGTGATAGAGAGAGCATAGAGACACGGCCAATGAGCTGTGATAGGGAGAGCATAGAGACACGCACACTGAGCTGCAGCGAAAAAGACATTTCCCTTGAGTAATGAATGTGGAGATCTCTGGATCAATGTGAGGTACAGGTCTGGTTCCAGCTTTGTTAGAAAGAGATTGTCATGTACTATAGGATGTCTGATTTAAATTTTTTTACATTAATCATTGGCTAACCCCTATAAGGAATATTTTGTGAATTTTGCAATATTCACAAAAACTTGGAAAAAACATCACTTATGATGGAAAGATCTGGCTGGCTTGGACGTCACTGCAGAGACTAGCGACTGATTTGCAACCAAGTTCATTTATCAATGTGTACATGGGCCGCTCGGGAGGCTATAGAATAGTTTTACTAGCTTGGATGCTGCACAATGAAAAGTTTGTTTCTTCCTCCTGGAACAGTTTTTCACCCAGGAAGAGAGATTATTTGCATTCTGTTTTCCTAGGGGACACTGCCTGGCCTGTAATGGTATGTTTAAGCGACGGATTTGGAAAATCCACCTACAAAATGCAGTGCGGAATCCGCGCGTTTTTGATGCATATAATGCTGTTTTTCAATGATTTTTTTTGGTAAACAACCGCCATTTACTTCAATACAAAACTGCATTTTTAGCTAGTGGTTCTGCAGCCAATACCACGCAGACACATATACAGATTTTTTAATGACGCTTCCCATTCATTTCAAATGGGAGATTCAGCCCCAAAATAGGGCATGCTGGTTTTTTTTTTCCACATGGAAAAAAAAAAACAAGTGCTGCTTCCTATTGAAATGAATGGGAGGCTGTTTTAAGGTGTTTTGTTTTTTTTTTTGGAGCCAAAAGCAGTGCAAAAAAACCTGTGTGAACTGGCCTTCACGAGGTGGCGGTCTCCACACAGAGAAACGGGATCCTCCAGTGCTGCATCAAATGTCTCTCAGAAAACCAGTAACCTGCTCTGTACCGACGAGGAGCTGGAATGCAGGAAGCGCTGTCTATGGACGGGTCTCTTACTGGATTTCCTTAGTCATGTTACAAGGCTTTTAAATGCCCCCTGCATGTGGGGGGAATTTACTATAACGGTTCACTTCATACACCAGCCATAAACCAAAGTAAGCTGGAGAAAGATCTGCCAAATTTATTAAACGGTGCATCCCTCTTAATGAATTGCGCACACCTTTGCCTGTCTGTGCGCCAGAAAACTGAAATCTACAGCTGTAATTTCTGCTGTAAAGTGTAATCAATCTGTGGCGCTAACGTTAGCCCCACCCCCTCCCACCTAACCCTGCCCAGTTTTCTCACCAAAAGTGGCAGGCCAAATACGGTGTGCAGCAAGATACATAATTTTTTTCATAAGCCGAAAAACGTGCATAAATCATTGATTGAAGGGGATCGAACGCTGGGAACCCTACCATTACTCCTGGGTGCCAATATGAGTGAATACTGTCCTTCTATTGTGACGGACAGGTTATCTCCTTCTCCAATGTATTTAAAGCCATATTCAGGCCGGCAGTAACTCGGCTAGGGCTGAGCTGCTGCCACACGTCTCACCGTAAAATGGAGCTAAACCTGCCGTCCATTACCCGGGGGCAGCAGCAGAATTCTGATTGCTGCTCTGTGTATGAATGGAGAAAAAGATGGGAAATTAACTGGTTACAGAAACCAGAAAGTATTTCAAAGAAACCACATTTTTCACATAGATCGAAACTGTGAAATGCTATTAACTTCACAACCCATTTTGCTAAAATGTTATAAAAAAAAATAATCATCAAATTTCTAGCGAAAGCCCTCAACGAAAAGCCTTCAAATTCTAGGACGTGCTCCTCATCTGCTTTCCGTATGCAGGATCTGGAGAGATTATACTACAAAAGACGGGACTAGACCCGGGTGCTGATCCCAGGCTATCTGGCCGCCCGTGGCCTTTCCAGTCTCTCACATGGATAAATTCCATTATAAAGCAAGTCGAGCATGAAAAAAAACTCAGTCTGGCCTTGGGCCGGCGCTTCTAAAAATCTAGTAAAGGACAGGAATACATTTCATAAATACCAAACTAAAAGCCACTTTTTCGAGCGTGGTCAGATGGCCTCGCATTTTTGCAAATTTGCATTTTTTACTTTGTTCAACCACAACAATTGTACAGAAACCGCCTCAAAAATTCACATCAATTTCCCACTGAAAACAGTAAGAGGCAGAATACAAACTGTTCAGCATAGCGTGTGCACCACAATTCACACTGAAAATCGTCCATCTGAACAGGCCCTTACATATTCTATAGAGTCTGAAGAAGTGCCCCATTAAAGGATTTAGAGGTAATAAAGGACGTCCTGTTCTGGATCCACATCTACTACAAAGACCAGCTATTGATCTGTCACCAAGTGCATCACAGGATGATGGCCTCCTGAGAACATGGCTGCAAGAAGCCGCATGTGGTAGATTTGTTTCGGAAATTTCTGCAACTCAAAATCTGTTTCTTTCATGTGAGTGGGATCTGGAAATGTCTGCAATAAATCTACCAAATGTGAACAGTCCCTAATCCTTCAAGCATTGATACAACTAGTCCTGTCCCATCCCCCCCCCCCATCCCCGTTAACACCACCAAGGAATCCCAGCAGCACCACCTCCTCTATCTGGTACGTGTAGAGTTACTGCAAGGACCACTGCAACTTGAAAGTGATATGAAGACTTCTAATTGAAAATCACACAATGAACAATGCGTTCGGGGGGGGGGGGGATACATAATTCCCCTTCAGGTTATAATTGCAATTATAACCTGCAACTGCATTCCTGGCAACCTTACTACACGCTTACAATAGTGTATCATTGGCACAACTCCATAAGGCGAGACTCGAATTGGGAGACCTTATATTATTGCGCCTTCTGTTTTAGTAATGTCTTTTTCTCTATCTGCCACTTGTCTTTGGATCTATCAAATTAAAAAGGGTTGTTCAAAGTTAGACCCTTCAAGTTAACTTACTGTAACTTGAAATACCCTGAGTTCTCGACACAGAAGTGAGGCCTTGCTGAAATAAAAAACAAGGCAAATAATTGCCTGAAATATATATATATATATATATATATACACATATATACACATATACATACATATATACACACACACATATATACACACACACATATATATACACACACCCCCTGCACAGGTCCTCAATGTGAAACAGCTCAGGGCATGCTAGGACACTGCGTATGGCTACATGAGATTTTCACTCTGCAGATTGATTGATTTGCACTGCTGTTTTTTTTTTTTTTTTTTTTTTTTTTAAATCAATCCCTTCAACAGGAAGGGCTATTTTCGTCCACAAAAAAAAAAAAAAAAAAAAAAAAAAACACACCTAAGAACAGGATCCGTAGTGAGATTATCAGATCAGGCGCATGGATATATGGGAAAAAATAATGTGCATGACTTGTATGGATCTGTTCTGAAGAAAGGTATGAGCATGAGATCTTTTCATGCTCATCTCCATTTGTTCCATGTAGCCATTTTGCACAGATACTGAAAGGGTTTTCTGAGCACTAGAAGCTTAAGAACTATCCATAGGACAGGTCATCAATATCCAGTCAGCGGGGGTCCAACACCCCCACAGTTCAGCTATTTCCTGCAGCTGCCAGAAATACCACTTTGAACAGAGCTGGAGGCACAGGTCTCTTGAAATTGTAGTGGTCATGCTGGTTAATGCAGCTCTGCTACTAGAACGGAGCTTAAAGGGGTTCTCCGGGAATAAAGAACAAGAAAATACCTAAATATTACTTTATTGCAAATATATTCCCAAATACCTTTCATTAGTTATAATGGATCGTTTTGTCTGAGGAGCAATGATTAGGAGAAACAAAATGGCCGCCGTCCTATTAGTACACACAAAACCTGTCCTAATCACAAAGCAGGACATAGCCACATCCCCATCTCCTCTCTGTTCTTCATGAACTCTGTTCCTTCAGAGATTCAGCTGAAGATCATATTAAACTGTATTCAGGATCATAATCCCTGACAAGCAGAGCAGAGAGGAGGACGAGGCAGCTCTTTAGCTCAGTGTTGTGAAGTAACTTGTCCTCCTGTGTGATTAGGACAGGTTTTGTATGTACTAATAGGACGGTGGCCATTTTGTTTCTCCTAATCATTGCTCCCCCGACAAAATGAGCCATAATAACTAATGAAAAGGTATTTGGGAATATATTTATAATGAAGTAATATTTACGTATTTTCATTTTCTTAATTCCTGGAGAACCCCTTTAAAAACTGATGTAAAGTAGAACTAGCTTAGTTGCCCATAGCAACCAATCAGATTCCACTTTTTATTTTGGACAGCTCCTTTGGAAAATGAAAGGAGGAATCTGATTGGTTGCTATGGACAACTAAGCCAGTTCTACTTTACACCAGTTTGATAAATGACCCCCTTAATGTTGCACAGAGGAAAGTTAATATAGTACAGCACCATGTTGGTGGCAATCACATACTCTTTTCTTTTTCTACTTCCATGACTTGCTTCTTCCATTCATCGAAGGTTGGAATGTCATCCTTTGTGTCCCCAGGAACCACCGGGTCACCTCCAGTTACTTCTTTGCTGCTGATCATCTAGAAGTGACATAGTCATTAGTGTTCAGAAGCTCACTTGGATATCTTTAATAGGCTCTATCCACGTTTATGTCATAACTTCTGCCCCTAAGACAGTGATGGCAGTAATGTGATATTCTTTGTAGAAGCTCCAAGCAAAACCAGATCACAAATACGCCGTTCACGCACTTCACTGGGGGCATACACAACGCTGTATTTTCTTTAAAGGGTACAATCAAGCTGATGAGATCCTATATCTTGGACAGTATTCGCCACCATTTTCGGTGCTTCAAGGGGAAAACTGATAGACAGCACTCCAGGTTAAAATAAAAAACAAAGGTATTTGAGAAAACCACCCAAAATTTGCACTGAAAGCTGTAGCCTTCTAGAGGGGACAAAGAAAACGGGCAGTATGCAGAATAAATGGTGTCTGGATGAAGGTTTGGCCTTCTGGTGAGGTTTCACTGTATTTGACCTATAATGCCTCTCTTTATGCATTGTATTTTAGGCCAAATAAAGAACATGGAACCATGTATGAAGCCTGAAGATGACCAGTCCCACTGGATGGCTATTAGCCAACATTGCCTTCCTTTTCACGTGAATGTATATTTTTAATAAGGGAATAATCTGCTGCCACATACCAGCAAGGCAGGGGGATGGAGGATCAGACGTCTGCTGTGTGAGACTGTCGGGCTGCCCCATAGACCGACGACCACCATGTATATAATGTGCAGCATCCTCAACTATTTCCGGAACTCTCATAGAGCTGAATGGGGAATGCCCTGCGCAAGTGCGGCCACATCTCTCCATTAACCTCTATGGGAGTTCCAGAAACAGCCGACAGTCCCATAGAAATGAATTAAGGGACGCCACACATGCATAGTGTGCCCTCGTTTTCTTTGGAGGCCCCATTCTAGAGACCTCTGGGACCCGCACCCATCGGACATATCTTAGCAATAAGCCACCAAAGTACAAGAAGGGACAACCCCTTTAAGGTGCGAGTATGTGTACACACTCCGAGCAGGTCACCGCCTCACAGACGTTCACTATCTCCGACGCCACCGCCACTTACCTCTTTATCCAACTCTTGTGAAAAATTGAGAGATAAGTTTTGGGTTTCTGCGTCCTTTTCTAGACTCGATGGCTTGGCCTCCACGTCAGAGGAAGTCGCTTTTTGTTTTTTGTTTGAAACCGAGATGTTTTCGACATGTTCACTGCCAAAACTAAAAAGGGGGGGTTGATGAAAGAAGGGGGGAAAAAAAAGAGAAAGAAAACAATATATAGAAAAAAAAATCTGTTTGCCAATTGTAAACCATGCATGTCTTTGGGAGCGAGCACTGACAGATGTATGCTTCATACAGGAGCAGTAAGCTGTGACATGGCAACAACACGGGACAAACAAATAAGAAATCCCTCCTGGAACATCAAACATTTCACATGCTCTTCTTCTAAATTACTGGACGTCATTTCCATTGTTCATTACATATTTGCATCAATTAAACAAAAAGCAAAATGTGCAGCTGCAAAAGCGTAAAGGAAAAGGGGTGAAAAAGGCAAAAGGTGACCCTGCCTAAAACCGATGGCTAATTTAAAGGGAAGCGGTCATCAACTATACCGCCACCCTACTGTCTAAAGTTATAGAGCAGCACTCTGGGGCAGTGCCCACATCAGGAGTGGTCAAGCAGTCCTGAGGCATTCACTGCATGTGCAGAGGAAGTCGGGGCCGGCACACCCCACTTCACTGCGCATGTGCCAACTGGGCAGAATAAGGCTCTCCCCTAAAAGTATGAAAGCAGAAATCTTACTGCTACAGTAAAAAGCTCCTCGAAGCCTTTCAGGTGCACTTGAGCTTTGATGTCTTCCATGCATAGACAATATGCAAATGTACAGGCGCAAAGAATAAAAAATGCAAGCAAAGCAGGTGAGCCGTTGGATGCTGCGTAGCCTTAGTAGCGGATGAAGAGTTACCTTGTCCTGGTTTCGTTTTGCAATGACTTTTGCTTTAAGAAGCACAACCTACTTCAGTACTCACCTTGGTGGACTGATAAAGGATGGCTCGCTCTGAGGAGGACCATCTACTGCCCCCCCAATCTCACAGTCAGGTTCTGACTGTTCAGTGTCACTAGAGCTGACTACAGGGAGAGGAACACTGGACGCTTCTATCGCACTGAAGGGAGAGAAATAACATCCTTTTTACCCAGGGGAAATCGGGAGAGTAAAACGCTTACCATGCAAAAACCATTATGGACATTTAAGGTGGCTAGGGGGGCCAGAAAAAAAAGATAGGAGAGCATAAGAAGGCACACCAGATCAATTCCTACATGGACTAGACGTGGAACTGCATTTTCAGAAAACTTTTCACAGCGTATAGACAGGTTATTAGTTATGATTAGTGAGAATCTGGCTGCTGAGCCCCCCACAGATCGCCAAAACGAAGGGGCCGAGCGCTGTCTTCTAGCGTACACGTGTAGCCCACGGGCTTGTATTACCCTTTTCACATTCCCCCTAAATTTTTAGTGCATGTTAAAACTTAAATAATTTGGGGGTCATTTATTAAAGAGGACCTCATTAATCTCTTCATGCATTCCCCCTGTAATAACAATTCTGGAACATCTATTCTTATGTCTGTATGTTGTGCCATTCCTTTATTATTTGCACTAGAAGTTATGAATGAATTGCTATTTGCCTTCAGTAATGGAACAGAGGGGAGGTAACCAGTTGGGGGTGTGTACCTGCACAGTCTGAACATAGCAGCACTGATTGGCTAGAGCCAGTCTGTGCAGGTACACACCCCCAACTTGTTACCTCCCCTCTGTTCCTTTACTGAAGGCAAATAGCAATTCATTCTTAACTTCTAGTGCAAATAATAAAGGAATGGCACAACATACAGACATAAGAATAGATGTTCCAGAATTGTTGGTACGTGGGGAATGCATGGAGCTATTAAAACAGGCATGTCAGGAGTGGTGAAAGGTCCTCTTTAAGACCGGGATTTTAGATGCCAGTCTTAATAAAGCCTCTGTGCTAGATTGCCAAGAGGGGCAGGCCTCTAGATAACATCGGCACATCCATCGCTGCTTCTAAATGTAAGACAGCTTCCTAGCCGTCTTACATTTAGACATTTTATTTTCTACGCCTAAAGCAAGCATAGAAAATGATGAATGAGTCTAGCCTGCCGGCCCGTCCCTTAACCGCCCAATCTACACCAACTTTTTTAGACCTGGCATGAGCGGGGAAAATTCTCAGATTGCGGCGCAACTGACCATTGTGCTGCAATCTGCGCCTGAAATACACCTAATACAGGAGCATTTCATTTTAATAAATGACCCCTTTATTTAGTCACAATTCTTAAGATCTCGGTGCTCATGTCTGTCTCAGTACTAAACTAGTATTATGTCAGGAATGGAGTTCGTGGCGGTGTGTGCTCCTGCTCATGGTCCCTACTGTCTGACTCCAGCCTCACTTCGTTATTTTATTAAGCTAGCCTAGAGATTGTCTGCTATTAAAACTTGTTAGGGTCAGTTCAGATCACGCTTAATGCGTCCGTTTGACATATATGTTAAAAAAAAAAAATTTTATTTTTTTTTTTACAATGGAACTCTACATTAAACGGATGCTGCCGCAATGTGAACCTATACTTGGGGGGTGGGGGACATGTTTAAAGAAGAACTCCCGCAAAAAATTTTTATTCCATGTCCTGCTAGAAATGTACATGATGTAATCTGTAGTGAATGTCATTTTCTTACCTGTAGCTGAATTTTTGAGTTATATCATCCTGACGTTTCTTATCTGTGTCATGTGACTAGGAATTAGACCCACCAACTCACACAGCACCATATGTGTGGACAGGAAGTCTAATTTTCTATGTATTCCTATGGGAGCCTCACTTTCAGTCTCATAGGAATGAATAGAGAAGTGACTGGCTTGCTGTCCTGAGTCAGTTGGAGGTCAGGGAGTTGGTCACATGTCCCAGCTACAATAAGAAGAGAGTGGAAACTCTCAATTTCAGCCTCTGATAAGAAAATGACATTCACTACAGATTATATCATGCACCTTTCTAACAGGTTAGAGAATAAAAAATGTTGTGGGAGTTCTTCTTTAACAAGTTTTAATAGCTGGTAATCAGTAGGCTAGCTTAATAAAATAACTGGAAGTGAGGCTAGAGTCAGACAGTAGGGACCATGAGCAGGAGCACACACCGCCACGATCTCCATTCCTGAGATAATACTAGTTTAGCAGTACAGACATGGCGACTGCTCCCCTCCCTAAGAATTGTGACAAAATAAAGTAAAAGTTAGGGTAAATAAGAAAAGGGTAATACAAGCCTGTGGGCTACATGTGTATGCTAGAAGGAACTAATACCCCCCCCCCTAGTCAGTAGCTGAAGAAGACTCTTCTGAGGCCTGGCTGACTGGCTGTCTACAAGCTAGTCTTCAGACAGCGAACTTCTGCCCCTTCGTTTCTGCTATCAGTGGGGGTCTCAGCCCTCTGATCCCACTAATCAAACTGTGCCACGGGTTTCCTAAAACGCACAGTTACACTTTATGAGACAGAAATGTTGAAGACGCTTGCATTCAATCAGGGTTGAGGTTTCAGGAGATTCAGAAATTTTCAGCGTAGTGACCTCATAGCATGGAGCTGCGCAGAGCATGACCACTCTGACATAAGCTGCCCACAGACATCAGAGTCAAGCCTGCAGTCATGGGCAGGTATCCAGCAGGCATCAGTCAGAAGGGATTTTTTAAAATTTTTTAATTTTGGCCCTTGGCTGGTCCGGTCCTGGGTACGTCTTCCAGTGACAAATGATCATCTGGTAATATGAGGGTGCGAAGAAACTCTCTTATGTTGGAGGGGCAAAATCTTCTATACATTTGGGGGTGTTGGCAGAGGGACATCTGTTACCATCAGGCTTTCCTCGGATATCCATGGGCAGCTTAAAAGGACATTGTTTAAAGGGCTAAGCAAAAGTAAAAGCCATTCTATAAAAATGTGCTGCATAGCAAATGCCAAGGATAGCTCTGCAGGTAGCACTACTTGTTTCCGTCATAATGGCGGACACCACTGCCGAAACAGATTGACCCCGCTGTAAGCCGGTGGGTTGGACAGTGGTGGCGAACCTATAGTGTACCAATATGCCTTAGACTTTTCCTGCCATTCATCAGCGCAGGGCGCACTATGAACAGCACATTGAATGTAGGCAGGCTATTCTAGTACATGGAAGATATACTATATTGAACTGTAGTAATCAGGTTACATTGCTGTGTCGGCACTTTGCGATAAGTAGGTGGGTTTTGGGTTGCAGTTTGGGCACTTGGCCTCTAAATGGTTCACCACCACTGATTTAGGACAATGACAAACATTTGTAATGCGCTTTTCTCAGAGGGACTCAAAGTGCAGAGAGAGCTGTGTGGCCGAGGCGACTCCCTGGGAAGTCAGCGGCAGCCGTATACGCCAACCTGTAATGCATAATAGGGTCAATTTCTTAGGAAGCCAATTTGCTTATCTGTATGTGGGAGGAAACCGGAGTCCTCAGAAAGAAACCCATGCAAACACGGGGAGAACATACAAACTACATGCAGATGTTGTCCCTGATCAGATTCAAACTCAGGTCCACCAGTGCTAACCACTGAGCCACCGTGCTTATTCTGGAAAGCATGACACGGATGTGAACAGAACCTAAACACAATTTTAAAGGGGCTGTTCTGGGATTTTTGAACTGATAACCTACATTCAGGATAGGTCATCAGTATCTGACCCCCGATGATCAGCTGTTTGGGAAGAGTAGTGCTGCGGCCTTCTCTCTGCTGACCAAGCACCGCGCCACCCATTTGACAGAAGCTGTGCTTAGTATCGCAGTTCAGCCCCATTCACTTCAATGGGGCTGAACGGCATCACATGGCCTAGGCGCTACTGCGAGCTTTGATGCTTTCTCAAACAACTGATCGGAGTGGGTCCCGGGTGTCGACTCCCACTGATCAGATACTGGCGACTTATCCAGAAGAAGGGTCACATGTTAAAAAAAAAATATCTTGGAAAACCCCTTAAAATAGCCATTTTCTTGCTCTTCACTCCAATACTAATGATATCGGAGATCTTAAAATGGATGAAAGCTTTGTTCATCATATGGGTCTTGATTAAAAATATCCTAATGTTTTGTGTATACAGCTTTCAAACAAGCCTATGTGCTATGAGTGAACGTATTCTTAAACTATACTGGATTTATCACAGTGGCGGATGATAAATCTGCCTAGTATAACTTTACATCAGCTATTTCTTGGCTTAGTTTTGCTTTGAAAATGCCAATGAATTTAAGATCTGACTACACGTTTGCTTGTCCTCTTCTACTATAGTGCCACATCAGTCCCGCATAGGTGCTGTAGACACAGAACGGTAGGCCAATTTTAAACACGACAAAGCTGCTTCATTTGTGTTAGAAACACTGAAGGAAAAAAGACCCCGGCTTTAAAGGCCAAGTACACCTTCAGGACATTTTTTATGATTGTATTTTACTCAAAATCATTTTTTGATTGGGGTTTATTAAAAATATTCAGTTCTGTCACAAAGGCTTAACTGTTTGTCTTGCTTTCACTTTGTGCCGATCATCTAATAAACCTTCTCTCTAAATTACTAAGAGGCCAAACACTTTGTTAAGCCACAATGTCATCAGTAAGATAAGGATTGAGCTGATGGAACAGCGCAAAATACAGAGCATGCTACTAGAGAATCTCAAGTCTGTACAGAGAAAAGGGCTCAACATTTTAAAAAAAAGACCAACTGAAAAAGTGATTTTTAGCTCAAAAGTACAATGCAATAATAAAAAATGCCCTCAAAGTTGTCCATAGCCTTTAAAAAAAAAAAAAAAAAAAAAAACTTTGCAAGCTACATATCTGATGGCAGATCAGAAACTTCCAAGGACAGAGATAAAATGTAAGTATAGAAAAAAAAAAAAAAAGTTACAAAACACCTATAGATTGTTTTGCGAACCCACACCATAGAAGTGTTAGACAGTCATATGGTGCAAAGTACCAGAATCAGAAAGTCACAGAACAAGACACTGAACTGAGAACCAATTTCTGAGACTCATAAATGAACCATAAAATGAAAAGGGAAAAATATGAAGAAGAAGAAAAAAACCGGCAAATCAGTATGCTCTGTGTAGCCAGGCGAACCGTAAAAGCAGCCACATCCCTTCCTGCTGAACAAAGGAGTTTGGGCTATTTCGGTGTCTGGAGCTAGAGTCGGCAGTGCAGTTACAAACTCACGTGAAACAAATAATAAGACGGGGGGAAACTTGGCACAACCAAGGTACAAGAAAGCAAACCAAGATATATATATATATATATATATATATATATATATATATATATATATATATATATATACACACACACGAATGTGCAATTTTAGTAATTAAGGACAATACAAGACTGCTCAGCTTGCTCCCCTCCAGTGATTGGCTGCAGCAGTCACATGTCCTTGCTGACAGGGAGCAGGAAGTAGAGATTGTCAATGTCTCTTCCTCTGTTGGATCTGGCGATCATGTGATCACCAGGTGGCTCAGGGCATAACAGAGCTGCTGGATCTTAATAGACCCACATCAGCTCTGCCAGACACCATAGGGCTGTTTTCCCTGCTCCTATAGATACCCCAGCTACAGTGGAAAAGTGAAAAAAAAAATAATAAAAATTAAATGACAAAGTGTAAATGTCCCCCAGAGGTTTTTTCTCACCGTTTAGCAGACATACAAGCCAAAACTACATACAAAAATAGAAGTAAAAAAAAAAAAAAATTTAAAATAAAATATAAAAAGGGGGAAAATGTGCATGCAACTGAAACAGTCACCATAGCGGACCTATTTATAAGAGCAACAGAATTTATTTAATTTTAATAATTTATTTTCATGCCAACTTACAGACTTAGGCTCCATTCACACGTCCTGTTTTTCTCTCCTGATTCGATCCTGATTTTTTTCAGGACCCATTGAAATGAATGGATCCAGATCAGGATCAGAATCGAATCAGGAAAGAAAAACAGGACGTGTGAATGGAGCCTTAGGCTACTTTCACACTTGCGTTGTTAATCCCGGCAGAGGATCTCAATACCAGAATTAAAAGGATCAGTTTTGATTTTGCTCATCAGGATGCAGCCGTTCTGTTAGGATGCGGTTAAGTGAAATAAAAAAATAGAACAAAACGGATCTGTTTTTTTTTTTTTTTTTTTTTTTTTTTTTTTTTAGACACCATAAAAAAATAAAATGTTTTTTATGACCGGACACACCGACACAGCTTGCAGTGGTTTTGAATCCGGTCACAAAACGTAATGCTGACGGAACGGAAGACACCCTGAACTAGTAGGAGTAAGGAGTAGCCTTAGGCTAGTTACACACTAGCGCTAAAGTGTTCTGGCAGAGGATGTGATAAAACCGGAACAGCCTGCTAGAACATTTTAGCGCTCCTGTGAAACTAGCCTTAGCTGGTTGCAACAACCCTTTCAACCAGAAAAACTATGCTATTCCTTGAATCCATGTGCAAGTCTTTTTTTGAGTACTGGCTTGAATGTATAGTTAAGCTTCTTTGCAAATACATTGCATTCCTTAAATAAGAACTCCCGACAAAAATTTTATTCCATGTCCTGCTAGAAATGTACATGATATAATCTGTAGTGAGTGTCATTTTCTTACCAGTGTCTGAATTTTTGACTTCTATCATCCTGAAGTTTCTTATCTGTGTCATGTGACCAACAATTAGACCCACCAACTCACACAGACTTATGTGTGGACAGGAAGTCTAATTCTCTATGTATTCCTATGAGACTGAAAGTGAGGCTCCCATAGGAATGAATAGAGCAGTTACTGGCTTTCTGTCCTGGGTCAGTTGGAGGTCAGGGAGTTGGTCACATGACCCAGCTACAATAAGAAGAGAGGTTTTTACTCACAGAAACAGTCACTGATAAGAAAATGACAATCACTACAGATTATATCATGAACCTTTCTAACAGGTCAGAGAATAACAATTTTTGCAGGAGTTCTTCTTTAAGTACCTTGTACTTTTAGTTATGGTATATCATACTGACGAGTAACACTCACAATTCTACAGGACACAATATCCCAGCAGTGTGTGTGTGTGTATAAGGCTGAATTCATACTGCTCGCAGTGTCCCATTGCTGTGTACACAGGGAAAGCTCCCAAAGCTATTCTTTAGTTACATGGAAGGGTGCAGTCTACCACACGGTGACATGTGACAAAACTCTCATTTACACTACAAGCAGTGTGCTTTCAGGCTAATGCTCCAGAGCTGTATACTCAATACTGCAGGCATTCCCCGCAGGCCATCTATGAAGCTGTAGTAATCTGATGTAGGAAATCTGACTCTCACTACGTTAAAGGGTCACTGACTTTTCACAAGACTTTTGATTGAAAAGTTGTGATCGGTAGGGATCTGAGCCCTCACCAATCCCTAAAACGAGGGGAGGGAAGCGCATGAATATCACACTCTCTCTCCTCGCTGCTGAGGCTGGAATCGAGACAGGCCTTTAGACTTGTATTGAGCCAATCTCGTGAAGTGAGAAGAGAGAGCATGATATGTGTGCACTTCTCTCCCCTCGTTCTAGTGATTGGTGAGGGCTCAGCACGCAAACTGATCACAACGTATCAAATGTTTTGTGCAAAGTTAGTGACCCTTTAAAAGGTTATTCCCATCTCAGCCTTTCATGGCAGAGATAGGAGTAACCAGAGTAGGCGCAAGCCAAGAGTGACCAAAGTTACGGACACAGCGGAGCACAACCTGCTCGTCCTTTTCTGTCACTCCACCTACCATTGACCAGTGCTCACTCCAGTTATTCCCATCTCTGTACAAGTAAGCCAATGCAGCTACAAAATAACTCTTATGTCAATTTTCTCTATACACAAATAACACAATGAAGTCACACCGGACATACGGTACATAAAGGCCCTATTAGACTGCCTGATTTTCAGGCCAAGGTATTGGAGGCAAGCCAGTGGCGTAGCTACCGGGGGGGGCAGGGGGGGCGACGGCTCCGGGCCCAGTGACTCAGGGGGGCCCAGCAAGGATGACCTTACCTACTATCAGGCGAATACAAGTGAGCGCTTCCATTATGGAAGCGCTCACTTGTATTTAGGGACCCCCATCAGACCTCAGATCAGCCCACCCAGCCACATAGGTAAGTAAGGTTTTTTATTTTAATCCTATGTGGCTGGGTGGGCTGATCTGAGGTCTGATGGGGGAACAATACGCTGATATGAGGTCTGATGGGGGCACAGTCTGCTGATCTGAGGTCTGATGGGGGCACAATACGCTGATCTGAGGTCTGATGGGGGCACAATACGCTGATCTGAGGTCTGATGGGGGCACAATACGCTGATCTGAGGTCTGATGGGGGCACAATACGCTGATCTGAGGTCTGATGGGAGCACATTAAGCTAATCTGAGGTCTGATGGGAGCACATTAAGCTAATCTGAGGTCTGATGGGGGCACAGTACGCTGATCTGAGGTCTGATGGGAGCACATTCTGATGATCTGAGGTCTGATGGGGGCAGGGGACTGTTAGTTTACTGATGTAAAAACTAGGGACAGGTTTCCTTTAACATAGGAGTCCCGTTGTTTTTTACTCCTATTACTCCTATATTTTACTGCATTATGTGGTAGAGTATTTAGACTAGGGTATGTAGAAAGTCTATTGTACTGTACTTAACAGCATAGATGATCTAGCAGTTTATATAGTCATCTTTCTAATACAATATTATAACCACAACTAGTAGTATGTGCCTGTGAAGTTGGAAACGTGCGTTTGGGAAGCCAATAAGTGGGGGGCCCACTCAAGTATGTTTCGCCCCCCCTGTGCTGAACCTCTAGCTACGCCTCTGAGGCAAGCGTTTCTACATAAGTAATATGGAATCAAGGAGGTGAGGGCCTTGAGAATAAAAAGGACTGATGTCCCTGAGGAAGAGAACTTCAACAGTAGAGCACTGCTGAGGATGTTCCCCGTCCACAGGAATGTCAATTGATAGCCATGGGGTAGGATTTGGGGCGTGGAAAAGCTGACTTCAAGTCTCAAGGCCACCACCTCCTTAACTCCAAATTGCTGGGTTGATCTCACCACAAGTGGCGATTAAAAATGGATTTTAAGCAGAAGTACTGAAGGACACCATAAGGGATATGAGAAAGAATGGGTACTCTGGACGGTTTGAAGGTAGGGGCAGTATCCAGCTGGCAGGTTTCACCACAATATGTCATTCCCTATGTCACATACACAAGGTTCCAGGATGGAGAAGGGGGGAGGGGGCAGGGTGATCATAAAATGGAAAGGTAATAGTCATTAAAGAAGTTGTCTCCAGGCTCCACATATGGAGGACACAATCAAACATATCCCAAATTTATTTAAAGGAAATCTGTCACCAGGATAATCGGTATTGAAATAAAGCCATGGCCTAATAGCACTTAGCACCTTATTTCCAGATGTGCCTTTGTTTCAGCAATAGATGTTTTCTATCTTCTGAAAATCCAATTTATTTGGTATGCAAATGAGCCAGTAAGGTGCCCAGAGGGGCGTCACTCTTGCAGGAAGGAGCCCAGGCTCACCTCCTACATCACATTCAAGCCATAACTCCGCCCCCTTTTCCCTGCTCCCAATAGGAGGGCGGGCTTGGGCTCCTTCCTGCAAGAGTGACGCCCCTCTGGGCACCTTACTGGCTCATTTACATACTAAATAAACTGGATTTTCAGAAGATAGAAAACATCTATTGCTGAAACAAAGGCACATCTGGAAATAAGGTACTAAGTGCTATTAGGCCATGGCTTTACTTCAATAGTGATTATCCTGGTGACAGATTTCCTTTAAGCTTCCCGGAACCCTATGGGTGAAACATGGAAGAGGTGGATACCAATTTTGAGTGGAGGTATATCTTTAAGGAGTTATTCTCACCTTATAAAGTGATAGCACATCACTGGGATATGCCATCACTTTATGATCGGTGGGTGTTGGACCTCAGGGACCCTCTACCACTTTAAAACCCTCTTTAACAGATAGAATATTAACTACTATGACATTACATTACCGTTGACTACCAATACATTTATATTGTTCTGTAAAACCCCTTTACCAAATATTTCAGTAGTACAAGAATTTTCTCTAGTCTGAATATTCGTTTTAGTTAAAGAAGAACTCCCGCAAAATTTTTTATTCTCTGACCTGTTAGAAAGGTGCATGATATAATCTGTAGTGAATGTCATTTTCTTATCAGAGGCTGAAATTGAGAGTTTCCACTCTCTTCTAATTGTTGCTGGGTCATGTGACCAACTCCCTGACCTCCAACTGACCCAGGACAGCAAGCCAGTCACTTCTCTATTCATTCCTATGAGACTCAAAGTGAGGCTCCCATAGGAATGCATAGAAAATTAGACTTCCTGTCCACAGATAAGTCCATGTGTGAGTTGGTGGGTCTAATTCCTAGTCACATGACACAGATAAGAAACTTCAGGATGATATAACTTAAAAATTCAGCTACTGGTAAGAAAATGACATTCACTACAGATTACATCATGTACATTTCTAGCAGGACATGGAATAAAAATGTTTGCGGGAGTTCTTCTTTAAGAATGGGAATACAGAACGGGTAAATCAAAATCAGACGACATGCCGGCAAAAATATGAGGGGGAATATAGTAAGATTTAATATCTGTATGTATAAAAGCAGGCTTACTCAGGCAGTGGGTCTGGAGGGATCTCTGAGGTAGAGGAACTGGAAATGTTTTCAGCACTTGTAGCCAGGTTCATAGCTGCTTTCTCCACATTGTTAGTGTCAATTTCGCCAAGGGGTACATCCAGTACCTGCTCCGATTTTTTATCCTGCAGAAAAATCATACTTCACTATAGAGTCACATTACAAAGGGGAAAAAATACACAGTAGAAATGAAGACTGATGGACAAATTAACCATGAGGCTACATGAGGTATCATCTACTTATGCTTTACAGGTCTGAAACAGGGGTTTCTTCAAAGTGGTTTCTAGGAAAAGCCAACCGGCCAGTCATGTACAAGATCCTCACGGGTGATGAGAGTGAATGCAGTCATCCATTTGAAGGGGATGTCCCATCTGTGACATTTATGGCCCGCACCTATCTTCTGAAGTGCAGTGAGAGAGAACACCAGGAATGCATGGCGTCCTCACTGCTCCTTCATTATGGCAATTTTTGGTAGTTGCACAGCAGTAAATGGAGATCAGACTGTGAAAGCATGGCCACCCCTCCATTCATAATAGGACTTCAGAAAATAGCTGAGCCAATGCTCTACGATTATCGGAAGTCCCATGTATAGTGCCCATACATGTGGCTTGCAGTCCTATCACTTTGAGGTCCCGTTCTGGAGATAGAATCCCAGAGGTGGAACCAGCACCTGACATTTATGAAATGTCCTAGGGACATGGTATAATTGTCCCAGTCGCATCTTCACTGAAATCCATCTGAAAACAACATTGATGCGGCTTCCAACTGCTGGGTCCTCCGCTTATTGGGCTTATGTATCTTAATGGCAATGGACACCTTCCTGGCAATAATTTAAGGATTGCATTTCACAAATTTTGGGCTAAAAATCATTTTCTCTATTGGTCTTTAGTAAAACTGTTCAGCCATTTCTGAGGTACAGGGGTTACAAAAATCAGTCTGTTTGCATCATCTGACGGCTTACATGTAGCTTTTATCTCTGATCTCATGACTGATTCTTAAAGGGAACCTGTCATCAACTTTATGCTGCTTATACTAACAGCAGCATAAAGTAGAGACAGGTGAGTTGATTTCAGCGGTCTGCCATTTGAAAGTTAAAAGTTAGTGGTTGCCGAGAAACAATATCACAAACATCGCATCCCAGGCCTCGAAAACAGTCAAGGCCACCTGAGAAGAGTCCTGGTTATTCATGAATTCCTGCTCTCCCTGCCCACCTGCTGAGGATTGACAGGCTTCTACCTAGTTTTCTCCCTTTCTCTCTAGGAGGGAACTGCCAATCATTAGCAGATGGGCGGGGAGTGCAGGAGATTAGGAATAACCATGACTCTTCTAAGGTAGATTTGACTCTTTTCAAGGCCTGGGCTGCAATGATTATTATGCTGGTTCTCAGCAACTGCTTACTTTTAGCCCATGAGAGACACACCGCTGAAATCAGCATTTCTGTCACTATTTTATGCTGCCCTCAGTGAGGTCACCATAAAGTTGATGACAGGTTCCCTTTAACCCCTGTATCTTTGAAATGGCTGAACATTTTTAATAAATGATTTTAGCCCAAAACGAGTAAAATGCAATGGTAAAAACGGGCCCTGAAGGCTGTACATAGCCTTTAACAACTCATGAAGATAACTCCTGCCCAAAAATCCTGTTGGGGCATAAGGACATCATAGAGGGGGGGGGGGGGGTCTACTGCTCCAGGCATCTCTCTAGAAACTCTCTGTAAAAGCGTTTTACATCCTAGTAAAATGAATGGCAGCCATGCAACACTACATTTCCTCTGCAGTTGCCTGGCTGTTTTGCAGGAAATGCCCGGAGGAGTTTGCCCAGGGGCAGATGAGTCCTGGTTCTACTAGGATTAGGCCTCCTTATATGTATGATAAGCTGTTATGGGGCAAACCCCTTTAACTAATGGGAAACTCACAAAAATAGAATTACCTTCTCATCTTGAGCACAATCTAATGTGGCATCTTCTGCCGCTTGACCCGATGACACAGATTCTGATGCTTCTAAAATCTTAGGCGGCTCCTTTTCCTCCTGCATCATTCAGAACACAAAGAATGTGAAGTTTAAAAAAAGCATTCAACACAAGTTCAAAATTCCCTTAAAAAGGGAGATTTTTTTTTTCTAGAAAGCAAAGAGATTTAAAGGGCTTCTCCAGGACTGATGTATTCCCAGCAGCCCTGCTGATCAGATTTTTGCTGCAGCTCAGGTGGCAGAAATAGGCAGCGGCACTACACACTGCAGTAACCAGCACCGGCCATGACACAGGAGGCAGAGCTGTGCCGTGCCGGACATAAGTGACACGTGAGGCCGGGGCTGCACCGACACTTTCAGCACCACTACTAACTGATCCAGCTACAGTTCACACCAGTAACCTGAGCTGGATGCAATTTGGTGCACTGCAGCCGTCACTCAACCGCACCAGTTTACAGCAGTTTTGCAGCAAGTGCAGGTAAAGCGCATAAAAATCAGGCGCTTCACCTATTCTTGCAGAGAAACAGCTGTTTTGCCAGCGGCATACTGCACAGGGCTGTGGAGTCGGTAAGCCAAAGCCCCGACTCCAACTCCGACTCCTCAATTTCCCCTCAGCCCGACTCCCTCATACATGGAGCATGTTTAAGTGATAACTTTAAACAAATTTGCATAAAATCAATAGCACAGATAAGTCATGACAAAAACAGTTTGTAATCTATCAGGCTTCTCTGGGTACAGCTCACTAAGGGCCTGATCAGAGGTGTAGCTAGAGGTTCAGCACATGGGGGGGCGAAACATACTTGAGTGGGCCCCCCACTTATTGGCTTCCCAAACGCACGTTTCCAACTTCACAGGCACATACTATTAGTTGTGGTTATAATACTGTATTAGCAAGATGACTATATAAACTGCTAGATCCAGGGGCGTAGCTATAGGGGGTGCAGAGGTAGCAGTCGCTACCGGGCCCAGGAGCCTGAGGGGGCCCAAAGACCCTTGGACCACATAAGAAGACACACAGAGCACTGAGGGAAAGGGGGCCCAAGCTGAACTCTTGCACCAGGGCCCATGAGCCTTTAGCTACGCCCCTGGCTAGATCATCTATGCTGTTAAGTACAGTACAATAGACTTTCTACATACCCTACTCTAAATACTCTACCACATAATGCAGTAAAATATAGGAGTAAAAAACAAGGGGACTCCTATGTTAAAGGAAATCTGTCCCCAGCTTTTACATCACTAAACTAACAGTCCCTTGCCCCCATCAGACCACAGATCGGCTTAATGAGCTCCCATCAGACCTCAGATCGGCTTAATGTGCCCCCATCAGACCTCAGATCAGCAGAATGTGCCCCCATCAGACCTCAGATCAGCAGAATGTGCCCCTATCAGACCTCAGATCAGCAGAATGTGCGCCCATCAGAACTCAGATTAGTGTATTGTGCCCCCATCAGACCTCAGATCAGCAGAATGTTCCCCCATCAGACCTCAGATCGGCTTAATCTGCCCCCATCAGACCTCAGATCGGCGTATTGTGCCCCCATCAGACCTCAGATCGGCTTAATGTGCCCCCATCAGACCTCAGATCAGCAGAATGTGCCCCCATCAGACCTCAGATCAGCAGAATGTGCCCCCATCAGACCTCAGATCAGCAGAATGTGCCCCCATCAGACCTCAGATCAGCAGAATGTGCCCCCATCAGACCTCAGATCAGCAGAATGTGCCCCCATCAGACCTCAGATCAGCAGAATGTGCCCCCATCAGACCTCAGATCAGCAGAATGTGCCCCATCAGACCTCAGATCAGCGTAATGTGCCCCCATCAGACCTCAGATCAGCAGAATGTACCCCCATCAGACCTCAGATCAGCAGAATGTACCCCCATCAGACCTCAGATCAGCAGAATGTGCCCCCATCAGACCTCAGATCGGCTTAATGTGCCCCCATCAGACTCCATAATGGAAGCGCTCACTTGTATTCGCCTGATTGTACTAAGGCCATCCCTGCTGGGCCCCCCCAGAAGTATTGGGCCCGGAGCATCGCCTCCCCTGACCCCCCCCCCCAGTAGCTACGCCTCTGGGCCTGGTGTATGAAAACTGTCTAGGTCTAAAACTTTTTTGTTGCCCATAGCAACCAATCAGAGCTCCCCTTTCATTTCTCCAGAGCACTATATGAAATGAAAGGGGAGCTCTGATTGGTTGCTATGGACAACAAAGAAACTTCTACACCTAGACAGTTTTCATACATAAGGCTCTAGGTGTTTTACATCAGCAGATAGAAGCCATGAGAGCAGCTAACCTCTCCACACATGAGCTCAGAGGAAACATAAAGCAGAGAGAACATGCACTGGACATAAAGGGCAGTACACGGTCATCTCAAATAAAAGCCTAAATCCTTAGATCAGGAATAGAACAGACATTTATAGGACATTTCATCATTTCACAAATTCTTATAAAAATATATTCAGCACTGAACTAAATTCATTATATATTTTAGGAGTCGGAGTCGGTCCATTTTATACCGACTCCACCCAAAATGGTGACCGACTCCACGACTCCGACTCCACAGCCCTGATACTGCAGCCACATAGCTGCTATGCAAAAAAGCAGCCTACCGTCCTTTGTTCCATCAGCACAGAGGGCATGCGCCCAATGCCACCGAAAAAGAGTCCTGGACTCTCCTCCTGTTGTTTGAAGTTAATTTACTTTCTTTTGCTATGGGAGGTTTGAGACCCTAAACCCCAAGCTGCATATCAGTATGATGGTGATTCAGTGGCTCAAAGGAGGTGACAGGTTCCCTTTAAAGCAGTTGAGTAAGTACATACTAATGGAGTTAACTATCAAACACTAAGGGCTCTTTCACACGAGTGGATGCCGTGCGTGGAATCCGCTGCGTGAAAGAGTGTCAAGCCCTGTGCAGGACAGCAGAGGCACGGAGCATTAACATGACTGGTAATGCTCTGGGCCTCTCTGTGACCTTTTTACTACAAAATCACAGTGAGATAAAGTTGTCACTGTGATTTTGTATTGAAAACGTCACTGAGAGGCACAGAGCATTATCATTCATGTGAATGCTCCGTGCCTCTGCTGTCTGGAACGGGGCTTGACACTTTCACGCAGCGGATACCACTCGTGTGAAAGAGCCCTTAGTGTTTGATAGTTATCTCCGTTAGTATGTACTTACTCAACTGCTGAGTCGAACACCATCAATGAAATCTAGTAGTTCTACTTCCTCTGCGTTCTAGCACGTTGACTAGTGCATGGTTCATCAAGAGAACTTCTGCCCGGCACAGACTATTATCTCATCAGTTATCACGCTGAAGGTCACAGTCACATCAATCTAAAGGGTGCCCAACAATTCTCAGCACCTAAGCTCATGAGAACTCCCTCCGGGCAGTCGTCTAAACAGTATTCCCACCCTGAAGGGCACTAAGCCCCATGTGGAATTCCACAATCCTGTATTACAACAAGCGGGACAGGACAGTTTCTTGTCTGCACGCAGGTCAGTCATCACGGTCAGCTCTCCAAATACCGATCAGGTTGACATTCAGAAACTGTTTACAGTTCAGCCATATCCCGAGGGTCAAGGATAAACCACTGCTTCGTCCAGCAATGCATGATCTCAGTGCTCCATACTAAAAAAAATACCTAGGAGCCATTGGCTCCTGAACTGAAAAATTTAAATTTTTAGTCTCCAAATTTAAATACATATAATTATAATTTAAAAAAAAAAAAAAAGACTTGGAGGAGAAGATGGAACGTCTGGCCCATAATAGAACAGTCCTATCCTATTTTTTGGGGGAACAAGGTGACTAAAAAATGGAGAATTGTGCAGTTTTTATTTATTTTTTTCAGTTACGTGTTCACCGCATAGGAGATTTTTAAAATATTTTAATAGTTTGGACTTTTCGGACGTGGCGATATGTAAAACTTTTATTTATTGTTAATATATTTTATATGTAAAATTGGGAAAGGGGGTGATTAAGGGGCCGTTCAGACAGCCATAGTATTGCGCATCTGCTCCGCAATACCACGGATGCCACCCGGCGTGTGTTCCGCAAATTGGGCGCTCCGTTCAAAATGCAGCGCAGCCTAGTATCAGTAAATGCTGGATCTAGGCGCAAATGGCGACAAGACTAAAAAGTCTTGTCACCATTTGAAAATTCTGAGTCGCATTGGCGACTATTTTGGCCACCATCTGGAGCCCTGGATCTGCTGCCCAACCCCGGACCATGCATAAGCTGTAACCATCCTCGCCATACTGATCACCATAGACACAGGAGGTCTCTTCAGTTCTCCGAAGTGAGAATATAAGGAATCTCACCACTCTCATAAGAGGATGAAGTTCTTGGCCATCCTCCATGCTGGATTTAGATGTCCTCTGCACGTACCTCTTTCTTTGGGGCCTCATCTTCACTTATTTCGCTCTCGCTGTTCTCTGTGACTTGTTCTGCAGGAAGAACCGGGTCCTCAGTGCAGAACACATGGCGGGATGGAAGCCTAAAAGAGAAGCACAAAACCAAAACTAAGAGAGTAGTTACATACAACCGAATGCAAATAATTCACTGGGAATAAGACTGGAGCCGGTCAGGTAATTTACACATATTATACCACCGCCACTGCACTGCAGGCGCCATAAACAGGTCCCGAATCATACTTTCTGTTCCTTTGTTTGTGAAGCTGCAGGACAAAAAATTATACTAATAAGCCAGCAATCACTCAGGGGCATTGCCATCGCTGCAAGTGTCCATGCCTTCCGGAGATAGCGCTTTTCTTTCTGTAAGACAGGGCATCAGAAACCTTTGGCACTTCAGCTGCTGTGAAACTACAATTCCCAGCATGCTCCAGTCATTTCTATGGGAGTTCAGAGAAGAGCATAGTAAGGGCTCATGCACATAAACGTGTGCGTTCAGTGCCCGTGCTGTGGACGGTAATTTGCGGTTCACAATGCATGGGCACTGACAGTGGGGGCGCCGCGTTCGGATCGCCGACCCATTCATCTGAATGGGGTCCGCGATCCGCACCACAAAAAAGTAGAGCAAGCACTACTTTTTTGCGGTGCGGAGGCATGGCCAGAAACGCCACGGAAGCACTCCGTAGTGCTTCCGTGGTGTTCCGATCTGTGCCTACGTCCCGCATCTCCAGAATTGCGGACCCATTGAAGTGAATGGGTCCCCAATCCGTGATGCGGGCTGAACGCGGCCGATGCCCGTGTTTTGTGGACCCCGCGTATGCGGCTGTAATACGGCCACGGGCCATCACCAGCCGTGTGCACGAGCCCTAAGTATGCATGCTGGGAGTTGTAGTTTCAGAACAGCTGGAGTGCCAATGGTTGCCTACCCCTGCTGTAAAACATCCCACCATCTTAGCTATGTCACCATATCCACTCACGGAAACCCTGGACCTGCGCACATCACAGTCGGACTCAGACATGTGCAGTACAATAACCACTGTGGGCATCAACAAGGGGATTGCGCATGCGCCATTTACAGGTGTAAAACTAAAGGATTGGAAATTGAGGAAAAGCTGTGCCAAAAGAAGGGCACGACTGGGCCCGCCGGTGATGAGCATAGGTGCAGGACTACTGCAACTAATAAAAGTATAACGCTACTGTAGCCAGGATAGACAAGGCCAGTAAGTGTTCAGGGAGGTTTCAGCATAAACCAGATTTTGGCGTTGCATTCGGTGATCGCGTACACTACAGACATAACACGAAAAAAGGACTAAGGGTCCGTTCACACACGTCCAATGATCTGGTGTAGTAGAACTGGATCAAATTTTGTCAACCCAGTTAGTTGACCGCTCCAATGCTGTGCTCTACTTGAGCCTAATGAGCACTGGAGGACACGCCCACTGCAATGCGTCCAGCTCCTGGCATCCAACGTGGCCAGACTTTATGAACCCACCCTAACTTTGTATTACTTATGTTGTATGGAGCCGCACTTCATGTGATACACTCCAGAGCTGCATTCGCCACACTTCAGAGCTGAAATCTGCACAATTCTCCTCAGGCCAGATGTCACCAGTCACTACACAGTAATCCTATGTATGCAGAAACAGCTGACAGTTTCTAGAATATGCGCCTCAATGTATTCGAAAGGCTTTGCGGAGGCCAGATGGCACAACAGATGCCACCGAATGTGAAAATATGAAAACCATAGCGAAACCTCGCATTACAGTCCATACACTGTCTAAATTTAGTTTTTGGAAACAGTAAAGAAGAGAAAAATCCTCAGATGCTGATAAAGTCCTCTATAGATTTTGCCGGTCTGGAACCAATGGACTTCACTTTTGTAGTAGATAGCGTCCTCTATTAAAGGGGTTGTGTCACTTCAGTAAGTTGCATTTATCATGTACAGAAAGTTAATATAAACCACTTACTAATGTATTGTGATTGTCCATATTGCTTCCTTTGCTGGCTGTCTTCATTTTTCCATCACATTATACATTGCTCATTACCATGGTTACGGCCACCCTGCAATCCATCAGCAGTGGTCGTGCTTGCACACTATAGGAGAAAGCATCATCCTCTCTGGTGGCTGGGACCATGGGAGTGCATATAGGCTGGTGCTTTTTCCTATATTGTGTAACCGTGGAAACGAGCAGTGTATAATGTGATTGAAAAATGAATCCAGTCAGCAAAGGGAGCAATATGGAGAATCATAGTACATTAGTAAGTGCCTTGTATTAACTTCCTCTACATAATAAATGCCACTTACTGAAGAGAGACAACCCCTTTAAAGGGGTTGTCTCATCTTGGCTAATGGGGGCATATCGCTAGGATATGCCCCCATTGTCTTATAGGTGCGGGTCCCACCGCTGGGACCCGCACCTATATCGAGAACGGGGCCCCGAAAGCGAACGGGGGCGCACTGCGCATGCGCAGCCGCCTCCATTCATTTTCAATGTGGCCGGCGAAGATAGCCGAGCGCTGGCTCGGCTATTTCCGTCGGCTCCATAGAAATGAATAGGAGCGGTGGCCGCGCAAGCGCGGTGCGCTCCCATTCATTTCTATGGGGAGCCGGCTTGGTGGTGGCCGGACCGGAGTCCTCCAGCCACCACCTTGCGGGGCCCCGTTTCTCGATATAGGTGCGGGTCCCAACGGTGGGACCCGCACCTATAAGACAATGGGGGCATATCCTAGCGATATGCCCCCATTAGTCAAGATGAGACAACCCCTTTAAGCCACATTTACAGGCCGTGGACCCCTCACTCATTCTGCCAGCATCGAAGGGCATGAAGTCTATACAGAATATACAGAATTAGGCCCCATTCACACGACCGTATGTTCATTTCCGTATCTTATCCGCATTTTTGCGGATAAGATGCGGAACCATACGGACCCATTCATTTTTCCATAGGAGAAAAAAAAAAATGCAGAATGCACACCATGTGCATTCCGCATCCGTATATTACGGAAGTTCTCCCGCAAAAAAAAGGAAACATGTCCTATACTTGGCCGCAAAACACATCTGTAGTCCCATTAAAAGTCAATGGGTCCTCAAAATTACGGAACACTATGGAAGACTTTCCGTATGTCTTCCTTTCCATTTTTATACGGACACGGAATACATACGGTCGTGTGAATGGGGCCTACGTGCTGTGCCATAGATTCCATGCTGAAAAGCAGTGGATTACAGTATATCCATTGAACCTCAATGGAGTAAAATATGCAGAGTTTAGATTTTTACCTCAGCATTAGGTTTAAAATCCTAATAAAAATCCTGACTGCATTTCTCTTGCGCTGATTCAGTATAGTGGCACCTGGACAGCTACCACAGGTACCGCTATATGGTGCTTCTGTACGGCATAATATCCCTGTAACTGAGCACTCAGTGGAGTATGTCACCGTTATTTCTCATAAGGATGCGTATGAATCCAGCAGGAAAAATATTCTATACCGACGCAGATGTAGAGTATAGCACCACAGGCCTCTATGGGCGCCATAAAACGTGGAGATACTAATCACATATTAACACATGTATGCATGCGCAGTCCTATAAAAACATTAAAAAAGTTAGATTTCCCAAAAGGTCAAGCAAGAAGAGCAGAGCGGCGGCCGGCGCACCTGAGGATGCCGAGGTTACGTGGATTAGCACGGCCTGACATTTCAAAAAACATGAGCACACGCCGAGCTTAGAGAATAAAGGTCACGACAGGAACTTCGGACGGGAACATATTGCTAATTAAAAACACATCAATATTTAATGTGCAAGAAAAAAAAAAAAAAGAATAAAACACTGAAAAATTAGCCACCAGTCTCCATGGCAGTGCTGTACTGACAGTCCCTGCGTCTGTAATACACACAGTGTTTCAATGCGGATTCTTGTGCAGAAAGAATGCAGCGTAATACAGTCCCAGCAAAATGAATGCGTTCAGACAGATCTCACGTACAGTTTGCTTTTTTTTTTTCCCGTGTGGATACTGACCCGCTACAGTGCGGATTTTGATATCTGCAGCGCGTCAATTCTTTGTGTCATTTGAGCGGATTTCACCCTTTTGAATGCTAAGGTGAGATCTGCTGCAAAACCACATTAAATCTGCAAGTAACACAAGGGGTTGTTGGTGCGAAAACACACAGAAATCCATATGAAAACCCCCCACACCTGTGTGCAGATAGCCTTGGCCCCATGCACACAACCATATGCATTTTGCATGGATACCGTCCATGTTGCATCTGCATATTTGGCGGATCCACTGACTTCTATGGGTCAGTGGTTCACATTTTGCAGACAAGTAATTGGACATGTTATTTTTGTGGAATAGATGTAGGGATGCAGAATGCACAGACCATGAATCCATTGAAGTCAATAGGTCCAGGGAAAAAAAAAAAAAAAAAGTGGATGGCACACGGACTGCAAAACAGACCTGGTCGTGTGCACGAGGCCTTAAAGGGACAGTACATGCATGCGGCTAGTACTAAGCATTAGTACACTGCGGGCACTGACGTCCTATAGTTTAAAGGGGTTCTGTAGTTCTTTAAAACTGATGATCATCAGCATCTGATCGGCGGCGATCCGACACCCGGGATAATCTGAGGTCTGATGGGGGTACAGTGGGCTGATGTGAGGTCTGGTGGGGGCACAGTGGGCTGATCTGAGGTCTGATGGGGGTACAGTGGGCTGATGTGAGGTCTGGTGGGGGCACAGTGGGCTGATGTGAGGTCTGGTGGGGGGGTATAGTGGGCTGATGTGAGGTCTGGTGGGGCACAGTGGGCTGATGTGAGGTCTGGTGGGGCACAGTGGGCTGATGTGAGGTCTGGTGGGGGCACAGTGGGCTGATGTGAGGTCTGGTGGGGGCACAGTGGGCTGATGTGAGGTCTGGTGGGGGCACAGTGGGCTGATGTGAGGTCTGGTGGGGGCACAGTGGGCTGATGTGAGGTCTGGGGGTGGGGGGGGCACAGTGGGCTGATGTGAGGTCTGGTGGGGCACAGTGGGCTTTTTTATATTTTTAACATAAGAAAATCGAGATTTAAATCGTGAATCGTCCAAAGTTAAAAAAAAAAAAAAAAAAGAAAAATTTTTTTGGGCCATATCGCCCAGCTCTAGGACCAGCAATACCATATTGTACCACCCCAAAGCCAAAAACCACAGTGCAACACAAAATACATCCCCAAAAACTTCCACTGGCCAGCCATGAGGAGGGCTCAGGCGGCCCCCGGGGCATCGGCCCGCCGGGAAATTTCCCTGTATGGTCTATGGGCAATCCGTCCCTGCACATGTCAACACATACATTGGTACAGGATACCCCGTATCTATGTGCTGTGCCAGGCTTTAGTGGAGGCAGGAGCTCCGCACAGCACTGCTCTCCCCTGTCCTGGCACAGCACCCTGGCACACCTGTGTAGGACGTGACCTTCCCACATACAGGTATTATCTGAGCATTAGAGTCACACAGGGCACTGTAACAGATTGGACGCTATGCTGCCCTCCACCACAGATGGTGACAGATGCTGGCGACTGGCCATCCATCTGTAAATGAAGAGATGAATACATAGGATTACAATAAAACCCAATTGCCATCAGCAAGCAGCGCTGCACCCATGCCCGCCGTCAGTGGGCACTCCTGGAACGGCTCTTTAATACAGAACATCTCATGGATCTCTTTATACTTTACACTTCTGTGGTCTGTGTATGAAACAGCTGCCAAAAGCCATCACTATCACCACATTAAGCAAATGCACTGGCACCGGGTGGAATGAGGCAGCCAGAGCACAAATGCCAAGCACCCGTTTGTACAATCCTGACCGAGGTGTGACAACTGAACACAGGGCTCCGTGACACAAAATACCTCAAAGGGGTTGTGTCACTTCAGCAAATAGCATTTAGAGTTAATACAGGGCACTTACTAATGTATTGTGATCGTCCATATTGCCTCCTGTGCTGGCTTCATTCATTTTTCCATCACTTTATACACTGCTTGTATCCAGGGGTCACGACCACCCTACAATCCGGGAACAGAGGACGTGCTTCTACACTACAGGAAAGAGCTTCAGCCTCTCTGGTGGCCGGAACCGTGGGAATGCACATAGGCTGACGCTTATTTGTATGGAGGCAATATGGACAATCACAATACATTAGTAAGTGCCTTGTATTAAAGAAGAACTCCCGCAAAAATTTTTATTTTCTGACCAGTTAGAAAGGTGCATGATATAATCTGTAGTGATTGTCATTTTCTTATCAGTGACTGTTTCTGTGAGTAATAACCTCTCTTCTTATTGTAGCTGGGTCATGTGACCAACTCCCTGACCTCCAACTGACCCAGGACAGGAAGCCAGTAACTGCTCTATTCATTCCTATGGGAGCCTCACTTTCAGTCTCATAGGAATACATAGAGAATTAGACTTCCTGTCCACACATAAGTCTCTGTGTGAGTTGGTGGGTCTAATTGCTGGTCACATGACACAGATAAACTTCAGGATGATTTAAGTCAAAAATTCAGACACTGGTAAGAAAATGACATTCACTACAGATTACATCATGTACATTTCTAGCAGGACATGGAATAAAATTTTTGTTGGGAGTTCTTTAACTTCCTCTACATAATAAGTGCCATTTGCTGAAGTGACACAACCCCTTTAAGGACACCGATCATGTGTGCCATGATGTCACAGTCCGATGATAATACAGACCTTACCAGATCACAATATGTGAATAATGCACACACTGATGATTTATTAAAACTGGAATAAAGTAGAAATGGCTTTGTTGCCCACAGAAAACAATCAAATTCCAACTTTCTCCAAAGGAGCTGTGAAAAATGAAAGATGGAATCTGATTGGTTGCTATGGGGAAAGTTTTCTGTTACATCAGTTTGATAAATCTCCCCCATAAAGCGCAGAGATGACGTATATTGATAATGCACTTAGAGAAGTCACAGTGACATCATAGAAATGATACAAAGTGATGTCATAGCACAGGGATAATGCTCTCAATGATGTCAATAGAGGAATAACAGACATAAAAAAAGCAGCCATGTACATTGTGACATCACGGTCAGGGGCAGACTGGCCAATGTCCAGGGAGCCCTTCTCATGCCCTCCTGAATCTAACTGCATCGCCATCCTGCGGACAGTGATACACCGGAATACTGCAGTGAGGGTGGTGGTACAGTATATTGTGCTGCACTGTGGTATTTGGTTCTGCAGGGGCGGTATTTTGTGCAGCAGTACTGCTGGCCCCACCTACTTGTCTTGTCCTTGCTTATGTGTCTTGCCCGCCTTCTGTCAATTTGAACTTGTCTATAACATGGGGGCCCCTTTAAGTTTACAGCCCTCCCCTGATCACAGCATAGGGGGAAGGAAACATATCATGATGTCACGGGCAGGCAGTATGATGCCCGTGTAAAAAATATTCAGTAATGCCACAGCACAGAAATAATGCAAACGGTAATGCTGCAGAGAAGGGAGGGTGCACACAGTAGCGTAACTGTAGTAGTAATAGTAACGACCATTGTTATTAATAACTGCTCCCTTTGAGTTGAAATGGGGTCCATTCCGGAGCATTCACACTACCATATTTTCGGTCCGCATCCAGTTCGCATTTTTTGTGGTCATTTCTACAGGGCCGCAAAAAACGCAGACAGAACATGGATGTCATCAATGTGCTGTCTGCATCTGTGCTGCAAATTACAGAACATGTCCCATTCTTATCCATCTTGCAGACAAAAACAGGCATTTGTACATTAGAACCCGTGGAAAGTGCGGGATGCACACGGTACGTATTCGCTTTTTACGGTTGTGTGAATGCTCCCTTAGTTGCCATGATATTACAGCTGACCAGAAACCATGAATGGGGAAATCGTTTTATAAGAGCCATGTATGAAGAGATACATACACCGTCTCCATAGCTCTGGTGCCCTACTGGTCGTGGAGACCCCTACAGTACCAGGAAGGATGACAGAGAGCAGCGCCCCCTCCATTACCCGGTGACACACTCCTGCCCGCTACCCCAGCAGTGAAGCAGAACGCTCTCACACTTCACGGCCTGAGCCGCATGAAGAGTCTAAAAATACATAAAACATTCATTGACTGGAAGCCCGGGGGACAGCTCTGCAAACATGCTCAGGAACTGAAGGCTTTTTACATTTCTTCAGAAAGCCATCAGGAGCAGAAGACTCAGCTGTCTACACACTCGTAGTTAACCCTTCACCCTACCAGTCATCACTGCCGCACCACAAGATGTCTATTTCAAAGGGACTCCAGCACAGGACAGCCATCCATGTAATACATATTAGTTTGATGTATTATAGCACCACTTATACCATGGCGCTGTATGTATACAAAGGGGTCTACACACATATAACACAAAGTACAGTAAGCAAGATAAGGCACACTAGTACAGAAGAAAAGAGGACCCTGCCCACAAGGGCTGATAATCTACACGAGATGGGGTAAGGAGACAGTAGTTGAGGATAGAAGGTGCTTATATGGCGGCATAGTGGCAGCAGGGTTACAGTAGGTTGTAGGCTTGTCTGAAGAGGTCACTTTTCAGGTTTCTTTAGAAGGGTTTCCAAAATAGATGAGCGTCTGATATGTTGGGGGAACAGATTTCCAGAGTATGGGGGATGCACAGGAGAAATCATGGAGGCGATTGTGGGAAGAGGAGATGAGAGGAGTAGAGAAGGAGGTCTTGTGAGGATCAGAGATTGCATGTAGGAAGGTATCAGGAGATCAGGTCATGGATGTATGGAGGGGACAGGTTGTGGATGGCCTTGTATGTCATAGTTAGTGTCTTGTACTGGATTCTCCAGGGAATGGGGAGACAGTTAAGGACTGGCAGAGAGAAGAGACAGAGGAGTAATGGGGGAGAGGTGGATTATTTAGGCAACTAATCCACCGTTTGATTGGAGGGATGTGAGAGTGCTGGATGGGAGGATGTTGCAGTAGTCTGGGCAGGAGAGGACACATGGACAGGGGTCCACCAGAGCAGCTGGCACTTTTGGCTTATAGAGCTGCCCACTCCTATTCTGACATCCCCATAGGGCATATGTATATGGTTTGTGGTGGTGAAATCACCGCTTTAACTACATCAATTACTGAACGAGTGGGTAATACAGTGACTGGTGAACGGCCTCTTAAAGGGCTCAGACTCCCAACATATGCCAATCATCTCCATGAAGAGTCCGCCGGGCTCGTCAAAGTGCTGTGCCCTCTTCATACTACACCAAGCGCAGCGCCGTACATTACACAGTGGCT
This sequence comes from Rhinella marina, assembly GCA_900303285.1. Taxonomy (NCBI): domain Eukaryota; kingdom Metazoa; phylum Chordata; class Amphibia; order Anura; family Bufonidae; genus Rhinella; species Rhinella marina. The sequence continues at coordinate 177,840 of ONZH01014822.1, read as the reverse complement.
GTGTCTGGTACTGCAACTCAGTCCCATTCACAAGTTATTTTTTAGATTATTGGCTTTGTTTCCAGCAATTTACAAAAAGCGCTGGGGCCCCTCAATTTTCAGGACTGATGAAGGTAAGCATAATCGGGCATGATTATCTAGCTGTATGCCACCTTAAAGAGGTTTTCTGGGAGTAGGATACGGATTACCTATCCTCAGGTTTGGTGAGGGCATCTCTGCCAATCAGTTATCTGAAGAGGCCGTGGCGCTCTGCTGTGCTCAGTCCCATTCAAGTGAATGGGAGGGGGCTGCAATACCCTGCATAGCCACTACACAATGTATGGCGCTGTGCTTGGTACACTATCAGGCCACAGCACTCACTGGCGCACTACGTCCTCTTCAAACAGCTGACTGACTGCGGTGCCGGACCGCCACCGATCAGATATGGATGACCTATCCTGAGGATAGGTAATCTGTATTCTACTCTGAATGGGTCATTAATATTGTACTCCGGGAAAATACCTTTAAAGCAGAACAAATACCAGTTAGAGGAAGTGAATGTAGCACAAATAGCAGAAAAATTTTATTTCTATTTCTGCAGCTTTACTATCCTGTATATTGAAGTACTAGCGTACTATAGCGTTTACGTCTAGGGAACAATTGGCGCCTATGGACAGGAGCTCGACCGGTCACAAGTGAGGTAATGCAGAAGCTCAATGTGTTGTGTCCCTTTCCAGTGGATTTCTATGAATTTTCCCCACCACGCTCCTCTGTATGGTCACGTAGTGTGACGTGGGCGGCCAGGCTTTGCTCTCACAGCCTGCTTTCCCAGCATTAATGCGCAGAGCTCTCCTCGCCCTGGCAGCGTTCCACAGATTAATGCCCAGTAACCGTATTAAAGGGCCAAACCGATGAGCTCAGCACAATTATACTTCACTGAGGTCTATGCAAACAACATTAATCCCGAAATCAGATTGGAAACCTAGCGCTCTCACTGACTTTCTTTGTATTGGGACTTTGATTCCTTGTGTCCGCTCAGAGTGAGGTCAGGAAGAAAAGCTGCCATCACCTTAATGGAGTCTGACAGGCCGCCCGCTGCATGACTGTGCTATGTGAAGAAGTACTGCCGAGCTCCTGCCGCAGCACCAGGGTCCCAGGGGTCACCGAGGATTGCCAAATATATGTGTGATATACCAGAAGACGAAATCCCACACCCCTTAACAGGGGACCTTATGGTAGAGCAGCACCAAAATCAGAAGGCCCCTTTACATGGGCACTACAACCAGAGCAATTATCGGGAGGGAGTGTTCCTCAGAAAGCTCATTCCTGATTAGTGCCAGTGAAAAGTGTACAGCGGCTACGGGAGACTCTGCGCAGCAAGTGAAGCGGGCCGACTGAAGCTCCCTGCGCAGCCAGGATAGCCTAGCGATACGCCATCACTTTCTAAAATGGGAGCGCCCATTTACCCCTCTGGCTATGCAGGGGATAGAGAAATTATTATATTATTAGAAAGCCAAAATCTGCACACATTGGAATGGGTTAAAGTCATGTCACCCTAAATGATTTGCCGACCGTCACGTATGCAGACACCCAACACCCCACGTACCGGAATATAATGGAAACAATTTCTGTCCTTCGCAGTGTAGGCTCTAAATAGCACATACCAAACAATCCTAATGTGCACAGACTGCTGATGTGTCCATGTCCACACACTCAAGTAGCACTTACATATTAAAAAAAAAAAAAAAAAAAAATTATATATATATATAAAATATTATACACATATATACACAACAAGAACAAAAAATTAGGTAATGTTTTGTTCTCATAAAAACCTCCATGAAAAAAATTTAAAACAATGAGAAATATAAAATAAAATCCGGATCCTCATCTCTTGGTCAGGGTGGACAAAGCTCTAGCTCTGGAGGACCCGTCCTGTATCTCCATTGTGAAGTGCTCAAAAGGTCACTGAGTTTTTGGAAAACATTTGATATTTCATAGAGACGTATCAAAAGCTTTGATGGGTGTGGATCCAAGCGCTGAGAAACCAAGTGATCGCAAGAGCGGAGAAAGAGAAGTGCTCACATATGGCGCTCTCCTCATCAGGAAACTAGCTCAATAGAAGTCTATGGGCCGGTCTTCATTCCATCTCCTGCAGTGCGACAGGCGAGCGCTTCTAAGGCCCCTTTCACACGAGCGAGTTTTCCAGCTCGGGTGCAATGCGTGAAGTGAACACACAGAACCCGCACTGAATCCTGACCCATTCATTTCAATGGCTCTGTGTACATGAGCGGTTTTGTTTCACGCATCAGTAATGCGTTGCGTGAAAAACGCAGCATGTTCTATATTCTGTGTTTTTTTTACGCAGCTCTGACCCCATAGAAGTGAATGGGGCTTCAGTGAAAAACGCATTGCATCCTGAAGCAAGTGCGGATACAATGCGTTTTTCACTGATGGTCGCTAAGAGATGTTGTTTGTAAACCTTCAGTTTTTTATCAAGCGCGTGAAAAACGCATCAAAACGCACTTGCACCCGCGCGGAGAAAACTGAACAACTGAATGCAATCGCAGACAAAACTGACTGAACTTGCTTGCAAAATGGTGCGAGTTTTCCTGAATCCGGACCTAATCCGTCACGCTCGTGTGAATGAGGCCTAACTCCTTGTTCTAGCGATTGATGGGTCCCACCACCGGTCAAAACTTTTCATGTCTATGACATATCAAAAGTTTTCACCAAATTTAGTGACACTTTAAGGGGGTTCTCCAGGGTTTCGATTTTGACGATTACGAATCAATATCGAATTGTTGGGGGTCCAACACCTGACACCCTCCCCCCGGATCAGCTGTATGAAGTGCGTGCAATCTCCCATCTCTCCTCCTGTTCGCCGCTGCCACGTCTATGGTAAGCAGGAAGAGAGATGGGAGACGTGCACACTGCGTGCCCCTTCCCTTCCTGCAGCTGATCATGGGGGGTGCTGAGTGTCGGACCACCACCGATCTGATATTGATGACCTATCCTGAGGATAGGTAATCAATATTAAAAGCCTGGAGAACCCCTTTAATTTCGGTGGCACTGCAGGAAAATTGAACACTTACTGCTAGGTTTCATCACAGATGGAGATCCCACAGAGGGACAACTTGTGATCAGCTTATTGTTAAGGGACCCTATAAAGTGGAGAACCCCTTTAAGCGTGACTCATTGGCGAATAAGCAGTCTGACACGCTGCTTATTTGCTTTCGTTGACTCAAAGGCAATATTTGCAAATGGATTCCATATTGTAAGCTTGGGAGATCAGATGTGACGGGATGGACCTCAGATAAGAAGGTACTTCCAGGTGACGCGGCAGGATCACAATGTGATAGTCAGAGGATGGGTCAGATATGATGAGAAGTCCTCCGTAGAATCATGACGACTTCTGCACAATTGTCCTAACACGCAGCGTGTTTCTTCAGTCGTGAAGTACGAGTCTTCCCTCAACACCGCAGGTCACAATCTAGAGCCGTTTACCTGGAAAAGAGCTGACTAAGCGGCAGCCCAACCTCGAGATGTTACGTGAGGTGAAGCTCTGAATAGCAGCCTGTCATCTTAAAGTTTCCTCTAAGGCTACCTGCACACGGGTGCGGCTGTCTTGTAGAAATTCTTCATGTGTTACTTTTGGTTTTTGGTGCAGACTTTATGGGGTTTTGCCTCAGATCTCAGCTTTGCATTGAAAAGAGTGAAATCCACAAAGCAGGTCAACTTCACACATGCTGTATTTTTCATATGAGAATCTGCGCAGAAAAAGCGTGCGTAATCTGCAACATGTGCGGGTACCCCAAAAAACAAAGTATGTTGTAAAACCACACAGGCGTGAACAGCCATTCAGCACTGCTCAGGTAAGAGGACTGATGTAGGATAGCCGGGGGGGTAAAATATAAGACTGAAGAACGATTTTCAGCTGTATGCATTCCCCATGTAATAACAATTCTGGAACATCTATTCTTATGGCTCTATGTTGTGCCATTCCTTTATTATTTCTACTAGAAGTTATGAATGAATTACTAGCAGTCTGCAGTAAGGGTACAGAGGGGAGGTGACCAGTTGGGGGTGTGTCCCTGCACAGTCTCACTCTATCCAATCAGTGCTGCCATTTTCAGACTTGTCAGGAGTGGTGAAAGGTCCTCTTTAAAGTGAACATGTCCCTAGTCTGTTACTTCGGTACCAAACCCAACTTCAGATTCCTAATTTAAAATGTTTTTAAAGACACTGATAGGAACAACGAATTCATTCGCCGAAGTCTCGCAAGAATTTTACCTACGAGGAACCCATACATTTTAATGCTGTACAGAGACAAAATTAAAATAGAAGTTTTTGATCAATTCGACTTTGGATCATGTTATAGAGCAGGAGGAGCTGAGCAGATTGATAGATTCCGCAGAATTGTAATTTATTCATTTAAGTCTCTGGTCATTCTGCACTTAGGAGTCCAGTGGGCGGTCCTATCCATTATCAGCTACCTGTATGCACAGTCATATAGAGAAGGCTGACAAACACTGACTCCTCGTTGTGTACATTGTCATTTCACGGCAACAGGTTTTCCTTAAAGGGGTTGTCTCACTTCAGTAAGTGGCATTTATCATGTAGAGAAAGTTACAGAAGAACTCCCGCAAAAATTTTTATTCTCTGACCTGTTAGAAAGGTGCATGATATAATCTGTAGTGATTGTCATTTTCTTATCAGAGGCTGAAACTGAGAGTTTCCACTCTCTTCTTATTGTAGCTGGGTCATGTGACCAACTCCCTGACCTCCAACTGACCCAGGACAGCAAGCCAGTCGCTTCTCTATTCATTCCTATGAGACTGAAAGTGAGGCTCCCATAGGAATGCATAGAAAATTAGACTTCCTGTCCACAGATAAGTCTATGTGTGAGTTGGTGAGTCTAATTCCTAGTCACATGACACAGATAAGAAACATCAGGATGATATAAGTCAAAAATTCAGCTACTGGTAAGAAAATGACATTCACTACAGATTACATCATGTACATTTCTAGCAGGACATGGAATAAAATCTTTGCGGGAGTTCTTCTTTAATACAAGACACTTACTACTATATTGTTATTATCCATATTGCTTCCTTTGCTGACTGGATTTATTTTTCACTGCTCGTTTCCATGGTTACAGACCACCCTGTAATCCAGGGCTGGCCAACCTGAGGCTCTCCAGCTGTTGTAAAACTACAACTCCCACCATGCCCTGCTGTAAGATGATAGCTGTAGGCAGACTGGGCATGCTGGGAGTTGTAGTTTTGCAACAGATGGAGATCCGCAGGTTGGCCAGCCCTGCTGTAATCCATCAGTGGTGGTTGTGCTTGCACAATATAGGAAAAAGCACCAGCCTATGTGAGCTCTCAAGGTCCCAGCCACCAGAGAGGTTGAAGCTTTTTCATATAGTGTGCAAGGACAACCACCACTGATGGATTTCAAGGTGGTCTGTAACCATGGAAACAAGAAGTGTATAATGTGGTGGAAAAATGAATCCAGCCAGCAAAGGAAGCAATATGGACAATCACAGTACATTAGTAAGTGTCTCGTCTTAACTTTCTCTACATGATAAATGCAACTTACTGAAGTGAGACAACCCCTTTAAATTGTTAGAAGTGGTCTGAGAAGATTTAAGGGCATCTCTCAGAAGATTTGTCTCTGTGAAACTGGCTAACCTGTTGCATGTGCACTTTGCAGCTGGTCCGAGTTCATTTGTGCACGCATTGCTAACTATTAATGAGGTTTCAAAATATGCAAATGAGCCTCTAGGAGCAACGGGGGCGTCACCACTACACCTAGAGGATTAGCTCTCTCTGCAACTGCCGCGCCCTCTCCATTATGATGTTTTCACTGCCTGGGGATGTCAATTAAAGTGCAGAAGGCGGAACCTCTAGGTGTAATGACCACGCCCCCGTTGCTCCTTGAGGCTCATTTGCATACATTAAAACATAATTTTTCTCTGAACATTTTAAAATCATGAATAAAGTCTGAAAGGGGGTGTTTGGGGTTTTTGTTTTGTTAATTCCCACTCAATGGGACCTGTGAACAGAGCTATAGTTACCTGCTCCCTGCTGCTCTGTTCGCACTCCATGGCTACCGCACTGTCTTCACCGGACTTCTGTTCCCAGCCTGTTAACTTCCTGCACAGACAGGGTCATGTGCACCACTACAGACAATGACTGGCCTCAGCGGTGAAGTGTTCCCAAGAGGTATGCCACTGCGGGGGTCACCAGCCGCTTGTCACTGCTGAGGTCAGTCATTGGCTGGAGCGGCACACATGACCCTGTCCCTGCTGGGAGGTTATCGGCAGGGGCCAGAAGTCCGGTGAAGACCACAGGGGAACCACGGAGCGACTGTGAGCAGGTAGGCATAGCTCTTCACAGGTCACGCTGGGTGGGGGCGAAATTAAATTAAGAAAAATAAATAGAACCTGGACAACCCCCTTTAAATGTTACCAGAAATTCCAGTTAAACAGGATGACAAGAAGAGTGAGAAAAGACGGGGCCACTGCCAAGCGGATCTAAAAGTAATGGACAAGCTAGAATTACAACAGGAAACGGAGCTAGGATAACGTAATAAATTACAGTACACTTCTGGGGCGAGCAAAACGCAGGGCGGTGAACTGGACGGAATAAAGCGGGTCACACAGTGGACAGCAGTGACATCACACCTGACAACACCCCACTGCTGGGGACAGGCCACCAAATATGTCACTGCAATGACAAGAGGAGGCGGCAGCATGGGAACGCTGCCGAATCTAAAAAGACAAGATTACGGACATTTGTACCTGCATTTTACGCTGATTTACGGTAAAAATAATCAGGTTAATGATCATGTCCAGCGAGGCAAGGGTTCAGAGTGGGTTACAGACAAATTGATTACTCACCCCACACATCCCCATCACTGCTGGTCTCGACACACAGGAAACACCCGCTCAGACAATCAGCGGCGGGTGAACGGGCACATGGGTATTTCCTATGTTCTGAAACAGGAGCATCCACCTCGATGGAACGTCTTCCTCCCAGCACTGTGCTCAGTCACTGACCTATATTACAGCCTTTCCACTCATGCATTAACCTGCCACCTAATGGATTCCTCGACCTCAGCAATGTGATTACTTTCTCATATCAGCGACATGAACACCATCCAGCCCTTCACTTTCCCGTAGACCGTGTCATCCATGGGCAGAATCTCAGCTCCATGTCTACACTCACATCTCGTCAAGAAACATGGTACCCAAAAATCTCTCCCCCATATTCACTGTCCAGATTAACGCTATGCATTTCTCATTGGGAGAATCATTTCACGGTGGGCAGAGGGTCACTAAGGCTGGGGTCACACAGGGGAGAATGTATCATGAAGGCAATTTGTGACGTCCGCTTTCCTTGAGTTTGTGTCCGCATACTCTGCACCCCAAAACGGTTGCGCAACTTGGGGGGGTGGGGGTAGACCTGCAAAGTGAAACATACTTACCTGCTTCGCTCCCCAGCCCTGTATGTAAACTTCCTGTTTGGCGCTGCTGCAGCCAATCACCGGTAAAAGTAGTGACCAGCTCCCCTTGTGTCACGTGACAATTTGTCATGGCACCACTGGCACCAAGCGGGTCACCACTGCAGTCAGCGACTGGCTGCAGTGGCGTCAAACAGGTTTACATCCATGCCTTTCAGGGTAAATGCACACGATCAGGATTATGTGCGGAAAATCCACACCGTAGGTCATGCACATTGTATTCTATTCTATAAGAATTTGAAATATACACTATGCAGATTGTTTTAGTGCGGATTTTAAAATCCACAGCATGTCAATTTATTTTATTTAAATCTGCATCAAATCCGCACCAATTGACGTGGACTGCACGAACACTGGCATATTAAACGTGTGCATGTACCCCTACAGTTCTGCCCAGGAGGGTCCCCACCCCTATTCTTAGGCCCCTTTCACACGACCGTATGTTCATTTCCGTATCTTATCTGCATTTTTGCGGATAAGATGTGGAACCATACGGACCCATTCATTTTTCCATAGGAGAAAAAAAAAAGCGTATATTACGGAAGTTCTCCCGCAAAAAAAGGAAACGTCCTATACTTGGCCGCAAAACACGTCCGTAGCCCCAAAGTCAATGGGTCCGCAAAATTACGGAAGACTTTCCGTATGTCTTCCGTTCCGTTTTTATACGGACACGGAATACATAAGGTCGTGTGAATGGGGCCTTAGTAAATGCCCCCACTTTTTTTCCCCGCTAACATTTAGTGATTATCTACCCCATTAGGGATTATTACTGGTTGAATAGGGTTAACCTGTCATTCCAGCACAGAACTACAAGATTATCTGGTCTCTCACAAGATGCCCGGGTAGTGACCGCCATGACAATTCTCCACCATGCAGGTAAGTTTAACCGACTTTACTATGACATAAGGACCTAGGATCCAACAGTCCAGAATACGTGAGAAATCCGCACTTATCGGGTCCACCTCCCTGTGAATCTCCACTGATTCTATGTAACACACTGCTCAGCATCTGCCGGCCATGTGAAGAGCCTGTTCCCTCTGTGCCCCATTGGTTTTATTAGTACCCCACGATCCCACAGAAAATCAAGTCCGCAGAAGAATATTCACACTTTACAATCAGGGCTCTTTCACACCGACTACTGATTTCCATTGTGCGGCTCCGTTATAGGAGTATGAAAGTAACACAAAGCCGACTTCAAGAAGCCCCACCGTCATACACAGCGCTTTTCACAGGCATCTAAAAAAAAAGCTGAAATAATAGTGTAGGAAATGTAAAATAACAGCAGCAATCTGCACGACTTCCCTCCTTTACTACTCTAAAGTCCAAGATGGTGGTGACAGATTGACCCTTCAAGGCCTCATGCACGCGATCGGCGTTTGGGTCCACATCAGATCACAGACAGATGTCATACATGTACGGTCTAAATTATAGAACATGTCCTTTTCTTGTCAGTTTTATGGACAAGGCTAAGCAGGTCCATTATGAACATTCAGCGTGCACGCCGCCAGGACCCATATCTAGCAGACCGCTAAATACGTCTGACTGTGGCATGAGGCCTAAAGGACTACAAGTTTTATCTCAATCTGCTCAGCTCCTCCTGGACCTCAATAGTGATACACTGACTAGACCGGAGGCATCACCATGGTGGAATGAGAAGTATTTGTGGAAGCGCTGGCGCGGTAATAACTGGCACGACTAAGCGGTGACTGTGTGAGAATACGAGCGCGCACTTGACACCGGGTGTCGGACGCCATGATTAGACCTGGAGGAATTTCTACATGTCAAAGTCTGGATGAAAAAGCACTGTATAACAAGTGTGCAAGGAACCACCTCCCAGCACAATCACATCTGAACAGGAGAACGTGGTCTTACTGACTGTCTCCACCAGTGTCACACACACAGCCACAACCAGGATGACACCGAAATCTAGTGCTCAGGACAAACACACATTCAGCAGCACCGAAATGATGAACCCTGCCTCAGCGCATCCCGTAACCGGCCACTCCGAGGCCTCCTTCACATCTCCATGTCCGTCTGACGACCGTGAAAAAAGAAAAGTCTGTGTTTCATCCATCCGTGTTGTGTCAGTGATTTTTCACCCTTTCACACGACAGTATTTTTTGCGGGCTCCGATCCGCATTTTTCAAATGAAAAATGAGGACCCATTCATTTCTATGGGTCCGCAAAAAATCCTGAGAGCATACGGTGTGCTGTCCGCCTCCGTATGCCCGTTCCGTAGCCCCGCAAAAAAGATAGAACATGTCCTACTCTTGTCTGTTTTTTGCGGACAAGGATAGGCATTGTTACAATGGATCCGCAAAATAAATGGAGGCCATATGAACGTCATCCGTTTTTTATTTGCGGACCGCAAAACACAACGTTCGTGTGAAAGAGGCCTAAAGGGGTATTCTGGTTGTTTGAAGTTAACCCTTATCAGATCAGGTCCTACCGATGGGACCCCCACCGATCACAAGAACAGGGACCCCATATCTCCATCAGGCCTCTTGTCACTCCCCTAAAATGACCGGAGCAGCCGGTCGCTTCATTCATTTCTACGGCGTTCCGGAGCTCAGTGAGCGCTGTAATCGTCTGTCTCCGGAACTCACATAGAAATAAATGGAACCGGCCGCTCCAGTCATTTCAGGGGAGCAGCAAGGAGCCAACAGGGGGTACAGGGACCCCATTCTCGTGATCGGTGGGGAGTCCTAGCGGTAGGACCCCCAAAGATCTGATAGTTATCTCCTATCCTGTAGATAGGGAATAACTTGTACCTACCGGAATACCCTTTTAATAGGTGCGTTTGGTCCAAACTGGCGCTCGTCTCCGTGATTTTTCCACTGGTGTGTGAACAAACACATTAAAATCAATGGGTACGTGTGCTGTCCGTGGAAAATGGATATGTGAACGAGACCTCAAAGAGAAGCAGAGTGAACTGTGTGATCTCAGACTCACCACTATAATGTCACCTACCACAAGTCCTGAGGCTGCTGTTACACCGGTGATTGTCAGGAGGGAACGGTTCCTTCCCAGCAATCGCCTGATGGTCAGCGGAGGAGACCACTGCTATTACACGCAGAGATCTCCTCCACAGTATGGGGAGAAGTGATCAGTCATACCATCGCTTATCTCCATACAGAATGATTACACAGCGCGATCTGCCGCCAGCGTACAACGATTTCTGAACCTGATGAAAGATTGTGTTTGCTCGTTCATCGTTGGCACATTTAGAAGCGCGGATTGTCAGGAACGAGCAGTGTAAATCCACCTTTATTCATAAGTCCGTGTTTGGTCAGTGATTGTGAGCCAAGACTGTAAAACGCAGATAAGGAGCAGGTCTTCCCCTTCTACATTATTTCTGGGTAGGCTTCAGTCCTGGATTTAGCTCAGAATCACTGACCAAACACTGACCGTGTCAATATCAATGGTGTATTATGAATCTGTGGTGTAGGGATCCATAACACTGAGAACAGACCCTCTATGGGGTCCATACCGTACCCCTCCGTTTCTAACGGAGCATCCGGGAGAAGATGGGACATCATGGTGGCACGTGTAGAGCCTACGTGTGCCACCAATACACAGCCCTTGCCAGTCACACGGACCAGAAGGCTGCGTGTGCTTATTGCAGACTCCATGCCCAGATCATCTGTGGTTTGAAGAACCAAACTTAGAAGAGGAAACCCCCTAAGAAGTCACCAGAGCCAAAACGTTACAGAAACTGAATCAGTGGAGGGCATGAGCCATGAAGAGGGGTGGAAACGGTTAATATTAAAAACAGCCGGATTACAGATATTCACAGCTCTGTATTCAAAGCAGTCACTGTACACGTCTGCTGGACGACACACGGGTGACATGAGGGAGATCAGGAGACGCGGAACATGCGGCCAATCCTACACGTGTTACACGGAGCCCTGCGTCACACGCTGCTGCCTAAAGTGTCGCTTCATGAGGCCTAAAACCAACTAGAAAACCGTACAGTCCTGGGAGGACACACCGAGAAAAGTGACACCAGGAGATGACAAATCAAAGCGTTCAGCCCCGATCCCGAGCAAAGAAACATAGAAAAGTAAAGACAGGAACATAAACGTCACACACAGCAATATAAGCCTCAACAGAAATCTCCGCACGTGTGATATATAGAGAGAGCATGATCATCCCCCGCAACAGCATCATATATATATAGACCCCAGACCATACGTATAGATATTAGACAGACCCCCAGCACATCCATATTTACTGTATATTCATTAGACAGACCCCAGCACATCCATATATACTGTATATTCATTAGACAGACCCCCAGCACATCCATATATACTGTATACACATTAGACAGACCCCAGCACATCCATATATACTGTACACACATTAGACAGACCCCCAGCACATCCATATATACTGTATATTCATTAGACAGACCCCCAGCACATCCATATATACTGTATACACATTAGACAGACCCCAGCACATCCATATATACTGTACACACATTAGACAGACCCCCCCAGCACATCCATATATACTGTATATACATTAGACAGACCCCCAGCACATCCATAACACTGTACATACATTAGACAGACCCCAGCACATCCATATATACTGTACACACATTAGACAGACCCCCAGCACATCCATATATACTGTATATTCATTAGACAGACCCCACAGCACATCCATATATACTGTATATTCATTAGACAGACCCCCCGCACATCCATATATACTGTATATACATTAGACAGACCCCCAGCACATCCATATATACTGTATATACATTAGACAGACCCCCCAGCACATCCATATATACTGTATATACATTAGACAGACCCCCCCAGCACATCCATATATACTGTACACACATTAGACAGACCCCAGCACATCCATATATACTGTATTACATTAGACAGACCCCCAGCACATCCATATATACTGTATATACATTAGACAGACCCCCAGCACATCCATATATATACTGTATATACATTAGACAGACCCCCAGCACATTCCATATATACTGTATATACATTAGACAGACCCCAGCACATCCATATATACTGTATATACATTAGACAGACCCCCAGCACATCCATATATACTGTATATACATTAGACAGACCCCCAGCACATCCATATATACTGTATATACATTAGACAGACCCCCAGCACATCCATATATACTGTATATACATTAGACAGACCCCCAGCACATCCATATATACTGTATATACATTAGACAGACCCCCAGCACATCCATATATACTGTATATACATAGACAGACCCCCAGCACATCCATATATACTGTATATACATTAGACAGACCCCCAGCACATCCATATATACTGTATACATTAGACAGACCCCCAGCACATCCATATATACTGTATACATTAGACAGACCCCCAGCATCCATATATACTGTATACATTAGACAGACCCCAGCACATCCATTATTTTACTGAAACTATATGATTCATTAGACAGACCCCCAGCACATCCATATATACTGTATATTCATTAGACAGAGCCCCCAGCACATCCATATATACTGTATATTCATTAGACAGACCCCCAGCACATCCATATATACTGTACACACATTAGACAGACCCCCCGCACATCCATATATACTGTATATACATTAGACAGACCCCCCCAGCACATCCATATATACTGTATATACATTAGACAGACCCCCCAGCACATCCATTATACACTGTACATACATTAGACAGCCCCCAAGCACACACACATTAGACAGACCCCCCCAGCACATCCATATACACTGTATAATGCATTAGACAGCCCGCCAAGCGCGCACACACACACACACATTAGACAGCCCCCCAGCCCATACATTAGACAGACCCCCCCAGCACATCCATATATACTGTATATACATTAGACAGACCCCCCCAGCACATCCATATATACTGTATATACATTAGACAGACCCCCAGCACATCCATATATACCGTATATACATTAGACAGACCCCCCAGCACATCCATATATACTGTATATACATTAGACAGACCCCCCCAGCACATCCATATATACTGTATATACATTAGACAGACCCCCCCCAGCACATCCATATACACTGTACATACATTAGACAGCTCCCCCAAGCGCACACACATACATTAGACAGCCCCCCCAAGCACACACATACATTAGACAGCCCCCCAAGCACACACATACATTAGACAGCCCCCCAAGCACACACATACATTAGACAGCCCCCAGGACACACATACATTAGACAGCCCCCCAGCACACACATACATACATTAGACAGCCCCCCAGCACACACATACATACATTAGACAGCCCCCCAGCACACACATACATACATTAGACAGCCCCCAGCACACACATACATACATTAGACAGCCCCCCAGCACACACATACATACATTAGACAGCCCCCCAGCACACACATACATACATTAGACAGCCCCCCCAGCACACACATACATACATTAGACAGCCCCCAGCACACACATACATACATTAGACAGCCCCCCCCAGCACACACATACATACATTAGACAGCCCCCCCCCAAGCACACACATACATTAGACAGCGCCCCCGGACACACATACATTAGACAGCCCCCAGGACACACATACATACATTAGACAGCCCCCCAGCACATATATACATTAGACGTCCCCTGGAGGACAGCTCCCTCACTCTGCAGCACACAAAGTGTCTCACCATAAGAAGGAGAAGAGGAAGAGGCAGCATATCAGCACAAGCCGCTTCATCGTCTCTCCCGGGCGCCTCCTCGCATCCTCCCCGGCATGTCCAATATTTCACACTCTCAGGCCGCCCCGTGAAGCCGGGGGTCTTCTTCGCGATAAGAGGTGGCCCCGCCTCCCCTCAGCAAGCACCACGTGACCACACGTCCAACGCGGCCGTTACCCAGCCGGCGCCTCCACAGTCACAGCTAGCTGAGGTGGAAGTAGTCGCGTCACTAGGGTCAATGCAAGCAAATCAGAAGCAAGCCTGTGCGTCCTCCCCCACCCTCTGGAAGCGTATTGGTTTGCTCCGGAGAGGGGGGTGGAGACTTTAGACTTTCCCAACAACAGAGAGCTGTTCTGCTGGATGTGCCTCCAGCAGTGACAGGGTTACTCATCCATCTGTCACACAAGGTGAGAGGAGGCTCCAGGACTGAGCCACACGCAGGTTATGAGGGGGGGTGTCGTGCTCAGTGACAGCTCGTGGTAGCCTCTGTATGGCGCAGTCATGTTCTACGTGCTGTGGAGACCGTCTATTCCGGTTTTACACAAATCCTACCTGTAGTACCTGAGCGATGAAGTAATAGGACGAGCTGAGGAGGAGGCGCTGTCACTACCAGCCAATCAGATGCCGGCTCTCATTTTTCAGAAGCCTTTTAGAAAATGAAAGCAGGAACCTGATTGGCAGTTCTGTATTCTCTTCTATACTGTGTATGGATTTCCCAAGCGTGCTGACATCACCACATGCTCACGACGTCACCCAGAGAACGTCACCATGAGCTTTGCCACTACACTGACTATAAAGGAAACGTGTCATCAGAAAATAACCTAATGTTTAAATCAGGTTTTTATGTTAAACATATTTTTAACCCCTTCCCAGCCAGCCATATTTGCATTTTCGTTTTTCATTCCCTGCCTTCCCAAAGCCATCACTTTTCCTTTATGTTTCCATTCACATATACATATCCTAGCTTGATTTTTACAGGACAGGTTGCACTTTCTAATGGGGGAAGAAAATTCTAAATGGGATGGAATTGAAAAAAAAATCCACAATTCTGCCACAGCTTTATGTGGTCTTGTTGTTTTCTACAGTGTTTTCTGTGCGGTAAAACCGACCTATTCCCTTCATTCTCCGGGTCAGTACGATTATAGCGATGCCACATTTCTATAGTTATTCTTGTGTTTTAATACCTTAAGAAAAATAAAAACTTTTTAAAAACATAGTTTTCGCCATATTCTGAACTCCATAACTCTTTTATAGTTACCTCTATGGAGCTGTTTGGCGGCTCATTTTTTGCGGGACAAGCTGAAGTTTTTATTGGTACCATTTTTGGAGTGTGTGACTTTCAAAATACAGGGAATGGGCCATTTTGTTTTATTTTTCTTTCTGTCACAGCATTTTCTGTACAGGATAAATACATTTAACCTAGGGGTTAAATCTCTGTAATGTACATTATCGCTAATCACAGACATTAGGACCGTGCGTCTGCTGTGTAAAACACAGTCTTTAAAACATGCACAGTACATATACGGAGCATTCAGGAAGGGGTTAAGGACTGACACATTCTCTATAAAGATTTACTTTGACAAACAGTGAAGCTGGGGAGGAACGCTCGTTGATCTCCATACAGCAGTGATCATTGCTGCATGAGGGAAGTCACCGGCAGCGAACCTTCCTCATTCCCACTCTACTGGCCAATGTAAAAGGCCGGAACTGCACCTTCATGAAATCAAATTTCAACTTTGATGTGGGCATAGAAGATCATTCAGGAGAGGTCAGAGAGGAGCTGAAGATTGATCTGTCAGTCTGAGGGATTCACCACAGAAAGGCACAGAAGCTGCAGAAGCCAAATGGTGCAAAATTTTTAATAAAAACTTATTACAAAATACATGTAAATCAATAATTTAAAAAAGGGCGCCAATGATGTCCATAGCCTTTAGACCTTTAAAGGAGTTATACCTCGAAAAGTATTACTGTGCAATAAATAGGGCAAATGAAGTATTATTGGTATTTACATGCAACATGTAGCGCCCCCTGCTGTTGATCTATCTAGTCCAGCTTTCCTGCTTCCCTCCCTGAGTGCTGGTTTTGTGTCCTCATATAGAAGAAGGTGAAGAGGTCCAGACACTTTTCATTCACTCTTCTAATCTTCCCTACTTCTAAATCCATAGAAATATATAGTTCTAACTCTCTCTAGACAGTGGAGGAGGAAACTGTGGGGCATTTCATACCATATGTATCTCTGGGGCTGAGTGGATGTTTTCAAACCATCACCCGGATCTGAATACTTTTGTAATTGCATGTAATTAAAAATTTTCTATATCCACTGAGTTATTCAATAAAATGTATCTGTATAGCGCCACCTGCTGTTGTTTTTTCTTATTTCTTTGACCTGCTCACTGAGAAGGCCGCACATGCTCTGTTTCATCCTTCATCTGCCTCCTGAGCTGTGATAGGGAGATCATGGACACGCCCCCTGAGCTGCAGCAGAAAGGACACTCCCCTTGAGCTGTCAGCTTGATATAAATCTAGCAGAGCACTGAGTGGGGAGATCTCTGGATCCATGTGAGGTACAGGGCTGGTTCTAGCTTTGTTAGAAAGAGATTGTCATGTTCTATATGATGTCTGAGCTTCATTTTTACATTAGTCATGGGATAACCCCTTTAAAGTCTGTTTTGCAGTGCATCCTGAGAGAGGCAGGTTCCTGATGAGCTGCTGCCACCCCACAGAAAGAGAAGAAAGTCCTCCATATAATGTGAGTGTCAGCTATAAAGGGGTTCTCCCAGCTTTTAATATGATAGGTCATCAATAACAGACCGGTGGGGGTCCAACACCCGCCACTCCCGCCGATCAGCTGTATGAAGAGAAGGCACGTGCCATACACCCCTGGAGTCTCCTGTATCTCTTCCTACTTGCCATAGACATAGCGGCAGCGAGCAGGAAGAGGGACGGCACACGGCGTCTCTCTTCATACAGCTGATCGGCAGGGGTCCCGGGTGTCGGACCCCGACTGGTCTGATATTGATGACATATCCTGAGGATAGGTCAGCAATATTAAAAGCCTGAAAAACCCCTTTAGCCTGTGGATACAGGACATGTGCTTGATCATTGGGGTCCAGCTACTGGGATTCCCATTGATCACAGGGGACTCCATATGAAGATCAGAATAGGACAGGTTCTATTATTTGCAGAAAGGCCACATGGATCCGGGAAAAATTCAGACATGTGCCTGGCCTCATAAAAATAAATGGGTCAGTGTAATATCCGTAAAAAATACAGTTGTGTGCTTGTGAGGAAGTGCTAATGATAAGTGATAACAGTGCCCACAAGGGCAGTAGTACCAGCTGGCTGTATAAGATGCCCTGACTATGGGTAGGAATAGCTGAGCCACCCTAGAAGGCACACCGACTGCAACCACAAGCACTGCCGGGACCAGACATCAGAGCAGTCACACATCTGTCATTTCCTTGGTGAAGAGGAATGTGATGGCGTCTTGTCGTCTCCATTACACGGGATGAAATAAATTGCAGCGTTCCTCCATTACAATAAAAGCTAAAGCAGAATTCTTTATATTCTTCTATTCTGAAGAGTGGGGGGCGACCAATATGGCCGATCCTTCAGCTCACAGAGAGTTGGCCTCTCAATATCTACACTCCCCCGGTAGACGTTCAATGATACATGACTCCCCATCTTGCTGTTCAGGATTAGGTGTCAGCCTGGGTAAGGGTCTATTCACATACAGCGGTCAAATCCCATGTCTGCATTGTGTCCAATCTGGACAATAAGGCCCTTTTCAGATGAGCGTGTTTCAGCACCCTTCCTGACCTCCCAGCACTGCCAGGGTCCCATAGCATTATATTGATTTATGATACTATGTAACCCTTACAGTTCTGGAATGTTTTGGATAACATAATGCTGTCACTGTTATCCAATACATTCCAGAACTGTAAGGGTTACATAGCATCATAAATCAATATAATGCTATGTGATCCTGGCAGTGCAGGGAGGTCAGGACGGGTGCTGCCGCATACTCATGCTGCAAGTTCAATGTGTGGAACTCGCTCGTCTGAAAGGGGCCTTATAGCATCAATAGTATCTGTCAGCACCTCTGGAACCTGCTCCTTCTTCAAGGAGTGGAGAGCAAGCCATGCCCTTTCTCTGCCGTGGGATGTCTGAAAATAGTCAAGTTCAGCAGGACCCTGTTCTTGAGATAGGAGCAGGTGCCAGAGGAGCGGCCCAGTACCTGTCGGACATTTATAGCATATCTTATCCAGATGGCACAGGATATGGAAGAAGTGAACGGGGCCCGTGCTCCCCAGTTTGAATAGCGCTGCAGACGAATGTGTCCACCGCTTCTTTCAACTCTATGGGGCTGCTAGAGACTTCTTTGGCCAACAGCTAAAGAGGTACTCCGGAGCATCTGTCACCTATCCATTGGATGGGAGATAACTGGTAAGTGAAAGGGTGCTAATGGCTTAGACTTCACTGAATGGAGCCACGCGAACGTCTGTGACACTTAAAGGCAGAGACATTTCTGGACAGTCCGTAAAAATAGGCAACTTTTTTCCTGTGTCCGTGAAAGAACATACCGTAGATGTGTCCATGATTTTTTTGAGGCTGGAGGTTCTTGACTGGATTATTTTGGTGGTAATTATCATCATTTTACAGCTCCCAGTAAATGCTGGTAATGAGATGTTATCAGTACATTGAGCTGCAGACATGGATTACATATAATCATTATCATTCATTATGGTTTTTCAGTTTGTCTGTCCGGGATTTTGGGATAAGTTATCCAGAAAAAAAATAAAAATTCTAGTTGGCAATCTTGCTTAAAGGGGTCTTCTGAGTGTTTTATACTGATGACTTACCCTCAGGATAGGTCATCAGTATGTGATCGGTGGGGGTCCGACGTCTACTGGTTAAAACCTGGGGAGAGGAGGAGGAGGCTGGAAAGGTGATTGGAAGTGATTTTATTATTTTATCCGGGTCATGGCAGTTTGCATGAAAGGGGCTGTCTCACTTCAGCAAATGATATTTATATGTAGAGAAACGTAAAGCGGTTCTCTGGGCTTTTAATATTGATGCCCTATCTTCAGAATAAGTCATCAATATCAGATCGGCGGGGGTACCAGGTGTTGGACCCCCGCCGATCTGATATTGATGACCTATCCTGAGTATAGGTCATAATAGTAAAAACCGGAGAATACCTTTAATACAAGCCACTTACTAATGTACTGTGATTGTCCATATTGCTTCCATTGCTGGCTGGATTCATTTTTCCATCACATTATATACTATTTGTTTCCATGGTTACGACTAGGGATGAGCTAATCGATTTCGGATGAAACATCCAAAGTTGATTCGCATAATACTTAGTTTGAATACTGTACAGAGCGCTCTGTGCAGTACTAGAATGTATTGGCTCCTATGAGCCAAAGTTATTACTTCGCGAAGTCTCGCGAGACTTCAGGTAATAACTTCAGAAATTTATTTCTACTGTTAAAAACCTTTTACCGAACTCGGTTTTGGTTCCAAGTGGTACTTGTTTACAGTAGAAATTAATTTCTGAAGTTATTAGCCAAAGTCTCACTGCACAGAGCGCTCTGTACAGTATTCAAACTAAGTATTATGCGAATCAACTTTGGATGTTTCATCCGAAATCGATTAGCTCATCCCTAGTTACGACCACCCTGCATTTCAGCAATGGTGGCCATGCTTGCACACTATAGAAAATAGTGCTCGCCTGATCGCACTCCTGTGGTCCCAGCCATCAGAGAGGCCTGCGCTTTTTTCTATATTGTTTAAATATAGCCGCTGCTTCTGGTTTACAGGGTGGTCGTAACCATGGAAACAAGCGGTGTATAATGTGATGGAAAAATGAATCCAACCAGCAAAGGAGGCAATATGGACAATAACAATACATTAGTAAGTGCCTTGTATTAACTTTCTCTACATGATAAATCCCATTTGCTGAAGTGAGACAACCCCTTTAAGGTATTTTTGTGTCCAGTTGTCACATCTCCGTCATAATTGTACAAAGGGGCACTTGGCATTTGTGAAAAAAATAAAATAACATGGACAACTCTTTTAAATAAAATGTTTCTAATCCAGCTTCACATAGTAACAGTTACTACACATCCCAGTTCCCATCACAGATACTGATAAGATAGATAGATAGATAGATAGATAGATAGATAGATAGATAGATATAGGATAGACTTTCAGAATCTGTACAATACAGCTGTCAATTACGCGTTCGATACACGTGTCATAAAGATTGACGTGCGCAGGACGCGTTACTTCCTGTATACATGAGCGCTGCCTGTTGTGTCACATGACACAGCAAGGCATGCTGGGAACTGTTGTGTCGCCTGGATGTGCCGTGCTGCTGCTTACCAGCGATTTGGTGACAATCGCCGACGTTGCTATACGACAAAGGTAAGGCTCGTAAACTCCCGGGAAGGCTAAACGTGATGTCAGGAACATACCAGTCACATACAGGGTGTACACGGTAAACCGGTAGTTCTCCGCGGTCACGTTTCCTGCAGGCGTTTAGCAGGACAGCCCTCTGGCGGGGGCTTTCTGTAGCTTGACATATGGTCTGGTTGCCTAGCAA
Source organism: Rhinella marina (assembly GCA_900303285.1). Lineage (NCBI taxonomy): Eukaryota > Metazoa > Chordata > Amphibia > Anura > Bufonidae > Rhinella > Rhinella marina. The sequence continues at coordinate 156,969 of ONZH01014822.1, read as the reverse complement.
TGATGTAACTGCTTGTCTATGGGTGGTACACAGGGAATAAGATAGGACATAGGAGCGCTCACCTTATGTATACTGGAGGCAGGGTGAGCCCCCAGACTGGCACATATTTATATCCAGTGCCACAGAAACATTAGGCCACATGTTTGCTACTACAGATTTTACCTGGTTATAGGGCGCGTTCACACACGGATTCCACAACAGAAGCCGCCACAGTTTTTCACAGTGAATGCTGCGGATCCACTTGTGGTTTTGCCCGTTGAATGGAGCTGAACGACCAGCAGATACCCAGGTCTGGCCAAAAAATGCGCCAAGAAGGGACATGCAGTTGTAGCTTTAAGGGTCTGTTCACACACAGCAGATTTTGATAGTTTAGATGCCGCAGACCCATTCGCGGCTAAGCTCCATTGAATGGAGTGAATCTGCGGGTGGACAGCCACCGTGTCAATAACACACATGTCGCCACCTACCCTCAAACTTTAGCGCTGCCTTCTATTGAAAACTGCTGTTGAAACCACCAGTGGGGAAAAAAAGAGAAAATTGCTATTTCATTTGCCACTGAACTCAATGGGGGTGGACTGCATGCGTTTTCTGACTGGATGCTACCAGCGGAATATGGGTGGGTTCCAGGGGTGTAGCTAAAGGCTCATGGGCCCTGGTGCAAGAGTTCAGCTTGGGCCCCCCTTCCCTCAGTGCTTAGCGTGTCTTCTTATGTGGCACAAGGGTCTTTGGGCCCCCTCAGGCTCCTGGGCCCGGTAGCGACTGCTACCTCTGCACCCCCTATAGCTACGCCCCTGGTGGGTTCACATCATGTTTTAATGTTTTTTTTCTTTTTTTTTTTTTTACAGTGGAACTCTATGGTGGACGGATGCCACTGTATGGCATCAGTCTGAGGCATCCGTTCAAAGTATACTTTTTTTGTATATGTTAAAAGGATGGAAAAAAGGTGATGTGAACCCAGCCTGTGACCTCAGTATGTCAGCCTCTTTTCACATCCATAAAAAAAAAATCTTAAGAGCGCACACCCTGTGTATTTTTAGCATCTGTCCTCACAAATGGCTGTTGGACTCGTTCACTTGAACGGGCGAGTCGTGCATGAAAGCTGGACCACAATATCAGTGCTGCGTATACAGTGGACTCTGTGGGTGACTGAGACCACTGAATATCGCCCATCAGAGGCATCTGTTTGACATTTGCGCCATATACTGTGCATCCTGATTTTTACAAATCATAACGTGAGGGCCCCGCGGTGACTGCTTTGTATGTCTCCTAGACTAAGATTATATCATAGGCGTAAGACGCGGTTTGAGGATATTGACTATTAATATTGACTCCGCCCTCTCATCCAGTATTTTATATAGATAGCTTCTTTTGTTTTATTTGGAATATCAGGAATTGTAAATATTTATAACTAATTTAACATAGAATTGTTTATTTATTATTTATAATCTTGGCCACAGATTAGCACCTTGGGGTGGTCTGCTCCTGGGCAGGTATGACGGTATGCACACTTACCTACTTCCCAGCTACTTCCTCCCCTTGCGTCATGTGACCATGACACAAGTGGGGCAGGTCACCGCTGCTGAAGCCGGGGAGCAGGTAAGTATGCTTCCCCTTGTAGGTCTATCCAGAAGGTGAGGTTTGCCAAACTCCCCCCACCCAAAGGTGCACAACCCCTTTATCCTTTACCAATGCTGGGCAGCATTTCCTTATAATCTAGAACAGCAGCATCATTTTCCATTTCATAACCTGTTTTTATGCTTTTATTTTATAGTTTGTTTTTGCAGAAAACAATGGGGGCATTTATCAGATGGGTGTAATATACGTAGAACTGGCTTAGTTGCCCATAGCAACCAATCAAATGCCACCTTTCATTTTCCAAAGGATCTGTCCAAAGTGAAAGGTGGAATCTGATTGGTTGCTATGGGCAACTAAGCCAGTTGTACTTTACACCAGTTTGATAAATGACCCCCAATATCTTTTTACTGAAGACAACAGCCAGGCTAGCTCAAATTGACAGGAGTGATGAATAAAACCCCTGTCCATATGCTATATTACATTGCCTGGCTAGCCATGCCTTACACTAGGGGTCATGGGAATGGAACCTGTATCTGATAATGTAACCTCATTAAAGCAATAGTCCCATGACAATCACTTATAGCCTATCTACAGGGGATATGTGTCTGCTTGGCGGAGGTCTGACCGCTCAGGTCACCGTCGGTCATGAGAATGGGGGCTCCATGTTCCCCATTTGATTGGAGTGGTGGTCACTCAATTCAAATCAATGGGAATCTGCAAGAGATATACTCCGCTATCTCCAGCAGTCCCTTAGAGATTAGTGGAGCGGCAGCAGGACCACTGCTCCATTCAGACAGGGGATACATGGTTTCCTTGTAGTCTTGATTGGTGTGGGCCCCAACAGTTGTGCTCCCATCCATCAGGAATTTATATCTTAGGGCTCGTTCACGAGGCCGTGCCCGTATTGCGGCCCGCATACGGCGGGTCCGCAATACCCGGGCACCGGCAATGTGAACTCTGCATCACAGATCGCGGACCCATTCTCTTGAATGGGTCCGCAATCACGGAGATGCGGTGTGGGTCCAAACGGAGGCACGGATCGGAACCCCGCAGAAGCACTACGGAGTGCTTCCGTGATGTTTCTGTCCGTGCCTCCAAACCGCAAAAACATAGAACATGTTCTATGTTTTTGCGGTGCGGACAGACGGATGCGGATCGCGGATCCCATTAAAGTGAATGGGTCTGTGATCCGCATGCGGAAGGACCACAGTAGATGCCCATGCACTGCCGACCGCAATTTGTGGTCCGCAGCACGGGCACGGCCACACAACAGCCATGTGAACGAGCCCTTATTCTTTGGTTATGAAATAAGTCTTTATCATGGGATAATCTCTTTAAAGGTGCAGGATGTCTGACCTCCCCCACCGATCTGTTAGTGATGACCTATCCTCAGTATAGACCAGTAAAAGCTAAATTACCCCTTTAAGGCCCCTTTCAGACGGCCATATTATTGCGGGACCAGTAATAATACAGGGGCCGCCCGCTCGGAACACACGGCCTGGCGCCCCATTCAAAATGCCTATATTTGTCCATGCATGTGGACAAGTATAGGACATGCTTCATATGAGGCACAGAGCTAGCTCCGCTCCCATAGAGGTGAATGGGGCCGCATCTATTCCGCAATATTGTCGTGTGAATAGGGCCTAACCCTTTTTCAACATCTGCCGTACACATATTGGCAGATATTGGGTTTTTAAAGATGGCACCTGCTAAGGAGTTGAGTAAGCGTCATAACCACCAAGTACCTGCTGCTTTACACAGCAGACACTAGGTGGCAGAGTCTGTGATTGGCGATAATGCCAATCTCAGACTTTGAACCTCTCAGATGGCATTGTCGCTTGTGACTAGGACATCTGAGCAGTAAGTTACTTTGAGCTCTGTGCTCTCAGTGACCAAACAGCTCCTCGGCGATGAGATTGTGGGATCTATTTGGTTGCTATGCCAGTCTCAGGCCTTCTGAAGGCTCCTAGGCCTGTCGTAGCAAAGTTCCTATCGAGCTCTGCCTGTGGTGATGTGCTGAGCTCCTGCCGGTGCCTGGTCCACTGAACGCTCTGCATAGCCCTTTTTGCCGGAGATCCTGTACTTATGTGCTGTGCCAGGCTTTAGCGGAGCGGGCACTGACAGGAGAAGCTAGTACTGTGGCCCCCATGTCTGCAGTATACACCACCTACAAAGTGTTATACACACAACTTTGTGCCTATTTTGACATTAAAACGGTGAAAAATAAAGTATATATATAAAGTATTACAAAACTTAATATTTTTTGGAATAGTTTTAAATAGACTTGTATAAAAGGTTAGTTACAAAAACCTGATTCAGCATTATATCGGCAGGGGTGTGATGTATACCTGTATATACATAAGCTCAGAGGATTTATAAAATGTTACACTTCATGACACTCCAGCTGTAACCCTGCCGTCTTACTGACATTTCTGCACTTTCCCAGAAGCCTGTCTCTCTGGTGCAGTGTGTTCCATCAGTTGCCGTTTTGCATTATTAATGTTATATGTTAACTAATTGTGCCTCGGATAGCGTGGAAAATGTGAATAATACGAGGGAGAGTTTAAAAGAAAGATACGAGAAAATATGTGAGCCTGAGAATATATCTGGAAGAGGATCTGTCGCCACTCCTGACATGCCTGTTGTAATAGCTTAATGCATTCCCCATGTAATAACAATTCTGGAGCATCTATTCTCATGGCTCTGTCTTGTGTCATTCCTCTATTCCTGCTAAAAGTTATGAATGAATTGCTATAAGCCTTCAGTAAGGGTACTGAGGAGTGGTAACCAGTTGGGGTTGTGTACCTGCATAGTCTCACTTTATCCAATCAGTGCTGCCATGTTCAGACTATGCAGATACACACCGCCAACTGGTTACCTCCCCTCTGTACCCTTACTGCAGACCAGGGCTGTGGAGTCGGGAAGCCAAAGCCCCGACTCTGACTCCTCAATTTCCCCTGACTCCGACTCCCGACTCCGACTCCCTCATACATGGCGCATGTTTAAGTGATAACTTTAAACAAACTTTGGTTAAATCAATAGTACAGACATGTCATGACAAAAAGAGTCTGTAATATGTTTTATTAGATATCTTTACTCTGAACTTTCAGTATCAGGCTTTTCTGGGTACAGCTCACTAAGGGCCTGATGTATGAAAACTGTCTAGGTCTAAGACAGCAACCAATCAGAGCTCCCCTTTCATTTCTCCTGAGCACTATATGAAATGAAAGGGGAGCTCTGATTGGTTTCTATGGGCAACAAAGAAACTTCTACACCTAGACAGTTTTCATACATAAGGCCCGAGGTGTTTTACATCAGAGGAAAAGCAAACTAAAACATAAAGCAGACAGAACACGCACTGGACAATTGATTTATCCACAATTTATTGAAAGTTTAGATATACTAAGTAGAGATGAGCGAACGTGCTTGTAACGAGCACTGTAGCGCTCGGCTCCCCTGCGCTCGCATGGGCGCAGGCATCCGCATCCGTCTTCCTCACCCGACGGAAGCGGATGCCTGCGTCCATGCGAGCGCAGGGGAGCCGAGCGCTACAGTGCTCGTTACGAGCACGTTCGCTCATCTCTAATACTAAGAAGTACTTGCCTTAAAGGGGTTTTCTCAGCACATTGATTCACTGGCTGACAGGCAGTTTGCACTTACTATGTCTCCTCAGGCCGTGGGTCTCCAGCAGTTATTAGCATATATTAACTTACTCTGACAGAGCAGGAGGTTGCGATCTCTAACACAATTACAGGTAAAGCCATGCTTCTCAGTCCTCAACACATTTTACTTACTGAGGTCACTCCTGCTCTCAGCAAATCAGATAACAGTCTTTCTGGTTGTCAGGTTACCATAGAAACCTGTGTACAGTGAGACCTGCTGAATTGTCTATAGTTCATGACTAAAGTAAAATCTACTGACCACTGTATTTAGAAAATGTCTTTTTAACTGTCCCTTTATGTAGAAAGCTAATCTTTGTAACTAGTGAGAAAACCCCTTTAATCCTGTTTTCTCCAGCAGATCTGAGATTAGTACAGCCATTTCTTCCCAGTGCCTTTTTCCTCTGATCTGTAGCAGAGGAGTTTCACTTCTGAGCATCTACATGAAGGGCAGCACACAGTCATCTCAACTGAAAGCCTAGATCCTTAGATCAGGAATAGAACAGACATTTCATCATGTTCCCAAATTCTTATGAAAATATATTCAGCACATACTGCATTGAACTAAATGTACCAATTTATTATATATTTTAGGAGTCGGAGTCGGTCCATTTCATACCGACTCCAACTCCACCAAAATGGTCACCGACTCCACAGCCCTGCTGCAGACTGCTAGCGATCCAGTCATAACTTAACAGGAACATAGCAGGAATAATAAAGGAATGACACAACATAGAGCCATAAGAATAGATGTTCCAGAATTGTTATTACATGGGGAATGCATGAAGCTATTAAAACAGGCATGTCAGGAAGGGTGAAAGGTCCTCTTTAAAGGGGTTGTCTCACTTCAGTAAATTACATTGATCATATACAGAAAATTAATACAAGCCACTTACTAATGTATTGTGATTGTCCATATTGCCTGCTTTGCTCTCTGGGTTCATTTTTCCATCACATTATACACGGCTTGTATCCAGGGGTTATGACCACCCTGCAACCCAGCATGGGTGGTCGCGCTTGTACACTATAGGAGAAGGTCCTTTTGTGGCCGGGACAGTGGGGGAGCACATAGACTGGTGCTTTTCCTATAGTGTGGAAGCAGGACCACCTCTGACGAATGGCAGGGTGGTTGTAACCATGGAAACAAGCAGTGTATAATGTGATGAAAAAATGAATCCAGCCAGCAAAGAAGGCAATATGGATAATAATAATACATTAGTAAGTGCCTTGTATTAACTTTCTCTACATGATAAATGCCACTGCTGAAGTGAGACAATCCCTTTAAATACTACAATGGAGTTTGCCTTGAGTATAATGCTCTACAATAGGTTCAGTTATTCCACCCGCTGTGCAGGTCGTCTATGACCGAAAAACCTCCAGATCACCTTATCACAGAGGTGACTTCTCCTAAATCCTAACCCCTTTCCAGCCTGCCTATAATCTCAGTACTGCCTGCCATTGATATTAGTTTTCTATGAGAGACCGGCCGCTCTGCTAATAGCATCTCTCCAGATCACTAAATCCCTCCACATCCTCTCCGGATCAATGTGAAGGTAATTCGAACGCGGCGAGCCTTCTGCTCACCAGATATTAATGGCTATGCATTATTTCCAGTGTATTCTGATTTGTAAGATCAGATTTCAATTTAAAATCCTCTCCGCCGCCCCAGGAAACCTGGCAATTGTTTGCATGAAGTCATGAATTACTGGTAGCGGGCTTACATATGCATATATGCGTCATATAGCTGACGTCAGCCCATCTGTCCTTCTTCTATGACAGATTACCAATGGCTTATAAATGTCATCAGAATATTAATGAGGTACTGAAATCCTCAACCTCCCTCCACGTCATTCACAGAAATGAGAAGAGAAATGGGGTTGTCTAAGCCTGGTCATACAAATTACATGGCTGACTCCTCTGAAGGCAGCTTATATCCCCAATAACTAGAGGATCGGGCATGTTGTAATCCAACAGCCCAAACCAATATCTGTCATCCAGGAAAGGTCAGGAAGCCCTACCATATGGCCAATGTACATCTAATGTGTGGCTAGCTTAAAGGGTTTGTCCAGGATTGTAATATTGATGGCGTACCCTTGGTTTGGCGGTGTCCTACGCCCTGTGCCCACGCTGATCATCTGTTTCAGAAAGGCATTTCGGAACTACACTGCTTCATCTATAGTGTAGTGGATGGAGCTGGTAACCAGAGCGTTGCTCCCATTGAGGTGAATAGAAGCAGGGCTGCCTGGCCGTGCCCGTTTTGCGGCTCACTTGAATGAGTCCGTAATTCTAAAGTTGCGGAACGGAGGCACGGAACCCCAAATTGCTGTCCCCAATGCATGGAACGGCTGTGTGCATGAGGCCTAAGAGATTTTGAGGCAGATTTTTCTGCAGGTCTTTGTACTAAAGCCAAGCAGGAAGGAGAAGTATAAAGCCTTATTCATACATCAGTGTTTGGTCAGTGATTTTGAGCCAAAACCAGGTGCGGCTCTAAACACAGACGTAAGGTATAAGGGAAAGATCTGCACCTGTTCTGTGTTTAGAGCCGCACCTGGTTTTGGCTCAAAATCACTGATGGAAATCACTGATGTGTGGATAAGGGCTCATGCACACGGCCGTAACTTTGGTCCGCGTCCAATCCTCGATTTTTGCAGAATGGATGCGGACCCATTCATCCCAATGGGGCTGCAAAAGATTTGGACAGCACACCCGTAAGTTCCTCGGCCCCGCAAAAAATATAACTCGCTGGCAATGATAGGACTTTTCTGCTGGAGGTAAAAAAATCAAACATTGTAGCATGCACTCGTCCGGGATCCATGTTTTGCTGGTCCATAATTTGCGGACCGAAAAACACCTACGGCTGTGTGCGTGAGGCTTAATTGGGTTATCCAACCCCTATAATGCCCCACAAAATTCCTGGGCACCTCATAGAGGTTATACTTACCCCACTCCCCGGCACCTGCAGCATTCCTGATGCCCACATGGCCACCGCTAAATCTCCCTGTGGTGCAGAGCAAATCATCTGGCGACTGGTGGGTAGCCAGTAGCAGGCCGCAATGGGGACAAGCCTCCCTAGCATCGCGGATGACGCTAGGGAGGCTCATTCCTGTCGTGGCCTGCTATTGGTTAGGACCTCTCCCCCCCCCCAACGGCCATGTGGGCATCAGGAGCGATGCAGGTGCCGGGGAGCGTAGTAAGTATAACCTGTATGAGGTGCCCGGGCATTTTGGGGGGCATTGTAGGGCAACAACCTGCGGCTCTCCAGCTGTTGTAAAACTACAACTGCCTATAACTATCAGCCTACAGCAGGGCATGGTGGGAGTTGTAGTTTGGCAACAGCTAGAGGGCCTCAGGTTGGCCATCTCTGTTATAGGGGTTGAATAACCCCTTTAACTCCTTCCTTTATATTTCTGATTCCACTCGAATCCACCTCCTCCAAGAAACTCTGTGGGAAGCTACACTCAAGGGTCACTGAGTTTTCTAAAAAGGTTTGATGCTGTATGTCATAGAGACATACCAAAATTTTGGTTGGCGGGGAGAGAGAAGCAAACTATGTCTTTGAAGGAAGCAAGAAAGGCAAAAAAAAAAAAAACACCTAATGAACGTAAAAGCGCTTGTGTGTCCTGCATTTCATATTTCCCATAGACTTTCAACTAATATCTGGAGCACCAGAAAAACATAAAGGCAAAAAACTCCATAAAAGTGCTAAAAAACAGCAGCAACACCTATACATGAGAGCACCCTGATGAAACAGCTTTGTATGCTGTGCTGCTGTTCTGTGTATTGTGATGAGCAGTGGGGTGTGATAGTATTTGGATGTGGTTAAACATTAGTATGCTCCTTATTAGCAAAGTTATATTCTCTTATTTGTTTAGTGGATGCTTGTACTGGACTTGATGCCTGCTTCATGTTCTCATACGGATTCTTCTCTTATAAATGTAACCGAATACGAGGAACATGTTGCTAATTGTCAGAAACGAGGGTGAACTTCATGTATTGTAAGTGTGAGGAACCTGATAACATCTTACTTCTCGCTGGGTGAGAAAACCAACTTGTAATTTAAGCAGTTGTAGGAAGCTGGAGCCTCATCTAATTATATCCCACGGTGAAGGATATGACTGCTGCTTGTTCTTCATCCAGGACGGGCCACTGATACCAGCGTGTGCCACTAGACTTTGGCACCTCAAGGAAAATGTCCGGTTACACATCCAGTGCCACGTCAAGAGCAGGTCACTACTGATAAGAAAATGAATCAAGTGCTGATAAGTGTGTAGACCTCAGAGATTATAACCACAGAGGTAAAGAGCGAGATGATGTCATCAATGTCTGCACCGCTTGTCATCATTTCTCCTGGTCAGGCTGGAACCTTTAACATACATTAATATTCAGAGTCTTTCTCCCAAATATATATTAAGTAAAAATAGTCCTGTTCAGCCAAATCTCACATCTGCTTCTGGGACCATTGGTTGACCACCAGCCTGGTCATATTCATAACTTCCATAAGAGGTTGTCACCTACCATTCCCAGACTCTTCAATGTCATATGTGCCTGGTTAAGCAGTTTTAGGGGAGAATCATGGCATAAGTAGGCAGAATTGCCATTAAAGGGGTATTCCCATCTCACAAATGTAGTTTGTATATATAGATATAGCCATACCAATATTATTACTAATAGAATGTATTTATATAAAATGTACCGTTTAGAAGATTTCCCTATTTGTATATCCATTGTCCCACACACATCAGTCAGGCCGTTGCCCCTAGTTACGACCACCATGGCCATGTAGTAGTGGTGGCCGGCTTGCTCTTGTTCAGACCCGCTCTGAGGTAACTGCTGTATTGTGGACACATTACATCAGCATGTGGAGACACATATTACGGTTGTACCATTTTCGTCTGCACTTCCAAAACACAGAGAAACGGATCCTGTTCTAAGATCAATTCATCTCTATGGAGCAGGATCCGTTTATAAAGTCTGCCTTTTGGACAGAACCTGACCACTGCGTTTTGGACTGGTAGCGTCCAAAAAGCAAATGTGAAAGTACCCGAAGATGTGTCTCCGCATGCTCATGCAATGTGCGTTCACAACACAGCAGTTACCTCAGAGCTGGTTTGAAAAGCACTACTACATGGCCGCGGTGGTCGTAACTAGGGGCAACGGCCTGACTGATGTGTGTGGGACAATGGAAATACAAATAGGAAAATCTTCTAAACTGTACAGTTTATATAAATACATTCTATTAGTAATAATATTGGTATGGCTATATCTAACTGTACAAACTACATTTGTGAGATGGGAATACCCCTTTAAAGGAATTAAGTTAAGGAGGTATTCCCTTCTGGGGTATCGATAGGACATGCCTTCAATGTCAGATAGGTGCAGGTCCCACGCCTGGGACTTGCTCCTATCTCCAGAAGCAGAGAGTGAACAGAGAGCAGCTGCGTATGTGCGGCCACCCTTCGTTCACCCCTGTGGGAGTTCCAGAAGAACAGACAAGTGCCGGATCGGCGATTCAGCAGTCCCGTAGTGGTGATTGGAGAGTTGGTCGCTCTTGCACAGTGAGCTTTCCATTTACCACTATGGGACTTCTAAAAACAGCAAAGCGCCGGATCGGCTCTTTCAATTAGTCCCTTAGCAGTGAAGGAAGAAATGGCCTAGCTTGCATGGTGCACTCTCCATTCACCACTATGGGACTTCTGAAAGCTCAGCTGTTTTTGGAAATCCTATAGCAATGGATGGGAAACCACTTCTTCCAGAGGTGGAACCTGCACCTGACATTGATGGCATATCTCATGGATATGCCATCAGTGTACCAGATGTGCAAACTCCTTTAAAGATGTCTTGGCGGAGTCCTCCAGAGCAGGGACTTCCGCTCTGGCTAAGGTTTCATGCACATGACCATATTTTTCATCCATGTGTGATCTGCTCTCTTTGCAGATACCACACAGACCATTCCATTTCTATGGGACTATGCACACATCAGTGCTTTTTGCAGATCCGTGCACCCGTTTTGCAAATTATAGACCATGTCCTATCCTTGTCCGTATTGCAAAAGAGAATAGCCTTTTTCCATTGATGGACGTGGGAAAAATACGGAACACACACAGAAGGTATCTGTATTGTGTGGGCCATTTCTTAGGACCAAAATACGGACACGGCCGTGTGCATAAAGCATTGCGGAGGGTAGCCGAGAGCAGATGGTCCCTTGTTATAACATCTGTGCTCAAATAGTCCTTGTTTTATAGAGAAAACCCCTTTATGGAATGTGGGAAAACTCCATGGCAAGATTTTTGGTTGTTATATCTTATTGAACCTGTTTCCCAGGTGTCCCAAAAATGGATTGTGTATCATTTTAACATATCAGTATTAAAGGGGTTGTGTCATGAAAAATATTCTACAGTTTTCAAACCAGCACCTGGATCTGAATACTTTTGTAATTGCATGGAATTAAAAATTTAGTATAGCTACTGGGCTATTCAATGAAATGTATGTGTATAGCGCCACCTACTGTTTGTTCTTTGCCTTATTTCTTGTTCATCTCACTAATGTGGCCGCACATGCTCAGTTGAAATATTCAACTGCCACCAGCCATATCGTCTGTTAGAAGCTGTGGAAGTTACAGGGAGAGAGCTGCGGCAAAAAGGATGTACCCCTTGAGCTGTGATAGGGAGAGAGCTGTGGCAGAAAGCACACACGCCCTGACTGTGATAACGAGAGAGATTGAGCAGAAAAGACACACCCCCTGAGTTGTTATAGGGAGAGAACTGCGGCAAAAAGGATATAACCCTTGATCTGTGATAGGGAGAGAACTGCCACAGAAAGTACACACCCTAAGCTAGGATAAGGAGAGAGCAATATATATTTTACATACTTTAATGCAACACTCGTGCTTATGGTTTCATGATACTGAACAATAGCTGAAGCAGGAGCCTTGAAGCCAGTGTAGCTGAGCCGTGTATTGGTTTAATGCAAACCCACTGAATTACAACACTTTTTAAAAATTTGATAAAAGTAATGTTAATGATATGTCAGAACGATTGTTCATTGAGTGGAGCCCTCAGAGTTGCCCTGTTGCCCATCGGACTGTTTTTTTCCAGTTAAATTTTTTTAGGAGAACTCTGCTCTTTTTGGGCAACAAGGACACGTTACCAGTATCTCCCCGCAGTCTTCAGATGGTGTATCACCAACCGTTTATTTGTCCCTTGGCTCTGCTAAAAAGGTGAGGGAGGTGTAATGAATACTGGTAAATGGGTGCTGAAGTTCTGCTGGTACCGTCCCAAACATTTCATGCTGTAGGTGGGTAACACCGTCCAAGACTGGGCCACGCTGCATCCTTTCTGCAAAAGGCACAGACAGTGTAAATGACAGGCACATAACCGCTACTTATGTAGGTTAAAGGGGGATTTGGAATTGATGGCCTATATTCAAGATAAGCCTTTAGAATCAGATGAGTGGGGATCCAACTTTTGGCTCCCTTGCTGATAAGCAGTAGACTCTTCGTTGTCTATGTGGAGCTGTCTGGCTGCACTTTCACGTACTTAGTATCCAAAAATGAACCTGGAAAATCCCTTTAAAGTCAATGGGTCTGCACCGCAATAGCAGAGTTCACACAGCCGCCATTCGTGTTTTGCAGATCCGCGGTTGCGTGAATGGGGCCTAATTGTGTGCTAAAACCAGTAGTGGAGCCTACAGAGAGATAAGGTATAATGGAAATATTTGCACCTGTTTTGGGCTCAGAATCATCGATGGAAATCACTGAAGTGTGAACTAAGTCTTTAGACTTTAGTCCCTGGTTTAGTCTGTCACCAAATCCATTAGCTACCGAGTTACTCCACCTCATCACCAGTAGTAGAAAAGATGCGTCTATGAAGCCTCCTAACTTACCTGGCATCATGCCCTGACAGGCATCAACGGTCGGCCCATTGACGGTCACTGGCCAGAGAGTTTTCAGCCTTAAAAACAGCAAGACAGTAATTATTGAAGGCCAGTTAACCCCAGGAGTGTGAGATCCTGATAGCGTACAAGATGCCCACCAGACATTCTTTATGAAGTGTATCCACTTCAGACAAGGGCTTGCGTTGCTGTACACGTGTAAAGTGCTTGGTAAATTAAACAGTAGCCTTCAGGTGACGTGGATTTTGGGTGCAAGCGGGCGATATGGATCTGCTTGTTTTACATGTAGGCCTAGTTGATATCATTCATAGAGAGGATTGGTTAGCACATTTGCGGCCCTTGCTCATTTCTGTACACACTTTCAGTTACTGACTGTGTACTTTTCCATTAAGTGCATTTTATTTTCCTTTGTCAGGCAGGAAAGTACTTAACACAGTGCCCCGTAATGGAAATAGTGTATTTCTGTCAGTCAGTTTACAGGTTCCTGTCAGCAAGCGTCTGGCCTTATAGCTGTGCAAACAGGACACATGTCACTGTATTGTAAAAGCTTTCGAAAGCAAGAAAAGTCATACAAATAAAAATGGTGCTTTCAGATCTAATTCTGCAGTCGACTTGGTGACATTTTCTCAGGCCCTGCATGTTCTTGAGGGTGGGTTCACATCACGTTTTTCTCATCCTTTTAACGTATACAAAAAAAGTGTACATTAAATGTATGCCTCAGACTGATACCGTAGAATGGCATCCTTTCACCATAGAGTTCCAATGTACAAAAAAAAAAAGTACTGTATACTTTTTTTACCATTGTAAATAGGACATCAATATTATACCACTTTAAGCTCTGGCTCTTCCCAAGCTTGTTCTGTCAGCTCATGCTAGTGTACATCTCCAGCCTAAGATGGAGAAAGGAGACAAATCACTGACTGCAGGATATCTATTTAACTGCTTTTTGCAGAAGCCCATGAAGAAAGAATAAAACTTTCCTGAGCAGGTTATGCTTCATTTTTCTTGTTTTTTCAAGTTCCCTTTAAAGGGGTTGTTCATCCCTGGGGACTTTTTTTTGTGTGCACTCCTCGCCCCCCCCCCCCCCATGTCTTCGCATCAGCATCCGTTTTGATGCTGGTCACGTGACTGCATCTGACGATGACTGGCCACAGCAGTGATGTTACCCAGTGGTCATGTGAGCCAGTGACGTGACTCATGGGGGACATGTCAACGCTGCAGCGACCATTTGACATGCATAAAGCTGGGTGTTGACACGGGGAGACCCAAGACCAATAGGGATCGATGAAGCTGGAACCCAACGGCGGGGATCAGGTAAGTGTGATTCCCACCACTGGTCCTGCCCCTCTGCAGGGTCTTCAGAAAAGGCTCACAAGAGTGAGCAACTCCTTTTAAATGTCCCAATTTTTGACCTGGGAAATAAATGTGCATTAATAAATTGCAGAAACTGTCTGGTTCCGACTCTGTTGAGCTTGGCCTGCTCATGAAATGCATGGTCCCATAGTCATTTGAATGGAAAGTGTATGATACTACATTATAGAGAGAAGGGACAGTTGTTTGTTGAGACAGCCCATCAGTCACCTGATATCTACAGTATATGGTCTCTTGATCCTCCATATTGCTTTCTTCTGACACTTGTCAGCAAACACTCTAACCAGCACTCTTTAGGATTTAGTATTTTTCCTATATGCTTTAGTATAGTGTCATGTTCTGTTTTATTAGTGCTAAATACTAATAATGTTATTGAAGGGAGGTATTCCCATCTGGACATTTATGGCATATCCACAAGCTATGCCATAAATGTTCAAAAAGGTCCTACTTCTGGGACCTGCTCCTGTCTCCAGAACAGGCCCCCATTTCACTTTGCTAGAAAAGGAGCACGTAGCCGCGCTCCCGCTTCTCTGCACTCACTTTTATGGGACTTCTAAAATACTCAGGCGCATTTGCTCCAGGTGGATTAGAGATGGGGGCCCATTCTCGAGATAGGGACCTGCACCTATTGGACATTTATTGTGTAACCTGTGGATAGGACATTAATGTGCAGATGAAAAGGTCCCTTAAGGGACAATATTCTTTGCTGTCCCAATACTGATTGCATAATTACATTATCACTATACATTGGATGAATTTTGTCCAAACCTGGAGACCATCTAACATGCATGGGGGAGCCTTCTGACTGTTATCCAATGGTAGATGTCGGGGAAAAGAAAGATTGGGCTGTTGGATTTCAACATGCCTGATCCATAAGGCCCTCAAGTCTGATAAGCCTCCTGCCAGCGGTGTCTGTTAACCGCCTATTCTCTATCGAGAACACATGAGTGTATCAATGAGGTCAGGAGCACTGCATGCTCGTCCAGCCCACAGCTAGCCAATGTCTACCTAAAAACATTTATAGATCTAAAGACATTGATTGGACGTGATGGGCTTTCTAAGTGCTACAGTCATAAGTGGGTTTGGATGTTTTTCAGATTGACCATTGAGTCACACTTATGACCTGCCTGATATCTGTGGACAGAACAACTACCCCTAGTGTGTGAGCCTATTGATTTCAGTGATGCATTACTACATGGACTGTGAGAGAGATCCAGCCTCAGAAACCTCCAGGCACTGCCACAGCCCCTTTATTTTGGAAGTCTTGGTCCAAGCTGATAGACGCCCGCTGATCTCATCTTCTGATGTGTCTGCATGATGTGTAACAGGATGAACGCCTCATGTCAAGTGCTTACAGGACTTTATGTTAATAGTACCTATGCAATGTCCTTTGTGTTTATGATGCAAAGATCACTGATGGCTCTTTTTATACTGACATTTCCACTAACATCTTCAAGACCAATGTTGGCTTGGAGAAGATATCTCAGGACTTGTGAGTACAAAAAAAGCCGTAAAAGAAAGTACTATATTCTTTCACACATATTGGTCATCCAAGCTCTGCTCCTTTCCGTGGCTATCTCCTCCCTTGTTACTTTGATTGACAGGGCCAGGTAGTGGATAAGCAGAGAGAGGCTAGCCACAGAAAGGAGTGGAGTTGGGTGCAGCAAGGTGAGGCCCCATTGCCCCAAATGCCTAATTTGTATATTAAGAAAAAGTATCATAACTCAGGAATGGAGCCTCGGATCAACAAGAGAAAAACAGCGTTTTAATCTGGTGAACCCCAGCTATGTGTCTATGCTTGGATAGAGAGGTAGCTGGTGATAGATTCCTTTTTAAGCATACAGCAGCTTTCAGTGGCATTGGTTAGGTTGAATAAGGTATGCTCCCTCTACTATAAGATTGTTTTATCTCATGTCATAGACAAATATTTTTATGTGCGTTATAAAAATTTAGCTAGAGTCAAGGTACAGGTCATGGAGACTTACCGAGCTTTTAGAAGGCGTCCGTGCTGAGGCTGAATGGCAGATCGAGTGTATTCACACTGCTCACATTTTACTCCCTCCTCTGGTGTAACCTTGTGACACACAACATTTCTTATGATCCAAATATTGTCATTCATGTCACGTCTTACAATACACAGATTCCTATTCGCCAATTTTACATGAGTGTATTGAAACACACTCCATGTGAGGGCTGTATTTCCCGGACTGAACACTGCTCCTCCACCTGAACTCACAGCATCCTAATGATCTGTAATGCTGTGTGTTCCTGCCGGTTGTACTCGCATAATGCCATGAGTACAGTACCGTAAACCCGTGGTCAGGCAGGAACACACACATCGTCATAAGTCCTTATGATGCATTGAGTTTGGGGAAGAGGAGCAGAGGTAAGTCCGGGAAATACGGCCATCACACCTCTGGTTAGCTCGTACAGTTATTTAGAATAGCTGAAATGGGAATACCCAGTTAAAGTGGTTGCCTGGGATAACTAAAAATCCCAAATGATGTGAAATAGTAAATGATGCTACGCTTACTGCTTTCTCCAGCACCGTTTCTGCCGCCTGGTCCGGTTCTCCTGTCACTGCTTGTATACATAGTGCAGCAATAATGTACAAGTATACGGCACGTGACCTCTGCAGCCAAAAATGCTCCATATACCTGGATGTCACACCGCCATTATATAAACATGCAGCGCCAGGAGGATCGGTAGCATAGAGAACGGCCCCGGAGAAAGAGGGAAGGGTAGCATTTTTTTTATTTTATTTAACCCCATTTAGGGGCTTGGTCAAGATTTTCAGTTATCTCTGAGAACCCCTTTAGTGCACAAATGTTTAAGTTAGAACATTTACCATCCATGCTGATGCAATGTAAGGCTACTTTCTCGTCTGTGGCTGTCCTCTCCGGGAGGCTGTTCCAGCAGAGAATGACAAGAATAGGCCGGACAAAAACTGTTGGGTGCAGCATTTTTTGTCTGACCAATTCCCGGCATAATTGCCAGGTAGTGGCTGCAGTCAATAGGGTCAGGTGGGCAGCTGGCAGTATCTGGCCTTGTCAGATCTGGAGAACTCCGGCAGACCGTTAAATGCCGGAACAGCCTGCCAGAGAGGACAGCCGCAGATGTGAAACTAGCCTCTGTCTAAGAAAATGATAGACAATAGCAATTGTATGAATAGGTTTGAATAGGTGAAACAGGATTTATATATGTGTAAGCGCTGCATTACACATGCATGCAGAGTCGCCACCTAGTGACCGGTCATGGGCAGAGTGCTTAAAGTAGTATTCCAGTATAGAAAATTATCCCCTGGAATGATCGGTGGGGGTCTTACCTAACGCTGGGATCTCACTGATCCCTAGAACAGAGACCCTATGCCCTGTGGAGGCCACCATTCATTTCTGTGGGAGTTTCAGCATATATAACAAGGCGAACAGTGGAGGTAGAGATGAGCTTTTGGCAGGCGTCTATGACGGCTGACTATAGACATTCACCTCTCGTATCAGTTTTCTGTGACACGTTATTCATCAGCCATGTCTCGTCTGCCGCACAGTTAGGCCTTACAGCCTTTACCCCACTTTATAGAGATATGTCTCCAGTTTCTGCATAATTCTTATTTAAGTATCTATGTGCTCATCAAACTTCTCGTGGGATTGGCATCTTAAGGGAGATTATCCTGCAGACTTGTATTAACCCTTTAATGGGCAGTCTATTTGGGGCCTTAAACAGGTTTTCCAAGATTTTATTATTGACGGCTTATTGATCTTCAGGGTACCAGACCCCCACCGATCAGATATTGATCGCCTATCCTTAGTATCTTTATATTTCTTTTTTTTTTTTTTCCCTTTGCTGCATTCCAGAAGCCATACATTTTTGCAATCTTTTCTGTCAATGTAGCCATACAAGGACTTTAGTCATGTGTATTATGTATTGGATAACTTGTATTATAATTTATGCTTTATGTTGATACAATTAGGGCAGTGCCAGATGTATATGGTTTTATATTATACCGCTTTTGCACAATAAAAGCACTTTTTTTTTTTTTTTTTGCATTGTGCATTCCAAGAGCAATAACTTTTTTATTTTCCCCTTCAATGAAGCAGCATTTTGGTATAATTTTTTTTTCTTTTGCTTTTTATTCTATTTTTTGGGAAGGTGGCATGAGAAAAAAAACAGCAATTCTGGCATTGTTTTGTTAGTCTTTTTCTTACAGTATATACCGTTTGGGCTAAATAATGGGATAATATTCTAGTCTGGGTCATTACAAATGTGGCAGTGCCAAAAGAAAATGTGTGTGGGGTTTTTTTTTCATTTATTTTTATTAAAGGGGTTGTCTCACCTCTTCTCCTTTGCTCTTCAGTGAAGGACTTTCAGCACTCTAGGGGGTGGTTTCTGTTATTGTGACTGGCAGCGCTGGGATGTAGTAACCCCGCCCTTTGTCTGGTTGTGCGCACTCCGAGGATGACAACCTCGTTCTGCCGAGGAATACAACAGCCTCAGCGCAGCACCCTGGTGGCTTCACTTGCTCGCCACGCTGTTTTGTTCCCTTGAACTGCTCCCAGGTTCCTGCCATTGCCGGGAGCAGCTCACAGTACATAAGGTGGTCAGGATGGTAAGGAGCTACTACTGCGCATGAGCAGCTATGTGCGCTCGCTCCCGCGATCCCGGCCACCACAGGAAGCCGACGCTTCACAGCTAACTGAGCAGTCGCGGCCACCGCTGCTGGATTGCTGCGGTGGCCGTAACCCCTGACAATGAGCAGTGTATAAGGGACTACAAAATGACACTTTACCAGAGGAGGAGACAATATTGTATGAAGAAGTATATTAGTAAGTTGTTTATCACAGCGTTCTGTTTAACATATATAGTAATGTTCTAAGTGAGACAACCCCTTTAAACCTTTTTACTATTTTATTGTTTTTTTAGTCCCACAGGGGGACTTGATCATGTTTTTGGTTTATTTATGTATTGCAATGTATTAGACCTGTCCGTACTATAATGACAGGCAGCTTGTTAGACCTTGCCTTAGACAGAGCCTAATAGGTTAATGGCAGACCTGGGGACCTGTGATTAGATAGCCTAGTTAGGCCCCTTTCACACGACCGTATGCCCTCTGAGACATACGGTCCGTGAGCGGGCCATATGTCCCGAAGCGGCATAGATCATATGAGTGCGGGACAATATGCCGCTTCGGAACATATGGCCCGCTCACGGACCGTATGTCTCGGAGGGCATACGGTCGTGTGAAAGGGGCCTAAAAAGGTGGTGCTCTATACTAAGGCCTCTTTATGACAAGTGTAAAAAATGTATTGGTGGTCACTAAGGGATTAAAGCCTTCTTAATAAACATCTATGTGTTGTCAAGTTTACACACAGTGATGGGCAGAGTGCTTAAAGGGGTATTCCAGTATGTAAAGTTATCCCCTGGAATGAGTATAAGATCGGTGGAGGTCCCACCTACCGCTGGGATCCCATCAATCATGAGAACAGAGACCACATGCCCTGTGGAGCCCACCGAAATGAACAGAGCAGCTGTCCATACTATATTGACAGGCAGCCTATTAGACCTTGCCGTAGACATGGCCTAATAGGTTCACGTTGATGGCAGACCTGGGGACCTCTGATTAGATAGCCTAGTAAAAAATGTGGTGCTCTATACTAAGGCCTCTTTATGACTAGTGTAAAAAATGTATTGGTGGTCACTAAGGGATTAAAGCCTTCTTATTAAATATCTATGTGTCGTCAGTGAGAAAGGGTTCTGAGTCTGCACCCCCATGACAACACTTCATGTTCCTGCATTCTGGTAGCTAAGCTTTAAAAAATAAAACCTGGATTCCCCTTAAAGGGGTATTCCCATCTCACAAATGTAGTTTGTACAGTTAGATATAGCCATACCAGTATTATTACTAATAGAATGTATTTATATAAAATGTACTGTTTAGAAGATTTGCCTGATTGGATATCCATTGTCCCAAACACATCAGTCAGGCCGTTACCCCTAGTTACAACCACCGCGGCCATGCTCCTTTTCAAACCCGCTCTGAGGTAACTGCTGTATTGTGAACACACATTGTATGAGCATGCGGAGACACATCTTATGGTACTTTCACATCTGTGTTTTGGACGCTACCAGTCCGAAATGCAATGGTTCAGCTCCATAGAGATGAATTGATCTTGGAACAGGACCCTTTTCTCTGCGTTTTGGAAGTGCAGACAAAAATACTACAACCCTAAGATGTGTCTCCCGCATGCTCATGCAATGTGCGTTCACAATACAGCAGTTACTTCAGATCGGGTGTGAACAAGAGCAAGCCGGTCACCACTACTACATGGCCGCAGTGGTCGTAACTAGGGGCAACGGCCTGACTGATGTGTGTGGGACAATGGATATACAAATAGGGAAATCTTCTAAACGGTAAATTTTATATAAATACATTCTATTAGTAATAATTATTGGTATGGCTATATCTAATTATACAAACTACATTTGTGAGATGGGAATACCCCTTTAACTTCTATGAGGCTCGGTGGACTTTCGTAAACCCTAAGCTGATTTTTGCATTTTTCTGGCAATCTACGGCCCTGTTGCAGAATGGCCGCTGTAGGACTTGTCTGTAAGAAGGATTGCTGGCTGCTATAAACATGTCAGAATTGTTTTTTGCCTCGGATTGTCACTTACATTCTCCTCTTGGCTCTGCTTGAATAGACACGTCACTAAGAATGTGAGTTGATTCTGAGGAGTGGAGCGCAGGCTTCCCGAGCTCTGATCAGCGCGTGCCAGGTCCTGGAGCGGCCGCCGGAATCTAGGACTGCTTCCAACATACAGAACAGATCTCATAAAGAGAAAGTTTTATTAAGATCATCTTCAGGCTCATATGAAATGCTGGTATTACTGCGTACATGGCAGGGGGAATGCAGAGGTAATTGTTCTGGGGCATCTTTGGGGGTTCCCTTCACCAGAAAATGAAACCTATATCAGCAGTGAGCTGCAGTAGATTTCAAATGTAATGTGCACATATTGGTAAATATGTTGGAAAATACTAATAGGCAGGGGGTGCAGAATGTTAGTGCAACTTGTTTGGCACAGTGATCCGGACGCTGGTAAACGCGTGTGTCAAGTCATCAATAAATGACCTACTTAGGCACAGAGAGGTGATTAGATGAGCAAGCCCCCCCATATGTCACAATCAGAGACCAAGTATGCTGTCTGTTTGATCCCTGATTGGGATTGATAACATGAACAGAAATCCATGTTATCCTCACCCTAGGGACAAGTATAGTTAGACAGGGATAGAGAAGACTCTGTTCTCTCCTCCTGCAGACTATCATCGCTGCCCCCAGATGGCTGACATCTCTGTGGGGCTTAAGGGGGGGAGGGGAGGCGCTGCTTCATTAGGTCATATCTCCGGCTGTGTTTTAAAGCTGACAGCTTTAAAACAAAATCTTCTACATCGGGAGATATAGCCCTTAGAAATCAGGTTATATATGCAGCCCAGACTGGGACTGGTTTCTAAATGCTGTAGCTCCTGGTGTATCAGGGCTTGTGATGCAATCCTGGTCTTGTTTTAAAACTATACAGCCTGAGAACCAGCTACAAGGATGTATGAGAGATGTCCTTGGCAGGGAAATGGTTAAAGGTTCTTTAACACTTTTCACCAGGTTACTGCATCATATCATACAACTAGTCTTGGGCAGTCATGGTGCTTATTATTCACCTTTTCCTGTGCTGTAGAATAGCAGGAGATGTGTTTCTTTCACTGGATTGACGTGAGGACACTTGTGGTCTTGGAATCCTGTCAATGTTTAAAATTGGCACCTAGAAAAATAAATGAAGTATGAGAAGAGCTTTAGATTTACTGCAGTGTCTGTCCAACTGGGAATGAAGGGTTGAACTGACACACCAAAGTACCAAAGGATTCTCCTGTGGGCCCAAGATGATATGGACACAAAGGCACACCAAAGATTCATTAGTAGACAACCCCATTTGCAAGAGACCTTGGTTCCAGTCACTCATCACTAGTGTTGTTTTTTTGAGGGGGCTGCTAGGCCTTTTTTTTTTTTAAAACTCTTTTTATTGATTTTTTTATTTATTAAACATTACAGTAAACCAGCGGTCTACAAAGACACATTAATGAACAACATAACATAATCCATCAACATGTCATAATAATCTTAAAATTTTTTTTCACATTTTCAAGACCTGTTATACATTTTCAAAGTCAATGTAACAGAGTGCAATTAGTGAAGGCAACATGCCTCAGTGTAAAGAAACTTACAAACCAGCAGTAGGTATGAATTACCTAATAAACGAATAAAACAAATAAAACACGCAGGGGCGAAGGAAAGGCGAGGACAGAGGGGGAAGTGTCATGATTCGGCGCAAAGTGCCACTATACTCACCTCGGGTCCCAAGCCGTTGTCCCCGGCAATCTCCACCACAGCTATCCTGTCTATCCCAGCAGGGAGAGCGTGTCTGTCAGCACCGACATTTCCGGTGCTCTGGCGCCCTCCAGTGGCCAGAATGCAGGTTGCATGCTGCAGCTCCCTCTGGTGGCCAGTCAGTGGCATTATGGGCAATCGCTGGAACTTCCCCCTGAGGTCACATGACGTGCTCTATGGGATGGCCTATATAAGCCTCTTTCTGAGCACCAACAGGTGCCAGAGTATCAGGTCTTTTCCATGTACTCTAGCGTTTTGTTCTCATCTGCCTTGATCCCTGTGTATCCTGACTCCGGCTTTGAACCTCGACTCCGCAAACTTGCTAGTGATCCTGACCCCGGCTTTGAACCTCGATTGCGCAAACTTGCTAGTGATCCTGACCCTGGCTTTGAACCTCGACTCTGCAACCTGCTGGTGACCCCGACTTTGGCTAGATTCTGTATTACGTGCCCTGCATTTACCCCAGCTGTCCACTTCCCGGTAAGGTTAAGCGACCTGCAAGCTCCCGGTAGCCAAATCCATCCTGCCTTGCAGAGGGCTCTGGTGAAGACCGGGAGGCTTGTTAGTCTCCGCATGCCTGTACTTTTAAGTACTACCGGAAGCTGGCGAAGAGAAATTATATCAAGCCTGCAAGGTTTGTTACTGCAGCGACAGAATACTCAGGCCTACAAACCATGAAGTCCGCTTGTGTGCCATCTACTTCTGACCTCCTGCAGTAAGTGGTGGAACGGGTTAATAAGCAGGAGTCAAACCAACAACAGCTGCTCCAGTGCTTACAGTCCCTTTCCGCATGCCTGGACTCAATTCAGGTTACCCCCGGTGGCCCAAACCCCAACATCTTCCGTAAGTGTGGCGGCCACCCCTCATTATCTTCGGGTTCCGCTCCCCTCAAAGTACGACCAGGACCCCAAGAACTGTCGCTGGTTACTGAACCAGTGTTCCATTTATTTTGAACTACTCCCAGGAAATGTCGCTTCAGATAAAGCTAAGGTAGCTTTTATTATTTCCTTACTGACGAGCCAGGCCCTGGCATGGGCCTCGCCGCTATGGGAACAAAATGTCCCAATCCTACATAACTGTCAGACATTCCTGGAGACCTTCTGGAGGATCTTCGATGAACCAGGTCGGGTGTCTTCGGCAGCAACATCCCTGCTACGCCAGGAGTCTCAAACCGTGGCTCAATACGTTGTCCATTTTCTGACTTTGGCCTCCGAGCTAAGGTGGAACGAGGAAGCTCTTGTGTCCATGTTCTGGGAGGGGTTGTCGGACCCAATCAAGGACGAGTTATGCTCCCGGGAACTACCATTTTCTCTGGATGACCTTATCTCCCTGTGTAACAAAGTGGACATTAGGTTCCGAGAGAGTGCCATTGAGAAACGGGGGTTCAAGCAGTCTCCCTTCTAGTTGGCTCCCAAATTTCAGGCTCCCGTGGCGTCCCCGGAAGAACCCATGCAGTTGCGACAAGCCAGACTCTTGCCAGAGGAAAGAGAGAATCACATGAAGAACCGCTTGTGTCTATATTGTGCAGGTTCCAGACTGGAACTTCCAGTCACCAAGTGGGATCTTGCCCTAATAAACTGGGAAACTCCAGAACCTAGGCAAGACAGGAGAGGTTGTCCTAGGTCCATTGTGTTTCTCTCCTATGAAGAAATCTGAAACAATTTGGCCCACCATCTGGGTGTCCCTAATTACTCCTGTAGGGACACTATCTACCCATGCCTTCTTAGATTCTGGAGCATCCGGGAATTTCATCTCCAGCTCTCTCGCAGCCAGATGGGGAATGTCTCTTATTCCTCTCTCTCTTCCTGCATCTTTGGTGGGCATTGACGGAAATCGGGTACCAGAAGGATCCATCTGGTACCACACCAAGCCCCTGGTGATGCGAGTCGGGGCGCTGCAACAGGAGGATATCGAACTCCTAGTGGTCCCCAAGACGATCAGTCCACTCCTCCTGGGGTTACCATGGTTACAAAAGCCTGCGCCCCACCTCAACTGGTCCACGGGGAAATACTCTCTTGGAGTCCTCGAGGCTTGTCATCATGTCTGAAAAAGGTGTCACCAACTAAACCGGTCACTCTGCTTCTCCGAAAAGGGGGAATTTATTCCATAGCCCTATCGCTCCTTCGCTGATGTGTTTAGCAAGTCGCAGGCGGAGAAGCTACCACCCCATCGTCCCTGGGATTGTGCCATCGATTTGCTTCCAGGAAAAAACCCTCCATGGGGAAGGACCTATCCCCTGTCATTACCCGAAACATGGGCCATGTCCGAATACATAAAGGACAATCTCCAATGGGGGTTCATCCGACCATCTTCCTCCCCAGCGGGCGCAGGATTCTTCTTTGTGGAGAAGAAGGATGGAGGTCTCCGACCTTGTATAGACTATCGCAGGCTAAAAGAGATCATCATAAAAAATAAGTACCCGTTACCTCTGATTTCCGAGCTATTTGACAGAATCCGCGGTGCTACTCTTTTACTAAACTGGATTTACGAGGTGCCTACAACCTCATTTGTATTAAACCAGGTGACGAATGGAAGATGGCCTTCAACACCCGCGACGGTCATTATGAGTATTTGGTCATTCCAGTTGGCCTTAGTAATGCACCTTCAGTCTTCCAGAGTTTTATTAATGAAATCTTCCGGGATGTACTCTACTCTTACATGGTTGTTTATCTAGATGACATTTTGATCTTCTCTCGCTCCCTGTCTGAGCATCGCAGTCATGTTCGCCAAGTTCTGACCCGATTAAGGAATAACCGGCTTTACTGCAAGTTGGAAAAATGTATCTTCGAGCAACCCTCTGTGCCTTTCCTGGGATACATCCTTTCGGGCATGGGCCTCAAGATGGATCCAAGCAAGGTCCAAGCTATCCTGAACTGGCCACAACCCACGGGATTAAAGGCGATCCAGAGGTTTGTGGGATTCGCTAACTATTACCGCCGATTCATTAAAGGGTTATTCTCATTTTAGACAATGGGGGCATATCGCTAGGATATGCCCCCATTGTCTTATAGGTGCGGGTCCCACCGCTGGGACCCGCACCTATTTCCAGAACGGAGCCCCCGAACTGAATGAGGGCGCACTGCGCATGCGCAGCCACCCTCCATTCATTTCTATGGGACCGCCGAAAATAGCCGAGCGCTGGCTCGGCTACTTCCGTCGGCTCCATAGAAATGAATGGGAGCGCACCGCGCATGCAAGGCCCGGCTCCCATTCATTTCTATGAGCGGCGCTCCCCGCTTCGTTCTGGATATAGGTGCGGGCCCCAGCGGTGGGACCCGCACCTATAAGACAATGGGGGCATATCCTAGCGATATGCCCCCATTGTCTAAGATGAGAATACCCCTTTAAGGGATTTTTATCCGTCATTGCCCCTATCACTGCTCTTACCCAAAAATCGGCTGACCCCCGGCAGTGGTCTCCAGAGGCTAATCAAGCCTTCATGTGGCTTAAACAGGCCTTTCTTTTGGCTCCTATTGTCAGCCAGCCTAATATGGCCCTACCCTTCTTCCTGGAGATGGACGCATCTTCTTTTGCCATGGGGACCGTGCTCTCTCAACAGGGGACTTCTGGGAAAACACATCCTTGTGGATATTTCTCCCAAAAATTCTCTATGGCAGAGAAGAACTAAGGTATCGGAGATAAAGAGCTTCTCGCTATTAAACTAGCATTGGATGAGTGGAGACATCTTTTGGAAGGAGCTATACACCTGGTCATGGTGTACACCGATCATAAGAACCTCCTTTATCTTCACTCAGCCCGACGCCTGAATCCTCGCCAAGCCCGATGGTCTCTTTTCTTCTCCCGGTTTGATCTATGGGTCACCTATCGTCCAGGCTCAAGGAATGTCAAGGGCGACGCACTTTCTAGAACTTTTGACGCAGCAGATAAGGAGTCGCAAACCAACCCAAGGCACATTATTGACCCCAGGAGCATACTGCTACCGTAGCTACCACCTCCCAAGGAACTCTGACTCCACCACCCGGGAAAACATTTGTTCCGTCAAAACTATGGCCAAAATTGATGGCATGGGCACACTCCTCTCGCTTCTCAGGACACGCGGGAGTCAAGAAGACGTTAGAATTCCTATCCAGGAGTTACTGGTGACCCACACTTGCTCTAGATGTGCGAGAATACGTAACCGCCTGTCGCCAATGTGCTCAACACAAAACATCACCTGGACGTCGAATCGGTCTTCTTCACCCACTTCCCATTCCGGAGAGTCCATGGACTTTATTATGGATTTACCACCATCTTAGGGTTACAAC
This sequence comes from Rhinella marina, assembly GCA_900303285.1. NCBI lineage: Eukaryota > Metazoa > Chordata > Amphibia > Anura > Bufonidae > Rhinella > Rhinella marina. Next base: position 129,780 of record ONZH01014822.1, on the reverse strand, counting down.
ACCATCTGGGTCATGGTGGACTGATTCTCCAAAATGGCACACTTTACCCCGTTAAAAGGATTACCGTCGGCGGCTAAATTAGCCTCCATCTTCATCCGAGATATATTCCGTTTACATGGGTGTTCAAAGGAGATTGTATCTGACAGAGGAATGCAATTCACATCTCGATTCTGGCGAGCCCTAAGTAAGTTGATGAAAATCAAACTGAACTTCTCAGCCCATCATCCGCAGTCCAACGGACAAACCAAGAGGGTAGACCAAGACCTGGAGAAGTTCCTTAGGTTGTATCTCTCCCCCACGCAGGATAATTGGACACAACAACAACCTGTTCCATGAGTCTTCCGCTAAATCTCCATTCTTCATTAACTATGGCAAACATCCTGGGTTACCCACTCTACCGAACCTGCCTTCCTCTGATGTGCCCGCCGCTAATGCTGAGGTTCAGAAATTCAACACTATCTGGTCTGAGGTCCAAGCCAGTTTGCAGAAAACGTCAGCCCAGTACAAGGCTCGTGGAGATAAAAAAGAGACACTCGGTTCCCTCATGGTCTCCTGGAGATAAGGTCTGGTTGTCTACCCACTTCATCAGACTCCGAGTACCGAGGATGAAGTTTGCTCCCCGTTTCATCGGCCCTTACTCCATTTCCCAAGTCATCAATCCTGTGACGTATCGACTCTCCCTGCCACCATCCTTGCGTATCTTCAACGTTTTTCATGCATCACTCTTGAAGCCAGTGGTCCTCAATAGGTTTTCCTCATCCGCCATGCCTCCCAACCCGGTTATTGTAGAGCATCCGGAAGAATACGAGCTAGATTAAATTCTAGACTCCGAAACGTCTAAGGGAACTCTCTACTTTCTTGTCAACTGGAAGGGGTATGGTCCAGGGGAGCGCCTTTGGGTGAAGAAGGAGGACTTACACGCTCCCCAGCTTCTAAAAAGGTTTTTTTTTAAAATTTCCTCAGAAAGTGAATTTGGGGTGTTCGGAGTCACCCCTAAAAAGGGGGTACTGTCACGATTCGGCGCAAAGTGCCGCTATACTCGCCTCGGGACCCAAGCCGTTGCCCCCAGCAATCTCCACCGCAGCTCTCCTGTCTATTCCAGCAGGGAGAGCATGTCTGTCAGCATTTCCGGTGCTCTGGCGCCCTCCAGTGGCCAGAATGCAGGTTGCACGCTGCAGCTCCCTCTGGTGGCCAGTAAGTGGAACTACGGGCAATCGCTGGAACTTCCCCCTGAGGTCACATGACATGTTGTATAGGATGGCCTATATAAGCCTCTTTCTTAGCACCAACAGGTGCCAGAGTATCAGGTCTTTTCCATGTACTCCAGCGTTTTGTTCTCATCTGCCTTGATCCCTGTGTATCCTGACCCCGGCTTTGAACCTCGACTGCGCAAACTTGCTAGTGATCCTGACCCCAGCTTTGAACCTCGACTCTGCAACCTGCTGGTGACCCCGACTTTGGCTAGATTCTGCATTACGTGCCCTGCATCTACCTCAGCTGTCCGCTGCCCGGTAAGGTTAAGCGACCTGCAAGCTTCCGGTAGCCAAATCCATCCTGCCTTGCAGCGGGCTCTGGTGAAGACCGGGAGGATTGTTAGTCTCCGCAAGCCTGTACTTTTTAAGTACTACCGGAACTGGCGAAGAGAAATTACATCAAGCCTGCAAGGTTTGTTACTGCAGCGATAGGAAGGGTGGAATTTAAGAGGTCCATTTGTCATATAGCAACATTGAAGAGGTCCTTATGGCCCAAATTCAATAAGTAATAAATTCTTCTATGAGTCTTTAAAGGTGAAAATACTTTAGAAAAGAGAGAATATTTATGAGGAGATATGTGACTATAGAAACGATGATGTAGTACAATGCACGAGGACTAGGGGTATATTGTATAAAGTGGTATACAGAGAGTAGGAAATGATAACTACTCACGTAGCTAATCGTCTGAATTGTATCCATGGGTTCCAAATAGATTTGAATACGTGATGAGATCTATTTTCCCAACATGCTAATTCTTCCAATTGGTACAAAGAATCTACTTTTTCTATGTATTGGGTGAGTGTTGGAGGAGACTCTACTTTCCAGAATGTTGGAATAAAGATTCTAGCAGCCGCTAAAAGCTGTTTTAGAAATGCAAGAGTGTTTTTTGGAATTTTGTTTGAAAATAATTGTAGTAAGCATATTTCAGGGCTATGAGGGAGTGATAGGCCGGTTGAGTCGGTTGATCTGTGTAATTTTAGAAGTCCAGTAAGGTTGGATACGATGGCAGGTCCAAAACAGGTGAAAATACGTTCCTGGAATTTGTAGGCATCTCCAGCAAGTTAGAGTATAGTTGGGGTGTTATTTATTTAGTGAGACTGGTGTGAGGTGCCATCTAGACAGTACCTTTATAGCCACTTTCCTGCATTCTCATACATCTAGAAGACTGGGTGCTAGGAAGAGTCTTTGAAGTTTTTCTTGTGAGAATTTCCTATTTAAATCAGATTCACAAGTTTTAACAAAGGTATGGGTCAGATCTTCAGGAGGGTATAGCAATATTCTACTGAATGTAGGTAGCACCTTTTTGGGGGGTTTTGTTGGGCAAGAAGAGATTCGAACTTGGTCATTGTTCTTTCAGGGTATTTATGTTGTGAAAGTTGTTTAGCAGATAACTTGAGTCTGTTGTACATCAGTAGAGGCAATAATGGGCACTTTAGTTGTTCTGACAGCGTCTGGTAAGAAGGGAATCCTTCTGGTGATAGTAATAAATCAATACTGTCAGTATTAAGTTTTAAATCTTTTGGCAAAGAGTCATTGTGTGTAGGGTCAGTGTTCATGCAAAGGTCTTTTAACTTGCAACTAAGGAGAGGGTTATGGGGAGCATTTTGAACGTACAAGGTCAGAACTCCAAACGTTCCATGTTTCTAGGGTAAGCGTGTTACTTAGATTAAAGGGGAGATGTTTTTTTGGATCCATAAAAATGAGTTGTCTTAATGGGAAATATATCCTCTTCTATCTTAACCCACATTTTTTTTTTTGGGGGGGGGGGGGGGCTTCTTATCCAGTTGATTATTCTATTAAGGTGGACTGCTCGCGTGAAAATTTGTGGAGCTGGAAGATGATGCCACCAAATTGTCTCAGGAGCTGAAGTGTTGAGTATTTAATATGAGACTTTTTGGAGTTCCAGATATATTTGGAAAATATTTTATTTACAGAGGAATAAAATGAGATAGGAATATGTATCGGCAAAGCCTGCAATAAGTATGTAATTTTTGGCCAAATGAGACATTTTGCAATGTTCTTATGACCAAACCACGAGATGTATGGAGTTGGCCACTTAGATAGTATTTATGAAATCTCATCTAATAGAGGTGGGAAGTTATTTTTATATAATTGAGTGGGATCAGAGGATATCCTGACGCCAAGAAATTTTATACTTGGTTGGGACCAATCAAAGGGAGACATAGAGGAGAGGAGAGATGAAGTGTGTGTGGGGAGAGAAATATTGAGGGCTTGAGATTTACTCATATTGATTTTGAAATTTGAGATCTTTCCAAAGTCTGTAAATAAGCCTTCTACTATAGGGAGAGATTCTAAGGGGTTTGAAAGGAGTAATAATAGGTCATCTGCATATGCTGCAGCTTTGTGTTCCCTGCCTCCACAGCTGAACCTGAGTATTCGGCCATCTTGTCTGATTTTTTGTAATAAGGTCTCCATCATCAGTACAAAAAGCAAAGGAGATAATGGGCAGCCTTGTCGTGTGCCGTTGGAAATAGGGAACACAGGGAAAAGGAAATCATTTACCATCACTTTCACTGTGGGTCCTCTATACATTGTGAATATTGCTTTATAAAAAGAGGTGGAATACCGAAAGCAGATAGGGCAGACTGCAAGTAATTCCAGTCAACTCGGTCAAATGCCTTTTCAGTATCAGTACTTAATAGTAGTAATGGTTTGTCTGAAAGTCTGGCAAAATTAATTAACTGTAGTACTCTATATATGTTATCTTTACCTTCTCTATTAGGAACAAATCCTACCTGGTCAGGGTCAATAAGGGAGGGAAGAATAGTTTGTAATCTGTTGGCGAGTATTTTTGCAAATAGCTTAAAGGGGTATTCTCATCTATGGAGCCGACGGAAGTAGCCGAGCCAGAACGCAGTGCGCCCTCATTCAGTTCGGGGGCTCCGTTCTGGATATAGGTGCGGGTCCCAGTGGTGGGACCCGCACCTATAAGACAATGGGGGCATATCCTAGCGATATGCCCCCATTGTCTAAAATGAGAATAACCCTTTAAGATCTGTGTTGAGGAGGGCTATAGGTCTATAATTGCTACACATAGTTGGGTCTTTCCCTTCTTTATGTATTATAGATATTTGGGCCATCAGTGTTTGAGAGTGGAAAGGAGTCCTATTTAGTGCCTCGTTGAACAGTTTATCAAGGTAAGGGAGCAAAATGTCTTGGAAGGTGACATAGAAGAAAGAGGATAGACCGTCAGGTCCTGGACATTTATTTTGTGGTGTATTTGCGATAGCATCTTTGATTTCTTTATAGGTGATGTGGGAACATAGCTTTTGAGATTGGTCATTTGTGATTTGAAGGAGAGTTAGAGATGAGTCAGAACTTTTTTAGTCTGAGCGTCAGCAGGGTCTTGTGTCGTTTGTAAGTTATATAGTTGTGTATAAAAATTGCTGAATTCTTGTGCGATCTCTTCTGTTTTGTATATAGTGTTGCCTGATGAGTTCTTAAAGGGGTATTCTCATCTTAGACAATGGGGGCATATCGCTAGGATATATCCAGAACGGAGCGGGGAGCGCTGTGCCTGGAGGACCCCGTGTTTCCCGCTGCGCTCATAGAAATGAATGGGAGCGCAGCACGGCCATCGCTCCCATTCATTTCTATGGAGCCGACGGAAGTAGCCGAGCCAGCGCTCGGCTATTTTCAGCGGCCCCATAGAAATGAATGGAGGGCGGCTGCGCATGGGCAATGCGCCCTCATTCAGTTCGGGGGCTCCGTTCTGGATATAGGTGCGGGTCCCACCGCTGGGACCCGCACCTATAAGACAATGGGGGCATATCCTAGCGATATGCCCCTATTGTCTAAAATGAGAATAACCCTTTAAGACTAGAAATATATGATTTAACTTTCCTGTTCTTTATTTGAGCTATCATGAATCTGGTGGGCTTATCACCATGCGCATAATGTTTGTATTTCACATAGAGGTAAGCTTTCGCAGATCTCAGGTTTAGAGCATTTTTTAAATCAGTGCGGAGGGATGTTAGTTCAGCTAGATGAGTTGCTGAAAGAGATCTCTTATGTAGGTACTCCAGACTCGTAATTTTTAGTTGTAATTCAGCTATTTCTTTTGTTTTTATTTTGTTAGTATAGGCAGAAAGAGAGATGAATTCTCCTCTGATTTTCGCTTTATGCGCTTCCCAGAGCGTCTGTATTGAAACTTCCCCATTGTCATTGAGGTTAAAAAATTCTTCTAACTGTTTTTTAATCTTCTGAACGTTTTGGAGGGGCTTCAATAAGAGATCATTCAGTCTCCAGCAGTCTTCGCCGTGCATCAGAGAGATGTAGGTGTAGTAGTAAGCGCTGGAGTTTTGCTAAAGCCCTGTAACTAATGGCAGATTTTCCATTAGAAGTATCTATGAGTGGGTTTAGTGAAACATTGAAATTTCCGCCTAGAATCAATGTTCCTTCTGCGAAGCTTTCTAGTTTCTTTAGCGTAGATAAAAGCCATGGGACCTGATTTTTGTTAGAAGCGTACACATTGCCTATTGTTAATACGAAATTACCTATTTTCCCCTTAACAAAGAGATAGCGGCCATCTGAATCTATACGTTTATATAGGGTGGTGAAGGCAATGTGTTTACTTATTCCAATGCTTACTCCTCTTGATGCCTTACTGGTAGAGCTTGCATGGTACCAAGCGGAGAAGTACTGCAACAGACAAATGTCTCTTTTGTGTTTTTTGAGAAAATAGATCACATGACCTCTTTTAGAGGGGGAGTTCAATCCTCGTACATTATAGGTGAGAATCTTAAAGGGAATCTGTCAGCTCTGAAACACCCTCCAAACTAGAGTAAGCGATGTATAGTGTAAGTGATGTCGAGTCTGGTTATATAAGTTTTATCTTCATACTCACTTGTATTCTGATGTTGTGCTCCCACAAACATGCAGTAAAATGCACTCACTGGACTCCAGTGCTCACTCACATAATGGAGAGGACTCGAAGAAGAGTCCTCTCAATGCATTTTACTGCTGGTTTGTGGGAGCACAGCGTCGGAATGGAAGCGAGTATGAAGATAAAACTTACATAATCGGATTCAGCATCACTTACACTATACACCGATTACTCTAGTTCAGGGGGTGTTTCGGAGATGACAGGTTCCCTTTAAGTCTCGTCATTGGGAGGGAAGAAAATATCTGTGCTTGTGTGTGGAGCCTCTATCAGTATCCAGGACCTACAGACTGGGATGGGGAAAAGAATGAGCAAGGTAAAAGGGGGAAGGGAGGGGGAGAAAAGTACATAAAGAGAAAGAAAACAAGTTATTGTCAAAGCATCAATTGTTAAGAACATATGGAACATGTCTGATAAACCATAAATATGGTGAGCAAAGGAATTAGGATACAAGGAGCAATTTATCTGCCCCATATGAGTGAGTGTTGGAGTTATGTTGTGGAACAACATATTAGGTGAGACCCAACCGGGGGTGTATAAGGTGAAGGTGGATAAGTCAGAATAAAAAAGGGGGGAAGTATAAGGAGAGAGGAAAGCTAGAAATAAAGATTGTTGCAAGAGAGCAACGGAAGTTCAGAGATAGATATCAAAAATTGTAATAGTTCCTATGAGGGGTAGGCAGAAATGAAAGTGAAGAGGAAAGAAGAGAAGAAAAAAGTGAAGTAGGAAATAAAGAATGTTCCAGGTGACAACATAAATCTAGAGACAGGAAGAATTAGAGTTTGTTGTAGGAATGAAGGAATGATGTGTCAGCTGGAATATTATCACATACAAGAAGAAACCTCTAAGAGCGAAAAATCAGTTAATTCAGCTATTATTAGCAGTGAGGTTTTTTGGAACCGACTTCTCCGTCTTCTTAGATTTTGCCAGACGGTCATAAGAGACTTCTTCCTACGACGTAGGTCCAGTAAGTCCAGTCACCACTGACCAATCTGGAATCTGTAGGTCTAAAGCGTCATAGACCTCAGGAAGGTCAGAAGCATTCCTGATTAAGAATCTTCTCCCATTTGCCGAGAATGTGCATCCAAATGGAAATCTCCATGTATATTGGATTCCTTTGGATCTGAAAGCTTCCGTCAAGGGCTTGAGAGATCTTCTCTTTTGCAGAGTTTGAGGAGATACGTCTTGAAAAATACGAATCTGTGCATCCTCATATTCGATGTGGTCTGATTGCCTGCAGTGTGCAATATGTCCTCTTTCACCCAGAAATTGAGGAGGCGACAAATGACATCTCAAGGAGGTTCAGAATTTTGAGGCTTCCTTCTCAGAGCTCTGTGAGCACGTTCGATGATAATATCACCTATGAAGAAGTCACCTAGAATGGATTTGAAGATCAGTTGCAGCGAAGTCTGAAATGCTGTTGGGGCCACAGACTCTGGAAGGCCGTTTATTCACAAGTTGTTTCGACGGCCTCTTTTCTTGATCCTCTATAGCCTCAAAAGCCGCATTGAGGAGGTTCTGACAGGAGGACATACTGTTGGTAACAGTCGCTGTAATCACATATAGCTGTCTGAGCATTTTAAGTTGCTCTACACAGGAGCCAATATGCTTTATCTCTATTTATCTTTAGCAAGAGAGATTTTTGTAAAAAGGAGCCAGAGATAGAGAGGGAGTCTTGATGTGATGTTAGTTTCACTGTCTGTGTCTTCTCCAGTGGCCGCCTGGGTCGCAGGGAGGACATCTTTGGGTGGGGTGGACATTTTCTGACTAGGAGGAATGTTGCTTTTTTTCCTCATATATTTGTCCATGTCCCCACATGGAGCAGAGATTTTTTAGGGATTGTGAGAGTCTTTAACAGAAGCTTGCCCAATCTTCTCCATACTTGCGCTTGGTGCTAATAAAAGTAGTTGGGTCTCAGAGGCAAAATAATGACACTACATTAGCTTGTGTGCAGAGGGTTAAAGGGGTTAAATTTATTGATGACCTATCCTCAGGATAGGCCATCAATATCAGATTGGCGGTGGTCCGACACCCGGCACCCCTGCTGATCAGCTGTTCGAGGAGGAGGCGCGCGCCGTACTAGCGCTGCCTCCTCTTCACTGTTTACATGCTGGCCGTAACAGGGGTAGTGATGAGCAGGGAAGAATCGCTCCCATAGACTTGTATGTGAGCAGTCCTTTCCATTGAAATGAATGGGGCGGTGAGGTGTAATTACACCTACTCACCACTACCCCTGTTACGGCCAGCATGTAAACAGTGAAGAGGAGGCAGCGCTGGTACAGCGCGCGCCTCCTCTTCAAACAGCTGATCGGCTGAGCATAGGTCATCAATAAATTTAACTTGGAGAACCCGTTTAAGTGTCCAGAATCATGGCTTGTATTTGAGCAACCACTAGTAGAAGAAAAAATTGGAGCTACGCCCCTGGTTAAGAGTATTGTGGACTTCCTTAGAAAGACTAACACTTATAGACAGACCTATATGAAGGTCCGGGAAAAATTAGAGCAGTGCTCTTTAGAAACTGAGGCAGGAGAGAAGGGTGAGCTGATGAGGTGCAGCGGTGGGGTCGGTGGGCCATTGCCTCCTGTGAATATATTCTTATATTTTTGTAGATGCGCAGAAAAAACAGTGAATGTTGAAACTGCCAGTAATGTATATACTATGCAAAGACCCGATGAAATGTCACTTCCGGTTGGGCCGGCAACTGCTGGAGAACACGGTTGCAGCCTAGTTTAACGTAAGTTAAGTAACTTTCCCAACTCACCAGAACAAAGGTGTTGTTATCTCAAGCTGAAACAGTCTTCGATATAATGGTCTCAGAAGTGGAGAGACTTATGGAAATAGGTAAGTGATGAGCGGGTAGGCCGTGCCTCGTGGATAGGCTTTGTCTCCCGGGTAGGCCTCAAATCTGGAGATTAAGATCTCCGCTTGCTGTAATGTCCAAAGTTGCTCCAACAGTGTGTAGATGATGTCTCCACAAGTTAGAGTGTGTGTTCGCTGGTCTAGAGCACAAATAACCCGTCAATGGCCAAGGATTTTACATGAAGAGCCGGAGAGCTCTCTGAGACGCGTCTTGGCAGCACCGTGGTAGGCCACGCCCCCTCGGCTGTTAGGCCATTTTGATGATATGTCCTATGTGTACAATGGGAAAGGTTACAATGCTGTTAAGAGTGGAGGTCCACATGTATTGATGGATGCTGCCATTTTTAAAAATTATTTCTCCTGTTTAGCTAGTGGGGGTGTTGTTCTGGATTTATTCTGAGGGTGTATTCATATATGTCCATCAATCCAGAACCACCCTGGTTGAGAATGCCAGAAACTGGATGCCTTGCACCTAGCCTCCCCTCCAGTCTTCTGTAGGCTTGAGTAGGGTGTGGCCTAGGGTTGAGCGATATACCGGTGTCCACGGGATGAGGGGCGGAGAGATGGGGCCCGAGATCTGCGGCATCTGCGGTCTGCGGCGTCATAGTACTGTTCTCATACCCCCCAAAGTGCCCACCAAGCCTGTAATGCCCAATGACTGCCCCTCTAATAGCGCCCTCTGAGGGGCCCTGCAGAGTGATCACCTACCTCCTAGAACTGCTATCTGATATAAAAGTGGTAAGTGCGTTAGACTGAGTGGGTGGACTGAGTTACCTTATGCACAGGGGCTGATGTGGCATTTTGTCCCCCAAGGAAAAATTATGTATGGGCCCTTATCAGCCTGTAATGTCTCCCCTTGTAGTGCTCCAGCCTGTAACATCTCCCCATGTGCAGTGCTCCAGCCTGTAACATCTCCCCATGTGCAGTGCTCCAGCCTGTAACATCTCCCCATGTGTAGTGCTCCCGCCTGTAACGTCTCCCCCTGTGTAGTGCTCCCGCCTGTAACGTCTCCCCCTGTGTAGTACTCCCGCCTGTAACGTCTCCCCCCTGTGTAGTGCTCCAGCCTGTAACGTCTCCCCCTGTGTAGTGCTCCCGCCTGTAACGTCTTCCCCTGTGTAGTGCTCCCGCCTGTAACGTCTCCCCCCTGTGTAGTGCTCCAGCCTGTAATGTCTCCCCTTGTAGTGCTCCAGCCTGTAACATCTCCCCATGTGTAGTGCTCCAGCCTGTAACGTCTCCCCCCCCCCCCGTGTAGTGCTCCCGCCTGTAATGTCTCCCCCTGTGTAGTGCTCCTGCCTGTAATGTCTCCCCCTGTGTAGTGCTCCTGCCTGTAATGTCTCCCCCCTGTAGTGCTCCCGCCTGTAACGTCTCCCCCCTGTGTAGTGCTCCCGCCTGTAACATCTCCCCCCTGTGTAGTGCTCCCGCCTGTAACATCTCCCCCCTGTGTAGTGCCCTCGCCTGTAACATCTCCCCCCTGTGTAGTGCTCCAGCCTTAAATTTGTCGACTAAAAATTTAATTTGGCTCCTAAATTTTTCAGTTCAGGAGCCAATGGCTCCTAGGTATTTTTTTTAGTCTGGAGCACTGGAGGGGTGAGCAGGCTTTGTTTTTTAATATTAAACTTTATATACGCTTTACAAACAAGCTGTTTGGTAATTGAGGCTCCACGACCCGCAGACACATTTCTAACATAAACTGCCGCGCAAGTCGCTTTGGTTTTATGTGAGGTGAGGTCTGTTATTTTTTTCCCCCCATTTTTTAGACAGCGTTTTTCACATAAAGACCATCCACAGATATTGGTCATATCCTGGAAAGCAGCCAGAGCACAAGCATGACCGTGCCAGCCTGGATGCCCCCAAAATAGTGTACATCAAATTACAAGCATGCAGTATAATGTCTCCTTGTGGCCACCCCATACAGTATAATGTCTCCTTGTGGCCACCCCATACAGTATAATGTCTCCTTGTGGCCCCCCATACAGTATAACGTCTCCTTGTGGCTGCCCCCATACAGTATAACGTCCCCTTGTGGCTGCCCCCATACAGTATAACGTCCCCTTGTGGCTGCCCCCATACAGTATAACGTCCCCTTGTGACTGGCCCCATACAGTTATAACGTCCCCTTGTGGCTGCCCCCATACAGTATAATGTCTCCTTGTACAGTATCTGCCCCATACAGTATAATGTCTCCTTGTGGCTGCCCCCATACAGTATAATGTCTCCTTGTGGCTGCCCCCATACAGTATAACGTCTCCTTGTGGCTGCCCCCATACAGTATAACGTCTCCTTGTATCTGCCCCCATACAGTATAATGTCTCCTTGTATCTGCCCCCATACAGTATAATGTCTCCTTGTATCTGCCCCCATACAGTATAATGTCTCCTTGTATCTGCCCCGCATACAGTATAATGTCTCCTTGTATCTGCCCCCAGTACAGTATAATGTCTCCTTGTATCTGCCCCCATACAGTATAATGTCTCCTTGTGGCTGCCCCCATACAGTATCATGTCTCCTTGTGGCTGCCCCCATACAGTATAACGTCTCCTTGTATCTGCCCCCATACAGTATAATGTCTCCTTGTGGCTGCCCCCCATACAGTATCATGTCTCCTTGTGGCTGCCCCCATACAGTATAACGTCTCCTTGTATCTGCCCCCATACAGTATAATGTCTCCTTGTATCTGCCCCCATACAGTATAACGTCTCCTTGTATCTGCCCCCATACAGTATAACGTCTCCTTGTATCTGCCCCCATACAGTATAACGTCTCCTTGTGGCCCCAACTGTTTTTTTTTTTTTTTAAATGGGCATTTATCGCGATAAATTTCTTAATATCGTTATCGTGGGAATATTTTTGATATCGCCCAACCCACTGTGGCCCCGGACCTGTCAGATCAAAAATCACTGCAATTAGCACTTTTTGATCCAGTGCAACCACTACAGATGGAAACTGTGCTGAATATATGTGACGGCACTCTAAGCAGTAACAAGCAAGGAGAACTGCACACAGTCAAGTTAAAAGAGTTGTCTCATCTCAGACAATGGGGGCATATCGCTAGGATATGCCCCCATTGTCTTATAGGTGCGGGTCCCACCGCTGAGACCTGCACCTATATTGGAAACGAAGCCTCGCAAAGTGGCGGCTGGAGGGCTCTGCTACAATGCTCCAAATCATCTGCTTTCCCTCACTCAGGCATACAGTTAAAGAGGACCTGTGGCCTCTCCTGACATGGCTGTTTCAGTAACTACTCGCATTCCCCATGTAATATTAATATTCTTCTGGTAATCCTACTAGAAGTTTATGAATGAATTGCTGGTAGTCTGCAATAATGGTCCAGATGGGTTCTATCTCTTAGGGTGTGTCCCTGCACAGTGTGTCACAGGGACACTCCTCCAACTGGTAAAACTCATAGTAGAGTGTGTGTGTGTGTATATATATATATATATATATATATATATATATATATATATATATAAATTGCTATGAATCAAAGGTAAAAGAAAACAAAAAAGATTTGTTTCTCATTTAGAGGCAGAAGTCACCCATGAAAAATAACAAAAGTGATTTGGGGGGGGGTTAGGATATTGGGGGTGATCCCTATGATATGTATACCACACAGCCTCCGATTTTACCCAACCTATCAGCCGATAGGATATATTAAAAGGCCCTTTTTGAGGGGTTGATGGAGGATAGTGGGTTCCACCCAAAACTTGTATGGTGAAACAACCCGCTGACACCAAAACTTGGTGTATTGTGAGACCTAAGGACCCTCACAGTCAGCAGTGTGCCGCAGGTCAATTGAGGCAGTAGTTAATAAGCCCCTATGTTGCTTCACAGGGCATAGCGACCAGCAGCCATCCACTTAGATTCTGTTTGATATGCGAGGCTGCTCTCTGTACTCATAGTAGGAATAATATTGGAACGGCACAATCTAGAGTCTAAAGAATAGAGGCTCCTGAATTGTTATTACATGGAGAGTACAAGCAGATACTAAAACAGACATGTCTGGAGAGGAGAGAGGTCCTCTTTAACCATATGCCTCTTTGAGGGAAAGCAGGTGATTGGGAACATCTGTTACAGACCAACTCCTATCTCCACATTTTATATTACAGTCACTCACCAGCTCTGTAATTTAAATGGGTTTTCCGAGATTTTTTTAACTGATGACCTATCCTCTGGATAGATCATCAATTAAAATATCTATGAAAACCCCTTTAAACCAGTTTAAGAAATGATATTCACTTTCCACAAGCCTGTGGTCACCTCCCAACGTTCTGTGACCATTGCATTTAGTATCTTAACTTAATATTGTATTTCAATATTTTTCTATTGCAGGTAATGATTTTTTAATCCACTTTTAAGATCCATCTTCTGAAGGTCTAAGAAAAGATGAGTCCAGTTCTGCAGAGCCCCAACTCTGGACCCTATACAAGTGTAAAATGGGAAGGAAGTGCTCCACCAGACTCTGTGAGCGATCCTCCAAGATGGAAGAAGGTCCTGTATGAACGGCAGCCTTTTCCAGACAATTATGTTGATAAGAGCTTCCTTGAAGAACTGAGGAAGAACATCTATGTGCGGCGTTATAGCTACTGGACTGTGGTCTTTGAATCCGCCATGGTCATTCAGCAGCTATGCAGCGTCTGTTCCTTCTCTGTTATTTGGTGGTACATGGACCAAGATCTTCTGTCCCCTCAGAAGCTGTGTGGGGTTGGTTTGGCCTTCACGCTGCTTGGTTACCTTCTCTTTGATGCCGTTGACAAAGGTGCAGGCCGGAAAGAATGTGGCCGGACCCGCTGGGATGACTTAAAGAGTTCCCTGGTGTTTATAGCATTTACATATGGCTTCTCTCCTGTACTGAAGACCTTGACGGAGTCAATCAGCACAGACACTATATATGCCATGTCTGTTCTGATGCTCATTGGACATCTTGTCTTCTTTGATTATGGAGCCAATGCGGCGGTTGTCTCAAGCACTGTGTCAATAAATATGGCGATTTTTGCTTCTGTGTGTCTGGCTTCCCGACTTCCACGCTCCCTCCATGCTTTTACCATGGTGACCTTTGCAATTCAGATTTTTGCCCTGTGGCCCAGTCTACAGAGAAAACTAAGGGCTTACACACCCCGTACATATATTTGTGTGACATTTCTTTTTGCTTTGTTCTCTGTGGCTGGACTGTTGAGTATATCTGGAGTCGGGGCCCTTCTCTTTTTCGTGCTGCTGATGTCAGTGGCGTTTCTATGTCCATACTGTTTAATCAGGTTACAGCTCTTCAAAGACAACATTCATGGACCTTGGGATGAGGCAGAAATCAAGGAAGACCTTTCTCGTTTTCTTGATTAATTGTTTGTATATTTCACATTTGTTTTTTAAATGTATATATTTAATTTAATGGCAAGTGAAGTGTTTAATTCATTGGAGATGTGAGATGGTCGGGTTTTTATCAAAATAAATGTCTTGCCTTTCGCTTTATTTATTCGAGGAGTCGTGTTCATTTCTTACCACTAGAGGGAACCAGAACTCCATCCTACAAGATCATTTATTTTATGTCCTTTAGGTCAAAGTTACATTAATATACACGTTCTTCTGTAGTTTTGTCTTTCTGCACGATAAGTAGTAGTTGTTGTCCTTGGCTTCTGTTAAAAAAGATGGTCAGCCTGTCCCACGAATTTGGCCACCTTTGCAGTTCCGTAGTTAGTATTTCCAATTGTTTTAATTGTAGGTGCTAACTAGAGATTTGCAACTATTGTGTAACCATCTCAGCTGACATCTATATCACTAGTGTTACATATTACATCCTTTTTTTTTGTGGGACATGTCCAACTTTTAAATCTCTGGAGTAGACATCTTTAACATAGGGCTTATAGGCCATCCGAAAGGAACCATGGGGGGAATTTATCATGAGGGGAAATTTTGAAATCAATTTTGCTTGAGTCCTCGTAGGAGTACTTTATGCCACATTTATCAAATGTCTCATGTTACTTGATACATTTTTCTTATCCTTAGACCTAACACTTTTGTCTAGAGAAGCTATTCCAGTTTTCCTACTCCATGGGGTAAGATTGTGACTTTTTTTTAGACTTTTTTTATTTTTAAAAAGACTCAATGATAAATCTGCAGTGAAACTCATTAAAATAGCTAACCACTCCCAGTTTTCCACCCACATTACGCGAGTGGTGCAAAAATGTGCAAAGTTGCTTAAATTTTGCATAAGTGAGTGCAAAAAGTTGCAAAAGCCTTATTTTCGTGACTTTTTGTCACCAGAATTCTGGAGTGAAGGTATGACAAATCAAGGCCCATCTGTTTGTATCCAAAGCACTTTATGTAATTTGGCATGGATTTAGCCAGGTAGTCCCACCTAGCCATCTAATGCGCCTTTCACACGAGCGGGAGACTCGCATGTCTCCCGCAACGCATCTACAGGGCTGGACTCGGCACTGACAGGGATCGCATATAATGCTCTGCGATCCCTGTCCGTGCCGAGTCCAGCCCTGTAGATGCGTTGTGGGAGACATGCGAGTCTCCCGCTCGTGTGAAAGGGGCATAACACTCAATTTTATATAAAGGGAGTGCTTTTTTGTGGCACCTTGTATAGGATCACAGGCTGGTTTGTAATTTTAAAGGGGTTTAAATGAGTTTTTTAACCATATTTCTCAAGAGGAATAAAAAAGGTAGTTAAAGGGGTCCTGCAGTTGTTTAAAACTGATGATCTATCCTCTGCATCTGATCGGCAGGGGTCTGACACCCGGGGGACCCCCGCCGATCAGCTGTTTGAGAAGGCAGCGGCGCTGCAGGAGTAGTCGTGATGTCACTGGGCCTGAGGAAAACACAGAGAAGGCTGCGGCGCTCCTGCAGCGCCGCTGCCTTCTCAAACAGCTGATCAGCGGGGATCCCGGGTGTCGGACCTCCGCCGATCAGATGCTAATGATCTATCCAGAGCATAGATCATCAGTTTTAAACAACTGCAGAACCCCTTTAAGTTACTTGTCTGTTTCTCCCTACTGTACTTCTGGTGCCTGCTGACCGGAGCAGTGCTGCCTGTACATATTGTAGCACCATGCAGTTCCATTCTTGCACCCCCCCCCCATACACTCTCCTGTGCCACATATAGTACACGCCTAAGTCTATGTTCACACTGCATTACGCCTGTTTCATACAGTCCGTGTTTGGTCAGTATTTGTAAGCCAAAACCAGCAGTGGAACCTACAGAGAAAAGGTGTAATAGAAATAGTTGTGCCTCTTCTGTGTTTTGGACCCACTCCTGTTTTTGGCTTACAAATACTGACTATGTGAAGGAGACCTTTGGCAGTGTATATCAGAGGCGTATGTCAAGAAGATGTACTGACCTATACATCCAACCATTGCCACTGTATATGATCCTAAAAAACGATCCTGTAAAAAAAAAAACGTATAAGAGATATGGTGGCTGGGGATTTAGGGTGAATAAGGATCTGGGTGGTTGGGAGCCTCGGTTGAATAAAGCCCTGGGGGAATGGGATACATAAAGCCCTGGGTGTCTGGAAACCTGGGGTGAATAGGGGCCTAGGCAATGCCTATGGCATAGTCTAATAGGCATAAAGACACGAGAGGCCTGGGGACACGCCACAATGGCATTCACTAGAGGGGGGGTGGTGCGATGGTGGCAGAGGGTGCATGCCCCTGTTGCTATTGACTTTTGCATCTATGGGGATAAACATCAGAGATTGGCTTCATCTCCGATCCTGGCCATCACAGTGTGAGCCCGACTTCAGTCAGTGCAAGGCTCCCACAGGGTGTGGGCTCTGTTGAGTCCCTGCTGCCCTCGCCAGGATTAATTGTGTGGGCAGCAGGTACTGAACAGACTCTACACAGGCTATGCTGATAGCTCACAGTAGAAATACGCACGAGAACGTTTGCAAAACGTAAACTTTCTTGTACTGGCATATATGACCTGTGATGAGAATCGGGGATTGGGCGCATGTATCTGTGGGGTAAAAGGGGATGTGTTCCTAACCCCATAAAAAAGAATGGGTCAGTGTGGTATCTGTGAAAAAACATAGCAAACTGGAGAAAAATACGGCCATATGCATGAGGTTCTTAGGCTCTTATCCAGTTTTGAATTAATTTTCCAGGGGTGTCAGGAACCAAACCAGGTGTGGCTCCCATGTTAAAAGTGTTGTCTGTGGTAAGGTTAAATCCCTGCAGTAAGTACACTGCATGGTCAGTGATTTACACCAGTCATGGAGACATGTCTGGAAGGAAGCCATTGTAAAGCTTGTTACCTTAGAAATAGACACACCTTGCCAAGGTATAGTTTCTCTCACAACCCCATAGAGTTGCTATCTTCTGCTTCTTACCTTTCTGGCATTTCCAGCGCTGCAACCGTCTGCCATGGGACAAGATGACATTAAGGTACAGTCTTACTGTCCAGGTGCGTCAGATCCTCTATGAAGGTAGGTTACGTACACTTGCCTGCAAGCAGGATGGTTACGGTGCAGAGGGCAGGTCCTCCACCCCCTCCAGTCTTCTAGATACAACAAAGCAACAGACTGTAACTAATGGAGCAGTAAAAAAACAAAAAAGCTGAACAGTAATGAGGATCATAGCGAAGTGTGGAACAGGCATTGAGTGAGTAAGAAATAGAAACCTCACAATATGAGTTCCACAAGGGAGAGTTCACACATCGCGTCCTTTATTTTTCTGGAATTTTGGTTGTAGAATCCGCATTGGAATTCTGCACCAAAATACCGGACAATGTTAGTGAATGAGTTTTTAACAAACTGCATTCATTCACACAGTAAAAGTAAATCACCTGCAGATTCCAAGCATGGTGCGGATTTTCAAGTCTCCAACATCTCCTGTCGCAGTCATTGCCATGAAGTGCTTTAAATCCATGGCTGAACCCACAGCAAAACCTACAATGAAATCGGCAAGTAGCAGAAGTGGACTGTGGTGTGGATTTTAATGCGGATTTAGCTGTGTAAAAATACCTGTGTGTAAGGGCTTATTCACACGTCCCATGGTTCACATGCATGTGCTGGATGTCTTCTCCTTGGTCAGCACATGGATCCAGTGACCTCTGTATACGTTATGTATTCGTACATCTGTTTATTTCCACGTACAGTGGTGCTTGAAAGTTTTTGAACCCTTCAGAAGTTTTTCTATTTCTGCAAACATTTGACCTAAAACGACATAAGATTTTCACACAAGTAGATAAAGATAACGAAATCAAACAGTGGGCCAAAATATTAGACTTGGTTATTTATTGAGGAAAATGATCCAGTATTGCATGTCGGCGAGTAATAAAAGTATGTGAACCTTTGCTTTCAGTATCTGGTGTGACCTTGTGCAGAAATAACGGCAACTAAACATTTTTGGTAATTATTGATTAGTCCTGCTCTTTTCCTTTCTCCAAACATAACGCTTCTCATTTAAACCAAAAAGTTCTATTTTGTTCTCATCCATCCCAAAAAAATTGTTCCAGTAGTCTTCTGGCTTATTCAAACTGCAGATGGGCAGCAATGTTCTTTTTGAATAGCAGTAGCCTTCTTCCTGCAATCCTAACATGCACGCCAGTACAGGGGCGTAACCATAGCCATAGCACTTTCTATGGGGCCAAGTCAGATGTAAGAACATTGTATCTTTTTGTGAGGAATAACAATATAGTGGACTTTTGCCAGGGGCGTAGCTAGAAGTGACTGGGCCCCACAGCAAATTTTTGTATGGGGCCCCCGCACCCCTCCCCCCCCAGGCCCAACCTCTGCACTTCGCAACTAGTCACAATCTAGACCAGACCAGGCTGCCACGCCATCCTTTTCCTTTTTTTTTCCCAATTCCACCACCTTTAGAATTTTTTTCCATTTCCCACTACATTTTATGCAATATTAAATGGTGGCGTTGGAAAGTACAACTTGTCCTGGAAAAACCAAGCCCTCATACAGCTATGTGAATGGAAAAATAAAAAAGTTAAGGCTCTGGGAAGGCGGAGATCACAAAATGAAAATGCAAAGGCAAAAAAGCCCCTGGGGTTAAAATAAACCCTTGAGAAAAAAAGTTTTTTTCTTTGCGTCACCATTTTCTGACAGTCATAACTTTTTCATATTTCTTTGTACAGTGCTTTATGAGGGCTTTTTTTGTGGGTGAACTGTAGTTTTTATTGGTACCATTTTTGGGGTGCGTGCAATTTTTTGATCATTGTTAGGGCCCATGCACACAACCGTATGCCCTCCGAGACATACAGTCTGTGAGCGGGCCGTATGTCCCAGAGCGGCATTGATCGTGTGCACGGGAGTGCACAGCATCATAGGTTAAGTGTGCGTTGGGCTGCGTGCAAGACTACTGTCCCATAATCCTAAGTTTTAGTAATCTATGAAGCTGTTCGCTCCCGTGCAGACAAGGGCTGTGGGGGGCGCAGACAAGGGCCAGGGGCAGCACTGAAAGGGCCAGGGTAGCGCACACAGGGGCCAAGGGGGCACAGACAAGGGCCGGGGGGCACAGAAATAAGTCCAGGGGCCCAGACAAGGGCCAGGGAGGCGCAGACAAAGGCTGGGGGGGCACAGATAAGGGCCAGGGAGGCACAGACCAATGGGGGAAGTGTGGCCCCCTGGCCCAGATAAGGGCCAGGGGGCCACAGGCCAGGGCGGGCACTGACAAGGCCTAGAGGGGCTCAGATAAGGGCCAGGGGCTGCTCTGAAAGAGCCAGGGAGGTACAGAGGTCAGGGGCTGTGCTGACAAGGGCAAGGGGGTCACAGGCAGCGGGCACAGACATACCTGAAAAGCCCAGTGAGTTATGTGCGCTGCTGTGCCGCTGCCGTGCTGCTCCTCTTCCCTGCCGCGCTGTATCTAACACTGCCGCTCCCTCCTCCTATGGTCAGAAGAGGAACTTGGTTGACCTTGTCAGCCACTGACTTTTGCTATAATGCAAGTTTTCTGATACTTGGTGCTATTATACATACTTTATTTATTGCTACTTAAGCTGCTGTTTTCATTTTCTTACACTAAGTGGTGTGGGTCCCATCTTATTTTGAACATTAACTAATGTGAGAAAGACCTTTAGTTGCTTAGAGGTTACCTTTCATTCATTTTTGAATTCACAGACTATTACGGTAATCACCTTGCTCTTGGAATGAAGTTTGTCGTTTGACCACTCCTGGTTGAATTTACCCCATTTTTACACACTCTGTCTAATTGTGGATTGGTGGAGTCCAGACCCTTTAGATTTTGTTTTGTAACCTTTTCTAACCTCATGAGCATCAACAACTCTTCTTCTGAGGTCCTCAGAAATCTTTGTTCATGCCATGTTACACTTCCACATACATGTGTTCTGAAGATCAAACTTTGATAGTTTCCCATTCTATAAATAAAACAGGTCGACCACTCACACCTCATTGTCATCCCATTGATGGAAAACACCTAATTTCACCTTCAAATTAATCCAATTAGCAAGAAAGAATGAAAGGCGGCACTCACCAATATCCTCTTTAAACTTCCATATTTATTGAAATAATTTTACATGAGCGGGGTGAGGGCGGACGCTTCATTATGCAATCAGACTAGCAGCGACGGCTGTTTCACGCTTCCGTGCTTCCTCTGGTCACCTTCAAATTATCTCCTTATCCTAAAGGTTCACATACTTTTACCACTCACATGTGATACTGGATCATTTTCCTCAATAAATAAATGACCAAGTCTAATATTTTTGACTCATTTATATGATTTGGTTATCTTTATTTACTTTTAGGACTTCTGTGAAAATCTGATGTAGTTTTAGGTTAAATTTATGCAAAAATATAGAGAATTCAAAACTCAAAAAAGTTTTTACCCAAAAACTGACGTAGGGAGACCACACCAGTGTCTTACCACTAGCATTTTCTTCATGATGTTTTTCCCCTATAGAGAAGGTGTTGGCAAAAAAAAAAATCATCAAGCACTCCAGCAGGCAGAATTTTTGAAAAGAAACCAGAAAAGCAAAAAATACCACCTAATTAAGAAAAAAAAGACTTGTGTGTCCTGCATTATATATTTCCATAGACCTTCAGATAACATCTGGAGCTGAAGTTTTTACTGGAAAAACATTGCAAAAAGCACTGTTGCATTTAAAAAATGGCACTAAAAATCTACATGTGAAAGCACCAAATTTACCAAATATTCTTTTACATTTAATAAATTTACCACAAATTACAGCAATAAAGTCCCCTTCAAACCTGACTTAAAAAATTACCCTGTTGATAAATGCCCCCATGAGGAAAGCCCAATTCACGTGCAGATAAATACTATTGGGGGAATTTATCAAGCCCTGCACTCCACAATTCTGCCTTCAAAAAGTTGCAAAATAGGTCTTTGCAAGGTTTTGGACTTGTTTCGGATTCTTACAGTTAATTCACTTTAATTTTGAAAAGTGGTCTACAGGTCTTCAGTAAAAAGGTGATAAAATTCAAAGACATGAATGCTAGTCAATAACATCATGGCCGCGCAGAGTAGGCTCCTGCCTACTGCACCATGGAAAGGAAGGTGGCTGAATATCGCTGGATCTTTTACAATTTTATACTACACCAATATATATTTTTTTTGCCCTGAGGGTATAAGTCAGTGTATAAGTCAGTGGACTTGACACATCATTTTCCATAATTTTATTGAAGCGAGCGGCCTGCATCTACATTTCTATTTGTATGTGACTTTACAGCTCATGATCTATTTCAGGACCAGTGGAAGGTAAGTCATGTATTTACTAAAATTAGGCTGGCCGGCAGAGTAACAGCCTGCTGGAGTTCACCGTATCCAGCATAGCCAGATACTGCCTTTCCCCATCGGAGCCCATTGGCTATAATAGGACTCGGAGGAATCCGTCCTGTTTCCAGCATGAGTGTCGGGATTTCGCCAGACAATAACCAATGCAAGCACCAGTATTTGTCCAGCCGAATCCCGGAACTCCATAGTTTACCATATTACCAGCCACCATACCCTGTCATCTGGGAGGAGAGAAAGTGAACTTTGTACGAAGACATTATTTGTTCAACCATCTCTGCCTGGATCCTTTCATCATCACCTTTTTACATGGCATCGAACCCCAGGGTGCGACAGCCTGAGGTAGGACACTGTAATACAACAACAATACTACATCAGGGCCACTACCACTCTCATCCTCTGTACCGGCTCCTTGGGGGCTCGCTGGACATACACATACTTATTTTACATAATAGCTGCTTTTTTGTGTTATCAGCGTGTCATTGTCCGTGCCCTCCATTTTTATGTAATAATCTGTCTAT
This sequence comes from Rhinella marina, assembly GCA_900303285.1. Taxonomy (NCBI): domain Eukaryota; kingdom Metazoa; phylum Chordata; class Amphibia; order Anura; family Bufonidae; genus Rhinella; species Rhinella marina. The sequence goes on along the minus strand of ONZH01014822.1, from coordinate 107,530 downwards.
TAGGCACTTTTGGGGTCATTTATCAAACTGGTGTAAAGTAGAACTGGCTTAGTTGCCCATAGCAACCAATCAGATTCCACCTTTCATTTTCCAAAGGAGCTGTGAAAAATGAAAGGGGGATGGGCAACTGAGCCAGATCTACTTTACACCAGTTTGATAAATGATGTTTAATACGCCACTCATAGGCTACATTCACACGTCCGTTTAAAACATCCGCAATCTATCCGCATCCGTTCCGCAATTGCGGATGGTTTTTGCGGATATTTTGCAGATCCATTCATTTCAATGGGTCCTGATAATCTGTGGACATTGCACCGTATGTTGTCCGCATCCGTTAATCTGTTCCGTTCCGTTTGCGGATCCGCAAACAGAAATCCTCCTGTCCTACTTTTCTCTCGAATTGCAGTCCGTAGCACAATTAAAGTCTATGGATCCGCAAAAAATGCGGAAGACATGCGGAAAGGCATCCACATGTCATCCGTATTTGCGGATTCCATTCCAGGAGGGGTGAAAAAAAAAGATGTTATTCATCCTTCTGTTTTTTACGGAAAGACGGGACGGATGTCCTGGAAAAATGGAGTTTTTTGCGGAACAACGGATCCGCAAAAAACTGACCGTTTTCCAGGATGTGCACACATACGGACGTGTGAATGTAGCCTTAGGCGTAATGTGAGAAAGTCTGTACACCAGAAAAATGAAGTGTTCTTTTGTCGGGAGAGTAGGTTTGCGACAAGTTTGTGACATTTTAAATATGGTTTACGCCATTCCCACCCTTTTGTATTTATTAATCAGTGTACAGATGCTTTGTAGGGAAAGTTATGTCCTTAACTCCATGCCTACAGCGTCATTTAGAAAGTCGCAAGTGCACTCCAGCCCCCTGGTGGGATAGAATCTAATGGCACCATTATAATAAATAGGAAGACTGGCAAATAAAATAGAGCTGCAAATTTTAGAACTGGCATGCGACATTTGTTAAATATGTCACAAGTGTTTAGGCCTCAAGCACACAAATGTATTTTGTTTCCATATCCATTCCATTTTTGTGGATAGGATGCACACCCATTCATTTTAATGGTTCCACAAAAAATGCAGACAGCAGACCGTGTGCTGTCCACATCCATATGTCCGTTCCGTAGCCCCGCAAAAATACATAGAACATGTCTTAATCTTGTCTGTTTTGCGGACAAGGATAGGCATTGTTACAATGGATCCGCAAAAAAAACAACAGATGCAGTACGGATTTCACCTGGATGTCATCTCTATTTTTTGTGGATCCGTATTTTGCGGACCACAAAATACATACGGTCGTGTGCATGAGTCCTTAGGCTACATTCACATGATCGTATGGTCCGTACGGTCCGCAAAACACAGATCCGCAAAAAATATGGATGACTTCCATTTGGCATCCGTATTGCATCCGTTTTTTTGCGGATCCATTGTAACAATGCCTATCCTTGTCCAAAAAAAAAAAACAGTTTGTGTGCATGAGGCCTTAAGTTCATAATAAATTTCCCCCTAAGGGCTCATGCACACGAACGTATTTTCTCTCAGTGTCCATTTTTTTGCAAATTGTATGCAGAACCATTCATTTCAATGAGTCCGCAAAAAAAGAAGTTACTCCGTGTGCATTCCATTTCCGTGTGTCTGTATGTCCGTTCTGCAAAAATATGGACAAGCATAGGACTGTTCTATTAGGGGCCAGCTGTTCCTTTCTGCAAAGCCGATCACAAAATACAAAATGTCGTGTGCATGAGCCCTAAGTAAAATACAATGCAAGCACATGCCTCTTAATAAATGTGATGCATCTTTTGGTTATCCGTAGACCAGAAAATCAAATCTACCCCGGCTGTGTGCAAGTGTAGATTTCTGACATAATTGATGCAAGTCACAGATTTTTTTTGGTTCATTTGGTTGTTGGTGTTGATACTGTGAATACAGTCCATGGTCTTTTTACACCGGCAGATTTTTTTGTAATTTTCTCGGGTGATATGCAGCCAGGGGCGTAGCTAAAGGTTCATGGGCCCTGGTGAAAATGTTCAGCTTGGGCCCCCATTCCCTCAGTGCTTTGTGGGCAGGGGCAGGGGAACACATAGCCTTCCTGCTACCTGAGGCAAAAATATTAGCGTTTTTTTTTCAAGCCCCATTGAAATGAATGGTTCTGCATACGGACCTGTAAAAAAACGGAACGGAAGAAAAACACGTTCGTGTGCATGAGCCCTTAGTTGGTAAAATCGAGGCATCTAAGCCACGCCTCTGAGAATGACTCAGCCCCGCCCAGGAATGTCCAGGGGGTTTATTTTAGCTCAGCCCATTTCAGCCCAGGACAACCTGAATTTTCCTGGGACTGTCTCTAAAAATCAGGGACAGTCCCACCAAATTGCAGACAGTTGGCAACTATGGGCAGGTTTTGTTACCACAGATTGTCACAGCATGCTGGGAGGTCTGGGTTTAGGGTGAATTCACACGCGGCAGATTTTGTTTCTCTGAAAATCAGTTCCGTTTTTCAGAACCAAGGTATTTTGATGGGTTTGTTCAGATGAATAGGACAGTCTCAGAAATGTCCTCAACAATTCTGCCATCTGTGAACCTACCTTTGGCTTAAAAAAAACATCCACTGAAATACTGCAAGTACGAGTCCTACCGTCCAATAGCTGCAGAATCACGGGTTGACCCTATTGCTATACAGAGCTTAGATACTGCAGGGGCAGAAATGCCTGACTTGTATGTAGTTGGGCCGGTGACGCTAATGAAAATAAAACTCCGTGACTACAGAAGCAAGATACCTCCGCCAGCTCCAGGATTTATTGATAGTTAAAGACATAAAAAAGCAAACATTACAGGAATTATCAGGAAGCGAGGATGTCATTCTGTAAGTATACACACAAGCAGATTACAGGCGTGGAGGTGACTTACAGCAGGCCGTATTGGTCGGCAGGAATAGTAATAAACAACAAAGAAATTTATTCCAGAAATTCACAAACCGATCAAACACAACATAAGAACACCAAATGAAGAAACAGGAAAACAAATGGAAATAATTACTGAATATCTCGTACACGTCTTACAGAGCCATCCTGCTGAGACCTAGTCGGCAGATTTGTAGCTATGACACTGGCTGACCTGTTACATGTCCACTTGGCAGCTAAAGACATCTATGTTGGTCCCATGTTCATATGTGCCCGCGTTGCTGAGAAAAATGGAGTTTTACTATATGCAAATGAGCCTCTAGGAGCAACGGGACGTTGCCGTTACAACTAGAGGCTCTGCTCTCTTTGCAACTGCCACGCCCTCTGCATTTTGATTGAAAAGGACAGAAAGTGAAAACATTATCACGACTAGCCCTATCAATCACAGTGCAGAGGGCGTGGCCTCTAAGTGTAATGGCAACACCCCCATTGCTCCTAGAGGCTCATTTCTATACTGTATATTAAAACATAATTCTTCTCAGCAATGTGGGCACATATGAACATGGGACCAACATAGATGCCATCATCTGCCAAGAGCACATCTAAGGCTACTTTCACACCTGCGGTTTTGCCTGATCCAGCAGGGATCAGCAAAAAACGCTTCCTTTATTGATAATACAACCAGCGACGTCCGTTATGAATGTATCCATTTGTATTATCTTTAAAATAGCTATGACGGATCCGGCATTAATCCATTGAAAGTCAATGGGCGCTGAATCCGTTTTCTATTGTATCCGGCACCATTGACTTCACTTGTGTGTCATGACGCAACCAAACGGAAAGGTATGCATTCTAGTGCAGTCTGTTCAGTTCAGTCTTGTACCCATTGACAATGAATAGGGACAAAACGGAAGCGCTTGTCCTCTGCCGGATCTTAATACCGGAAAAGAAAAAACGCAAGTGTGAAAGTAGCCTAACACATCAGCCAGTTTCATAGGTACAAATCTGTGACAGATGCCCTGTAAAAGCAACCATGTGATGGTGACATCAAACCAGTTGGCAGAGTATGCTACATGTATACTATAAGTGCACATTAGCGCTGGTTACTCTGACAGGGAGGCTTCTGACGGGCAGATAACAGTGGAGAGTCTTGGCGATGGATGTGTTCTTCGACTAAAAAGCAAGCAAAAGAAAGCACAGAATCAGTGTCAGTGTTTAGCGTTCATGTAGTTAGTGATTTGAACCCGCCCAATGGGGGTCATTTATTAACAACCCTGCGCTGGCGGTGGATCCGCCAAAATTATAAAGAGGCGTCAGCTTCTACATAACTTCGGCGCATCACCACTGGTCTAAATCTACGTCAGCTTCCTTGCTGGCTTAAAGGGGTTATCCAACCCCTATAATGCCCAGGCCCCTCATACTAGTCATACTTACCCTGTGTCGCTTCTGGTGCCTGCAGGACCTCCGCTGCATCTCCCCTTCAGGTGGATCAAAACATCTGGCTACAGGGAGAGGGTGAGGTTAGCTAATAGCAGGCCGCAACAGGAACGAGCCTTCCACCACCACCAATGCTAGGGAGGCTCGTCCCCGTCTCAGCTTGCTATCAGCCCCCCCCCCCCTCTCCCCGTCACCAGATGTTTTGATCTGCGCGACAGGGAGATGCAGCGGCGGCCGTGTGGGCATCAGAAGTGACACAGGTGCCAGGGAGCGGGGTAAGTATAACCTGTGTGAGATGCCCCGGCATTTCGGGGGGCATTATAGGGGTTGGATAACCCCTTTAAATTCAGACCATTTTCTTCACGCCCTCTTTTTTTAGACCTGGAGTGACTGGGGAAAAGTTGCAGATTGCTTATTCCTTATGATAACAATTAACTTCCAGAACATAGAGCATGAAGTGTTGTCATGAGGACACCAGAGAAGAGGAGATAGGCCTCTTTCACACGAGTGTGATGGATTAGGTCCAGATGCGTTCAGAGTGCGTTCAGGGAAACTTGCACAAGCAAGTTCAATCAGTTTTGTCTGCAATTGCATTCAGTTGTTTAGTTTTTTCCGCGTGGGTGCAATGCATTCTTATGCATTTTTCACGCACGTGATAAAAAAATGAAGGTTTACAAACAACATCTCTTAGCAACCATCAGTGAAAAACGCATTGCATCCGCACTTACTTCAGGATGCAATGCATTTTTCACTGAAGCCCCATTCACTTCTATGGGGCCAGGGCTGCGTGAAAAACACAGAATATAGAACATGCTGCGTTTTTCACGCAACGCAAAACTGATTCGTGAAAAAAATGTGCACAGACCCATTGAAATGAATGGGTCAGGATTCAGTGCGGGTGCTATGCGTTCATGTCACGCATCACACCCGTGCGGAAAACTCACTCATGTGAAAGGGGCCATAGAGGGATTATTGGGGACACCATTAAGGCTACCTGCACACGGTGCAGATTTGTATGCAGAAAATCTGCGTGAAAGCCGCACGAAAACCACTAACAAGAAAATGCCTAATAAATCTGCACTATTTATTGTGGTTTTGGTGCGTTTCATATCAGGTTTTTGTTGCAGATTTTGGTGTGGATTTTATCTTTATGTTAATAACAACCTCTCTGAAGTCTATGGAGAAAACCACTATATAGATGGTGGGAAATCACACAAACAATTGCTATGGATTTTAAATTCCACACAGCAGGTCAGTTTCCACACGGAAAATATACGCAGCGTTTACGTGAGATTTGGTAAATCGCATTTACTTTGCTGTTACTGTATTACTCTGAGTTTTCTGTGCAAAAATCCATGCTAGAAAAACTGAGGGTAATCCAAAAAGTGTGTAGCTACGGCTTTTTTTCTGTATCCATTCCTTTTTTTTGCGGACTGTATATGGAACCATTCACTTCAAAGGGGCCACAAAAAAACGGAAATTACTCTGTGTGCATTCCGTGTCCGCATGGTCATTCCACAAAAAAATAGTGCCACATTTCAAAACTGCCACTGGTCATATCCACTGTTCGAGGCTTTGACAGTTACAGGAAGAGAGCTGTAGCAGAAAGGACATGCCCTTGAAGAGGGACACCCCCCCAAGCTGCCAGCTTGAAATAAATCTAGCAGAGCAATTGTAGCAATGAGTAGGGGGAGCTCTGTATCCATTAGAGGTACAGAGCTGGTACTGGTTTGTTAGAAAGAGATTGTGATGTACTGTATTATGTCCGATTTTCTTTTTTTATATTATTTCTGCTATAATCACTTTAATGCTCTGTTACCCAATTAATTCTCCTGCTAGCAAGAAATTAACATTTTCTAATATCTTATCCAAATCAATGTAAAAGTGCTATAAATTGATATATGAATCCAGCCGAATGCAGAAATGTGTTGCACAACACGAGCCACAGAGGGCGCTCTGGCTTCAGAGCTGAATTCAGAAGTGACTGTTGGGTCACCTCAAGCAAGTGAAAGCATCTCCCGGCTGCTCCTGCCATAGCTCTGAGTAAATATATGACTCAGCCTGATTATATGTTTAGTCTGAAGCCAAGAGACAGTCTCTAGAGGACATGGAGATGGGGAGGAGGGTGAAAAGGGGGGAGAACACTGAAAAATGGTGTTGCCCCCTAATTTTCTTCACAGAAATAATCACATACCTAGTAAATGTGTCCACATCCTTAAAAAAAAAAAAAACTACGAAAATCATTTCTAGAGTAAAAAATGTCCAGTCTGCTCTGAACTTTGCTGAACTACCAATGCTGTAATATCAGCTCTCGGATCCCGCAGCAATGGCAGCGTTAAGGCAGAAGAAGTCCAGAGCCTCGGGACCTCTGAAGACTTCTGTGCTCCAGCCTTTAAGAGCCGAGCACTCCATCTTCTCTGAAGTAACATATTTATATAAACTTATCCCCGGAATATCGGGTCATATAAAGCCCTGTTTTGCCAGGTGTGCACATGGCGTCATGCATGTTCCCAGATGGACCCTATGGTGGGTTTTATGCTGTGACTTTTTTATATATTTTTTTTCTTTTTGGCAGCAGTCCTACTTACTTACTTTTTTTTCTTTTATAAATATTTCATACATTTACTTCAGATTTATAAGTGCTTTTAATAAGTTTAGTGCAATATTACAAAAGGGAAAGAATGGGGGATGGTGAGAAGAAGGTTTGGGGTTGGGATTTAGGATGGAGACGGGAGGGCTGCAGTATGGAGACCCCTGAAAGAAGAAATAGATTTCTTTTATGCATTTCATTATTTCTTGGGGGGGGGGACCATTGAGACCACAAATAACTGGGCTTTGCGGTTGAAGATTGAATCTTCTTGATGGGCTATTCTGTGTCTTGGAGAACGGAGAAAGTCATAGACTGTCCGTATTATGCTGATGTTTCAACCGTTTTCTGTGGTTCATGCTCATGGGATATTCGAGTGTGCGCCGACACCCTGACTCATAGACCTGTCACTTAGATCATTTAACCACAAAGTTTGTGCTGGGAATGTTAATGATGAGGTCGAATCTGAGATTTTAGTCCACCGTAAGACTGGTGCAGAGCTTTCATCTGGGCTACACAAAAGACATTCAGAGCTTCAACACCAACCTATGATGGAACCAAGTCATTCTCTTTGTAAAAACGTACCGAGCTCTAGCGGCATTTATTTTACATTAAGCCTCGCCTTTAACCCCACCTACTATGTATGTCCAATGCCGCTTAGTCCCCTTTGTGCCCCCACACAGTAGTTATGCACTATGATTGCCTCCACACAGTAGATATGCCCAAGGATTGCCTCCACACATTAGATGTGCCCCGTTAATGCCCCCAGATAGTAGTTATGCCCCCTTGTTCACCAGATGATTGTTTGTTCAGCTGATGCTCAGTCGACCTCTTTGTAATGTGTATGGCCAATACACATTACACAGAGGTCGACTGAGCATCAGTTGAACAAACAATCATCTGGTGAACAATCGTTTCGCAGACACAGCCATACACATTTTAGTTTATATTGGTCGTTACCAGGGGCATAGCTATAGGGGAAGCCGGGGAAGCATCTGCTTTGGGGCCCGCCCATGATGAGGACTAAAGATTTTATTGTCAGGGCCCCTCACCATGTATTAGACAATTATATTATATACAGTGACACTGTAGAAAACAGCCAAGCGGCTGCCGGGCCTAATCTGAGAGAGTGATCTTGACTAGCCACAGAAGTGGGGGTTGCACGAGAGGAGAGGGTTGCAACGAAGTTACTGGGGGGGGGGGCATTCAAAAATTTGCTGTGGGGCCAGTCATTACTAGTTACGCCACTGGCCGTTACAGTTGATCAAAGTGGACATATATGTTCAATGAATCTGGCCGATGAACGAAAGATCTTTAAGGAACGTTCTTTTAATGAAAAATCTTTCTTACGTGAACATTCTTTCTCTGAACAGTCTAAATATCGAACAAAAGTATCAAAAATGGTTGACTTTTTTTCAGAAAATGATAGCCTGGCTAAAACAATCATTTATTGTTAAATTTCACCCAACGAACGATTGCTTTGGTTTAATCCGTCCATTTTGATAAACTTTAGACCAATGAGTATGGCAACCTTTGTGCCCCCAAACAGTAGTTAGGCCCCCTTTGTGCCCCAACTCAGTAGATATGCCCCTTTAGTACCCCCACACAGTAGATGTGCCCCTTTAGTGCCCCCACACAGTAGTTATGCCCTCTTAGTACCCTAAACAGTAGTTGTGATCCCTTTGTGCCCCCTCAAAGTAGATATGCCCCTTTAGTGCCCCCACACAGTAGATGTGTCCCCTCACAACAGTGAAGTCTGTATTGGTAACAAAATAAAAAAATAATAATCACCTCACCTCGATTACCCCAAATGAAAAGAACTCATTCTGCTGTCCCCACCAACAAGCACGAGGAAGTGACGCCATTGCGCCTGCTGCACTAAGCACAAGTGTGCTGAGATGATGATGATTCAACCCTGCAGGTGTGATGAGATCACAGCATTGCATCCGAATGGGGAGAGCACCGTCCTGGTAAACGGTGGAGCAGGGAGTTAAGGGACATAATTCACCTGTTCCAGGACAATGGGACAGCTGCCAAAATCTGGGACTGTCCTGCCCAATCCGGGATGATTAAGAGGTATGTATATGGGGAAACACAGTACCCCTGTTCCTATGATCAGTGGAGATCCCAGCCGTTGGACCCCCACCAATGGAGGATATTCAGTGGATAGAAATAATGTTGCTGGAATAACCCTTAAACCAAGATATAATGGTTTACGTAATACCATGCTCATAATGCATCTGTGGACCTCTGTGATCTGTGAGTTTATAGAATATGCTCCTTCACTTGCTGTACTAGGAAGATATTTGCTCCTAGAAGCATAGCTTATAGGAGGCAATATGGTGCCTACAGCTGTGTGAGGAGTGCCTACCTGCCCATAATACTGAACTATGTCCCACCATATAGGCTTTACGTCACGTGCATGAGCTCTCAGACTATGTGACGTCAGAACAATCAATCGATGATTTTATGCAAAAAAGGTGAAGCTGACCTCTCATTGTACAGCGCTGTTACAGTAGAAAATCCATGATTTTTTTAACCTACCTTTCAGCCTGTAATTTCACAGAAAAATCTAAATGGGTCATATTCTTGTGTAGTCCAGCACTGGCTTATTTTTAATTCATAATAGTAAAAACATTATCAGTCTGCTCCGCTGCAGCCAATACCTGGGTTCAGCAGTGATGTGCTGCTGGTGGTCAAGTTGGATCTTGACTCATAGGGAACCACTTCCACAAAGTGAGGCCAGCGAGATGGTTCTCATTTCTCAGGAGATACCTCTTTGTGTATTGTTTTCTCATGGAGCATTGCCAATGAGTCTCCATACCATGAAGCACCCCCAGTAAGTCCCCATACAAGAGTGCTCTCTTTAAGGACATCTAGTACCCTTCCTAAGCTACACCAGAGATAAACTCTACAAAGATAAGATTAAAATCAATGAACAAGAAGTAAAGAAGAAAATAATTTGTACAATCAAGTGAAAATGTAACCCTGTCATTCTTGTCTTTCTGGATACATTAGGATGTACCCTGTTACATGCCCAGACAAAAGCAGAAAACCTCCCCCAAGAATCAGTGCCATCGTTCCTTACATGTAGATCCACCTCACTTCTAAAAAGTTTTTTTTCTGCCCAATGTAGCTGCCAAACTGAGCCACAGAACTTCAGCCGGCCAAGAGTACAAGGAAATGCTGCATGCTTGTGGTGGAACAAACAGGGGAATGTTTGAGCCTGGAGCCACCGGGACAACACTCAAGTTCAGGTTGGCAGCAAACAAAAATTGTTACCATCTGGAAGTTGTTCAGAGAGGGATCTTTGTGAAATGTGGAGCTGGGTGGAGGGAGCGCTGCTCAGAAGTGTAATTACATTTAGCAGCACATGTTTATGCTGCATTCAACTGAAAATGTTCTGAGTCATAGCTAGAGTCTATACAATCGTTTATGCCCTTTTGCATTAAATCTACTCCATTATCTGATAAATGTCAGCCTAACTCTCGTTTGGCCGACAGTTACAATTCCCTACTCCCCCATACATATACACTTTTGGCTCGGCTGTTTGCACATTTGTATTAAATGGGGAGAAGGAATGAGCTACTGCCAGACCCCTCTAGCAGTGTCTTATCTCCCGCCGGACCAAAGGATCCGACATGCTGAAGTGTGAGATGCCACATCCTTTTTTCACCCCACTATCTGCCATTGGCGGAGAGTCTGCTGACCCCCATTCATATAAAATGTTTTGGTGATCCTGCTGAAAACCACAGGTTTGGCCAGGGGTGCACCTAGCATTTCTGATGCCTGAGCCAAAAACTAAAACAGGCCCCCCCCATGCCAATTTCTCAACCTTACCCCTTTGCCACAATGAAATTGCTCATTGCCCATGGCCCTTCCCTGCTATTTAGTGTTCAGGCACACGACCGCACCTTGTTTTGCGGTCCACAAGTTAACTGATAACTGATCAAAATAACTGACCAAATAAATGAAGTGTGAACTCAGCCTTACTATACCCTGACTTGTGTGGTCAGCCTGGTTATTCATGAATGTCTTTATCTCCTGATCTGTCTGTGAACACCATGCTCCCGGTTCCGCATGAGTTCCAGGCATGTTTGCATGACTGTCTGTAAACGCCACGCTTCCTGTACCCTAATCCGTATTGGTTACAGGCTATGTAACCATGTTTCTATGTTGTAATGTCTTTATGTCCTGATTTGTCTGTGAACACCATGCTTCCGGTTCTGCATGGGTTCCAAGCATGTTTGTACTTCTCTGATTATGTTTTAATCTGTCCATGTTTGCTCCGTGTATCCTTATATGCATGGGTTCCTGGCTATGTGGCTTTGTCTGTGATCCTGTATCCTGGTCTTGTGCCTGAACAGTGTGCTTTATTGTATGCCTGGATTGCTATTTTCTTGCAGGTCAACTGCCAAGTGTACCAGGACCCTGTGGTGAAAACTAGATCCCTGTATAGGGGTTAAATGGTGAAAACCAGTGGAGCATTGGAATAACGCCCTTAGGGTTTGGCCCAAAGTCAAACCGGTCACTTGACACAGTGGTTACACTTTTGCCACTGATTCGCCTAGCTTTCTCAACTTTGTAACCCGCTGTCCTTCTTAGTTTCGGTTCCTTCCTGACGCCTGATCGCCTTGACGTTTGGCAGACGGGCCCAAATTATTTTGTCCAAAATATATTTGCCAAGAATCTCAAATTTACTAAATGAGTGTAGCATCAGCATCAAAATATTTTATATTACTATGGCATTTTTGTACTTTATTTGGTTTGCAGAGTGCTGTTGCATTGTATTTATTTTCGGTTCCTTCCTGGCCTGGTTTATTCTGATTGTTTGTGTCTGGTACTATTGTTTACGAACATGCGTTTAAGCTTTCTCTGGATCTTGTTGTCTGTTCTGTGTTTGCTTGTGGTATGTTCAGGGGTTTTCCTGACCTGTGATCATGACGGGCACATTCCGTTGTGGATCATGTGTAGCCTGCAGTAACAATGCCCCCACCAAATTTGTACAGAGTACCACTACGGGTCCTACATACAAAATACATATCTTTATGAATTGTAAATCGATAGGGGTAATATATTTACTAAAATGCACTTGCCTACGTGAAAACATGAATTCAGAAAACAAAAATCTGTGAACATATAAGTGACATTGTAAATGAAAGAGATACTTCCATTGTGAACTATGTAAAACAATATCATGGAAATGATGTTGGATCTATTCCATTTATGGGCATAACCCTTATACCACAAAATACCAGCGGTGGACACAAATTGAATGCAGTCATATACACCTCACAGTCTAAATGAGAGCATCAGCTTTACATGCTTCATTTAACCACGTCACTTATATAGGTTAACAGATGATGGTTACATGATTCAGAGTTATATCTGAGGATCGTATTTCTAATATAGGTTCCAGGCCCCTCATTCTCATTAATGTGCATTGATCGGAGGACAGCCATTCAGCTAGCTAGGAGATGCGCTTTGTAGGTCTCCATAGTAACATGACACATCCCCTCTTATAGAAACGACACACGAGCTGCCGCCAAAATGTGACACCCACGAAGAGGGAGCTGTCACCCGCCCACATTATGATACAATGAAAAAGACCTGAGTGACGTGAGTACAGGAGACACTCCTATGTTCACTCTAATTGGTCAGCTTGATGACCGAGCCCTCAGGGGCAGAGCTTCACGTTTAATGGAACAAGCAAGGCAGGGGTATACTACCACTGCCACTTTTACTGACGCATGAACCTTGTTAGCTATTTCTCCCTGATGATCCTTAATCAGTGAAACACATAGGAGATATAATGCAGGTCTCACTATTGTCAGGGTCTGTCAGGTTAGGGTCTAGGTACCAGTGCGGGATGGGGTCTTAAGCATATCTGGCTGCACAAAATACCTGCCCAGAGGCTGTCCCTTTGTGTTGTCTATCAATATCTGCCTCATTCTGCTCCAGTTGTCTCTAATTATGATATGTGGAGCAGAGGGCTTAGGAGGTAAGATGCAGGTCACAGCCTAAGGTTTCTTCCAGCCTGTGGCCTAAAACACCTGTGTCCCTGCACCATTTGTATACTACCTCATATAGTGGCCTATGAGGGTAAATAGCATGGCAGGGAGCTACCGCAGTATTCAACTGCATCACTGTTCTGAGGACACAGATTCAACTAAATCCAGGAGGGTACTGGGGCCATCAGGAAGGTACATTAGTACCTGATGCCCCTAGGGTTAATTAAGGCTAAGTTAACACAGCAGTGAGAAGGGGCCAGTCCGCCAGCTCAACTATTTTCGGCAATCCTATGGCAATCTATTTTGGAAGCCCTGTTCTGGAGATAGGAGCAGGGGGTGGGACCCACATCCTAGCGATATGCCATCAATGTCCTAGATGGGCCAACCTCTTTAAAGGGGTTTTCCAGGACTAGAAAAAGATACATATCTACATAATTAATACTGTTGAAAAAAGACATAAGTCCACCAAGTTTGGCCAAGAAATGAAGGGGAAGTGAATTTTAGGAAAGGGGAGTGAGACCCAGCATTCCTATTGTGACCACGTCCTGAGGTAGATTATTCCACACATTCAAGGTTCTTACAGTAAGGTAGGCTTGACACCTCTGCATTTATATACAGCGGTTCCTCAAGTTACAATATTAATTAGTTCCAGGTCGACCATTGTATGTTGAAACCATTGTAACTTGAATAATCAGTTCCAAAGCCCCAAAATACTATCCAAGATAAGAGAAAATAAAGATTTAAGAAAAATAAGACAGATAAAACAAGTCCTTACATATAACAGTCAGGAATAGCTGCTGACTAGCAGCTAATACAGATATTTTTTATAGTTGGATCTGAGTCCGAGGCATTGTATGTTGAGTCTGGTTTCAACTTACAATGATCTTTTCTGACCCATCGTAAGTTGAAATGATTGTATCCTGAGGGCATTGTATCCTGAGTGATCACTATATATTTGTATAGGTTAATCATACACCCCCAACAGTGGAGCTGATTTGCAATACCAGGCACAACCCAAGGACAGGCAAGGGACTGCTTTTGAAATAAGGCAGCCTTGTTTTTTCTTCCCTCTATGATTGTGTATACACAGATAGCTGTCAATCACTGAACGGACCACCTCCTTGACTCCAAAGTCCAGAATGAGCAGGAAATTAAATGAATGAAATACAAATTATGATGAATCTTGCCCCATAAAACTATATATCAATCTGCTCAGCTCCTCCTGCTCTATAACATGCTCCCTGCAGCTCAAACACCATGTTCAACATGACAGGTTCCCTTTAAGCTACATGTGGCACTGTGAGCCACGTCTGCTGCATTCAGTTAAACCCCCTACTACTTATGAAGAGGTTAACGGTCACAGGGATCCGGACCAAGAACGTGTCAGTGCTCTGTTCAGGAGGCTGCAGCCAGACGCTTGTTCTCAGGTCCCAAGAGCGTGCATAGATCTGGCACAACAGTATATTTTGAAAGTGTCCCTTTTCTAGTTCCTGATTGATAGTCTGTGCTTCCTGACTCATTGTGACTGCAACTGAATTTATGAGCCATATGACAAAGCAGCACCACCCATGTAGCAGGAAAGAGTGCAAATGGCGGCGTCTAATTACAGAAAATGCACACATAACACCAGTGAACGCAGCTACAGATATCATTGTGACCTCGCAGAGCTAAATGATAACATTATCCCAAATATTTATAACCACTTTCCCATAAACTGGAATTTTTCTTTTATTCTTTGTGGTTCAGTGATTCTTCGATGCAAAGTGCCAACAGGCTGACAATAATCCTGACTGCTGCAGCCAACTTCAACACCGCTGACTGAAAAAGTTACATAAGGCTAAGCACGGGCTATACCTAGACTGCAGGCAACGGCAGTGCACATGATTGCATACAACTCAAGTTACAGCTGTAGTTCAATAGTTAAATGAATAAGTAGCACTACAAAAAGTCTAGGTGTAGTTTCATCCGTAGGTTCATTTACTAAGTTTTACATCTCTTTTTGGTGTAAAATTGCCGCACAACTCTTTTTTAAAGACTTTTTAAATATATATATATATATATATATATATATATATATATATATATATATATATATATTTTAAACAAAAATATTTGTTTTTATGTTTTTATTGAGAATTTTACAAAATAATACAGTTAAAGACTGTAAAGTAAGTAAGTATCCAAAGGTGTCACCAGGACCTCACCACGTGGCATATCATACGGTAATTTAAAGTTATTTATTACATACCACTTCATAACAATGTGATATAATACATATCTAAGGCCAAAAGCAACCTAATATTTGTTTTTACGTCGGGTTTGACACATAAGGGTGTGGGGGGTGTCCAGAAAAAAGGCGTAAAAGCCTTTTTTTTTTCCCGCATTGTGTATGTGTCTGCACTGCATGCCGGCTGTCTTGTCTGGTCCACTGGGACATATCCTAACGCTCTCAGTGACAATGGTGTGCATCAATACAGCGGATCAGCCTGTCACTATTATAGAGGTTCTCTGGGTTTTCCTCAAGATAGGTCATCAATATCAGATCGGCAGGGTTCCGACACCCGGCACCCTGCCAATCAGCTGTATGAGGAGACGGCACAGTGTGCACGTGCCGTCTCACTTCACTCATCTTGCTCGCTGCTGTATGTCTATGGCAAAGCAGCAGTGAGCAGGAAGACAGAAGGGAGACAGCACATGCAGAGGTGCACCACCAATGAGATCAGATCGCCTCCGGCAGCACCAGGTAGGAGAAACAGAGGGACAGCCAAAAGGCTATGGGCGATGAGCGCTCTCATTGTGGCAAAGGGGTTAGGTTAAGAAATTGGCATGGGGGGCGCCGTTTCAGTTTTGCGCCTCAGGCAGCAGAAAGGCTAGGTGCACCCCTTGGCACGTGCACACTGTGCGCTGTCATACAGCTGTACAGTATTTAGCCACGAACATAACTGTAGAGAGTGCAGTTGGAGCCTTTGATGGACAAAACTACAACCATTACTATTAAAGATGTGTGATATTTGGGGGGTGGGCTGCAATTACTGTTTTTATGACAGTCCTTCACTTAGCAAACAGCAGTGGTAAAACAAAATGCTTAAAAGTCTGAATGACTCCTTAAATAATTACTATAAAACGGCAATTTTCTTACATATTCTATTTCATGTACAAGAATGACATTATGATGTGTATTAAATAATAAACCAAAAGACATTTGTTCCACTGGTTGCAACAGATATAAGCGTATGCCCAAACATGTAGGGTTTTTGTTTTTTTTAAACCAAACCAAAATCAGGAGTGGATGATAAAATCTGATAAAGTAAAGGGCAGAGACAACATTTCTTTTTTAATCCACTCCATGTTTTAGTTTAAAAAAACTGCATAAAAAACCTGAACACCACCTCCACGTGTGACAGCACCCTAAATGCCTGCTTCATATATATCAGTTGTGCACGGCTAGTTGTTTTAGTGTACTGCAGTTCAGTGCATAGATCCAGCATCCAGGGATGTAGGTACAGGAGGTGCAGAGGCAGCAGTCGCTACCGGGCCCAGGAGCCTGAGGGGGCCCAAAGAACCTTGTGCCACATAAGAAGACACCAATATTATAGAAAGTGCCTGCTGATCAAGTTACATCTCTGGCTGGAGGGAAGGGGCTAGGTCAAGAATTTGGCATGGGGGGGTGCCGTTTCAATTTTTGCCTCAGGCAGCACAAAGGCTATGTGCTTCCCTGACCCTGGCCACAAAGCACTGAGGTGAGGGGGCCCAAGCTGAACTCTTGCACCAGGGCCCATGAGCCTTTAGCTACGCTCCTGCCAGCATCTATGCACTGCCAGGCAGGAAGACGTAGCATGTAGAGTTTTTCTGTCCGGCACTAATTCACTAATTCTGGCTTCAGTTCCCCTCCGGTGTTTTTAGCAAAGCTGGATCGCTGGATGTATGTGTAGCTGGCCTTGGTTATTAAGGATAATTCTATGATTATGGTGTTTAAAGGGACACTTACATCGAAAAAATGTTATCACTCATTGACAATCAATATGTGAATATTCTATGTATTTAAAAAAATATTTGGTGGATGCTTGTATAGATATAATTATCTGAAGTCACTCCATGTATTCTACATCCTGCTCTGACTCTTTAACCTCCTCTTTGTTTGGACTTTTAGCATGGCAAGCAGCCTGGCCTGACTTTCTCAGTCAGACCATTCACTCCGACCAGAGAGAGGGGGGATGTGACCCATTACAGCATTACACATTGTACTGACAAGTGCAATGCTCTCCTGTGGCCATCTTCATCTAGACCTATCAACAGAACCATAGAGCTGTCATACGGTCATCCTAAATCTACATCTCATCTACTACAAATCTTCCCCTCACAGCAGTGGTAAACTGACAACATACTACCCATCTCTGAGTTGGCTGCTACAGAAGGACAATATTTTATGCATAAATTTCAATGGTATAGTACTGATGAAATAAAAAAAGAAAATGGCAAAAATTCTTTAAAAAACCCAAAACATTTTTTGTGAACATTGCGTAAAAAAATCCATTTACGACTAAAGTGTCCCTTTAATCAGCTACCACATGATACAATCCTCCTACAGCTATGCATTTTTTTTGGACAAACTCTATTTTCTTTAGTTTTTTCTAATTTCTCTTTTTCTTGCATGCTTCAAATTATATAAATTTCAGAGCACAACTTCAATTATTGCCTTTCTTAAGGTCCTTTTACACGGAAAGATAAATCGTATTAGCGATCGTAGATGAACGATCGAACGATGCAATGTAAATACCGTTTACACTGAAAGAGAAGTCGTTCACAATCTTCGTACTTTCGGTCGTTTTATAATCGTTATTACGATCGTTCCTTGCTCCTTGCCATAAGCATTACCATTACCATCTGCCAACGACTAAACGATTTTCGTTTAAACTGGAAGATTTTGCGAACGATGAACGATTAATTTATTGCCGGGACAAAAGATGCGATCAACGAGAAGCGAACGAAATCTCGTTCGTCGTTAAATCGTTACCCGTGTTTATACGCAACAATAATCGTGCAAATCCGAACGTTTGAACGATTATTTGAACGATAATCGGCTCGTGTAAAAGGGCCTTTAGAAGGGGTTGCAAAGAAAACAAAATACAATTTCACTATTGTGGTTTTTACAGATATGTGTAAAATTTATTGTACTGATTTTTATGGTTACACATACTAACATTATGCCTTTCTATGTTTTGTCATTTTGTCTTTTAGTAAAAACTATTTATTCAAAGAAATATGTTCATTCTTTTGTTAACTTTGTGACTTTTTTTACATAAACTTTAATTAGCTTTCTTTGATCTTTTTTTTCCACTAAGGGACTTTTACATTGGTTTATTATTTTTTACTTTAATGCATTAACTGTAATACTTTATATATTCCAATACATTATTGCTTGTCTATACAAAATCCACAATGATCTGTAAGGTCATACCTAAGGAATACCGTAACAGGCATCTTCTCAGGGTAGCCCTAAGCTGACCATGCACATTAGATGAACAGCATCAAAATCTGCTGATTTCTGTGAGAACGACTGACTATCTAATGTGTTCTGGGGCCTCTTGACCCTCCCCCAAATTACAAATTTTGAGGAGATGAGGATTAGTTAGATTTTAACTGCTGGATCCTTTTGTTCTTAAGGAGAGGTGTCAGAAAGTGGCTTACTCCCCTCTCCTGAGCTGAGCATGCACATGCATGGAGGGGTCGAGAGAGAAGCATAGCTTGCTGCCCAACAAACACTCATCTGAAAGCCATGCCAAGTGTATGGCCAGCTGTAAATAACAATGCAGTTACAATGCTGGAGATAACCAGGGTGTAAAGAAGTGAACCCACTCCCTTTATTTACATCCAAGAGGTATTGTTTCTGGCATTTAAGGGGTTAAACAGTCTTGAATGGTGCCATACTGTGCCACGTGGAAAGTAGGAAGTACAATTATGTCAGACTGCTGAAGAAAACAGAAACCCCGAATGAATGATATGTCCATTTTTGAGAAGTCTACGGCCAACACACTGGTTGGATTGGGACAAAGTTACCTGTTAATGGCTATCCTTAGTTATTAGAAGATATTTCTAAGTATTATAAATCATTTCTTTTTCTTAATCTCATAAAACAATGATTGAAAGTAGTTGACCTGTGGCCTAGATGTATATCTAAAATATTCAGTTATCATGAGACCACCTTCATGGAGGGCTTGCAGGATGTGGCCCTCAGGGTAACCTACAAGAAATAGGTGATGGTCAGCGGAGAAGATACAGTGGACAGGTGTGGTTGTGGGATTAGCCACGTCATAGAACACTGGCGACAGGTATGATTGTGAATTGAGCCATTGATCTGAACTGAAAGACTGTTCCTGTAATGAAAGTAAATTCCTGGGCAAAAACTGAAAATGCTCACCTGGATCTTTAAAGTCTCCATGATTCTCCCTGTATCCCTTGGGTGGTTCAGCAGAAATGGTTCAATCCAGGGTATCAAAAAGCAGGAAGGATTTTAAACAGAGATGAACTGTTCCAATATTTGCTCAACTAAAATTTTGCTGCTTCGCACCTTAACTTCAATTCTCTAAGGATCAGAGCAAATTATGAGTGCTCAATTCCCACCTGCTGAGAAGCACCAGGAAGTAGAGAGTGCTGGGAGACTGGTTAGGGTTGGAACAAGAACGACAGGGGATCGGTAAGGTAAGTATGACTTATTTTATTCTGTTAAAAATTTTTTACAACTTATCTCCAATAAGAACAAATGATTGGATGTGTTGAAATCTTTCTTTAATCCAGCATCTACTGTCGGGGAAGAGTCGGGACACCCACATACTGCCCATATAAACTTGCATTCAAGTTCATATGGGCAGTATGGGGATGAGATGTGAATACTGATTTATATTGCTCAGGTTTCTGAAACTTCTCAGCTACCGATCACTTTTTACTCAAAGCGCTATGGAACTCAACATTTTTCAAGAAATGAGGAATAATTTATTTATACCTCATATGTTATAGAATAAGTAACAGTAGTTCACAAACCTTACAATGGCTTCATGTAACTAATGTGTTCCCATTCCCCCACTGTTCCCAAAATCAGTCCCCAAGAGCTCATCTTAGAAACAATGGGACAAGGAGAACACATTAGTCACGTGCAACTACAAATACAGTATGTCTACTAAAATATAACAAGAGACGTGGATCCCGACAGTCTTGACCCCCAAAAATAAAACCCAATAGTCATACAGTTTATAAAACTAAAGTCTGAAGAACACAAGTGGGCACCCTTAATTGCTGTAGTTAAAATTCCCTTTGCAATTCAATTAAAAGTTACAAAGTTGTGTTCCAGACCATGCACTAGTTGTCTATTTGCCGCAACGTATCAAAATTTGATTTAGAGCATAAACCAACGTGAAAAGGTCTGAGAGCTTCATTCAACGATTTGTTCTAGTAATTCAGCAAACCTTTCACTACATAGACAGTTTTAATGAAGTGTTGTGCTCTAATCTCTCCTCACATGGCACTTAGTTATGTCATGAACAGTCGGCTCAATATAAATGTTAAATAACAAACAGGCGGAGAGGGAAATTGCAGGGCTCTTTAGAACTTATCTGGAATTATATTCTCCACGATTGCAAATGCAAGCAATTCTATTCGGCACTGGACAGAGGCCAAAAGGCTCTTGGTTTCTGTGAATTTGTAGCCATCGCCTATATCTTAAGGGCTTTTAAGTCAAGGCACTTAAGCCCTATCAGGGAAGTCCATTCATTCACATGGTTTCTTTGGAAATACGGTTGGGAAATATACAATATGTGCTGTACAGTTTTGCTACAGTCTAAGCCAAAAAGCACATTACTGTTGTTTTACTGAGCTCGAGACCACCAAGCTGAGCTAGTTAGAAATTCCTCTGCTTCAAAAACCACACATTTCGAATTCCCCAAAATGACGCATTGTTAAATTATGTGTAACCAAGACCGATCTTTTCCTTCGAGAATATTGAGAAAACTTTATATGACAATAGATTTATTAATTTAAACCTGAACGTGCTTGAAAAGTTGAATGTTCCTTATAGGAGAAAAAAAAAATGAAAACTGCCGGTTCACTTCTTTTTTCATAGACATTTATATTGAAATGCTGCACAACATGCCCGATGCATGGACCACTGTCGTTCATCCATAAAAGGGATATCACATTATCTGCTGGTAGAACAGGTTGCTTAAGGACCATATGGTGGTAGATGAGTGAATGGATTAATGACCGTTAAGATGAAATACTGATAATGGGAGATGAAAAAGCTGGAGAACTTCTAAACTTGAGGAAAATTCACTCCAAAGGCTTAATCTCTCCAAAAACTTCAGTTTATCTGCACATTCACATGAGGTGCAGCCACAAAGTAGGTAATCCCCCTTTTTAAGCAGAACATTAAGGATTATGTGCTTGTAAAACCATGCCGCAATACAAAATAGCCATAAAAGTCAGGTGAGAAAGTTTGAAGAAACAATACACCCTATCTCAAATATCCTAAAGAAAAATGATTACATGTGCTGCAAAAGCTATACAAGTGATGGATTAAACCACAGAGGAATGCCTTAACTAAATGGGTGCGGGATTCATATAGTATGTTAGTTAATACTTTCATGACACAGATCTGAAATGAATGAGTTAACCTAATTTAGAAGTAAAAAGCAGAGGAGTGACCAGTGGAGGTCAATGGGTGTAATGCTGCAAAATCTCTATAAGTTATGGATTAAACCATATAGGAAAACCATCTAAAAATGCCTCAACTAAATGAGTGCGGGAGTCGTATAGAATGTTATTCAATATGCTCGTGACACAGATCTGGAATGAATGAGTTAATAACCTTGTTTAGGAGTAAAAAGGAGTGACCAGTGGAGGTTAATAGGTCTTCTGCATGCAGTAGATGTGAAGGTGCTCTCATGGCTGAAACAAGATCTGGTGTCTGCAATGTAGGCTTTGCCTCGGTGTCTGTACTGCCAGAAAAAAAAAAAAAAGCCGGTAGAGAGAAGCATATTCCAGTAAAGAGCTTGTGAGGGCAGGAACAACTAGGAGAAAAAAATGCCCGTCTAGACTCCTATTGTGTATATCAAAACCAGATGAGAGCAAATTCCCGCCTAGAATACCTATTTGCTCTACGGACGCTTTCTGAGCAGTAAATGGATTCCTTTATAAGGTGGTCGGACCTAAAGATGCCTCAAATAAAGATCTTAATGAGATACATACCTCCCAAGTGTCCCTCTTTTGGAGGGACAGTCCCTCTTTTATCCTTAAATGTCCCTCTTTTTGACCTGGAGGATTAATGCATAACTGTGCATTAATAAATTTACTAAATTGCTCCTTACTAAAGTTTCTGAATGGTTTCTACCTATAAATTAGACCAGAACTTCATAATTTGGTGCAATTTGGACCTTAAAATATCTATAATCTAATGATTTATGTGCTAATGTTCATATGGACAATGAAGCGCAAGAAAAATATTGCCTCAGGGGCTCTAGTAATTATGCTTTGGGCAGAGTTAGAGGCGTGGCCTATTATGAAAAAAACTGCCGTGATGCACGCTGCACACATTGTCCCTCTTTGCAATTTTCAAAAGTTGGGAGGTATGGAGATATAGGAATCAAAAGCAAAGGAGAATACAACAATGTAGTAATGTTATACTGAAGGTGACCGTTACAGGACGGGTTATTCAGGCAAAGCTGTAGTTGACATACTATAAATTACAACATAGGTGGATGAACCTTTAGTGTACTGCCCGAGAGGCCAATGTCAGTAGGTTCTCAGATATAGCACCAAAAATGCTAAATGTTATAATCATGGTGACTGGTAAAGGGGCGAAGACCATTACTGCTTAGGACCAGGTCCACTCTGAGGCCAACCCAGCATTACAGTTTCACTGGTACACACATTTGTTCAAGATCTGTGCCATCAGAAGCCAGTCAACCTAATGGCATTTATTATACGTCTTTGATTTACAGATCCAGTATGAAAAGAGTGCAGGGCAGTAAAATCGTAATTACATTATAGACATCCTACACCTGCAGAGCTACTCTCTTTTAACTTAGCCACCATGGGGGGATTTATTATCGCCCTGTGCCTGAAAAGTGTGTTAAAAAGTTGCAAACTATGTGTTTGCGACTTTTTAAAATATTGTCGCATCTCTTGGATTTTATGCTGCCTTCGCCACTTTCCTTAAAGGAAAAGCATAGCAAGGGAAGGAAAGGGCGTGGCCATCCACCCCAACAAATCTATCTTCATTTATGCCAGTTTTCTGGTGAAAATGAAGTGAGAAATCTACGGCGTCTCTAAACTATCATAGATTTCGGTTTAGGTGCACAGACTGCCAGGGATATGCTTCGTCTTAAATTAGGCGCATCTTCCGGTAGTGCAGAGGATATCAAGACCAGCACAGAAAGCTCTCTGCCCTTTCTGAGCTCATTAGCCAAGTGGGCGGTCTTATCAGTGATTGGCAGCTATGTATACACACTTACACAAGGAGTGCTATCAATCACTGATAAGATAGTCCCTGTGTACAAGTGAAGTCAGAAAGAGCAGCGACTTAAATACATTTAAAGCTTTATTGAATCTTTTCCCAGTCTGCTCAACTCCTCCTGTTCTAATCTGCTGCCTGCAGATTGAATTGCATTTCATGGTGGCAGGTTCTCTTTAAAAAGGGTTGACAAAATATTAAAAGGCAGGGAAGTTATACTCACCGGTACAAACTTCCCCTACTTCAGCACCGCCACATCAATCCTCCCTGCTGCTGCAGCTGCGGTATCATGTTCTTGGCTGCTGTGATGACCACTGCAGTGAATCACTGGCCTCAGTGGTATACAGCACAAGAACAGTAAGGGCAGTGATTGCTGCAGTGGTCATGTGTAGCACATAGGCATGTCACCCAAGCATGTATATGTGGCCTGGCTGGGAGGATAGGGTGTTTGAACTTTTTTTTAGTGTTTTAATACCTTTTTTTTTTACTTGCTTTAGGCTAGCCATGTGTGCAAGATTCCCCCCTGGCCAAGCGTGCATGTATGCTGTATATTTTAATTAAATTCCACCATAAATCGTCCATTCTGACATGAATATCTAAATAATGAATTCATAAATTAAAAAAACTATTTCTAAAAAGATGCTTTTAAAGAATCTTTGTGTTGAGCTCTTTTCAAAAACCTAAACTATACTTATATCCTACAAGAGGACAGAGACAAGCTGCTCTGCAACTAAGAACAAGGCCTGCACAGCAATGGTTGGAGGGGAATATACCGCCATACATATGGGATGCGATAGGAAAAACGTCTATATGCCTCCGCACAAAATTCATTTTACTACTGATTAGAAATGCACACTTCGTGTAATACCTACCCACATCGATCTTATAAATAGGATTAGTGATATTAGGAGAATGGAACGTCACGTAGCTGTTATCAATAATCAAGTCACTCGGTTTGACCATATTTGGCAATTATGGGATTTTCTTCTGCTGATTTGCCTCCTTTTGTGTCTTGTCTTTGTGTCTTGTCTGTTTTTTTCATGTTTTCTACTAATACTGCCTTAAAATTAGGCCTCTATGGGCTTGTTCTTGATATTCACATTGTTTTGCCACATGTGGATTTGAAATGTTGCACTGATTGTTGATTATAATTTCAGATTCAAAGTCTACGATGCACTATGTTTAATGAACCGCACATACATTTGTCAGTTATGAAGAATTTAATGATACTTTATTGTTTCCAAACATTCCCGTAACTGCATATATATGCTATGCTTACTGTTACAAATATGTACAAAAATGTATTCTTTAATAAAAATTACAATTATAAAAAAAAAAAGAAATGCACACTTCCTCCTCAGGGAAGCAAATCCCCCTGAGGAAGCAACTTGAAACGTGTATTAGGTTTTGACAGTGTGCCACATTTTGGGTCTGTATTTACGCCTTATTTTTATTGGGGAAAGCGCATTTTGTATTGAATAAATAGAGCAAATATGGTTATATATTAGGAATAATATTTATAATTGTAATTTTTCACCTTTTTATCTCCTTCAGATGATTACTATTCATACCCAATATGGCATGTATCATGTGGTTTATGTATCAGCCTAACATATATGTGTTTTAATTTTATCAATTTGTGCTAATAAAGTTGAAGAGTTTAGTTAAATATTGGTGGCAGTGTGCATTTCTAATTGGTAGTGGATTTTGTAGCTTAGGGTTAGCACTTGCATGTAAATAAATTTGGATTGTGCCCATTCATAGATTTATACAAAATTAATTTTGCAAGGACGCACACGGAGGTACAGTGCAGGTCCCACAGCCTCTATAGCAGCCCTGAAGATGGAAAATCCGCTAAACACAACTTTTATTCACATTTGGATACCTACAGTACATATCACCTTTTACAGTCATAAGTTCATTTATATGCTTTATTATTTTTCTATTTTTTCAGTTTTCATAAAGGGGTTATCCCATGAAAAGTATTACTATGCAATGAATAGGGCATTTCAAATAAAGTATTAATGTAATATATATGCAATGAAAATATTGTTCTTTTCTTATGTACGTTACATTTTCCCTCCCAGTAGCTCTCCCTGCTGTTTATTTTGTGCCCAAAATTCCGGTCCACCTAGTTATGCATTCAGTGGTGGACGCACATGCTCAGTAGTCTCCCTGCTCCCTTCCTCCTCTCTGTGCTGGAGTAGTGATCTCAAAGCGGCCTAGACAGTGGACAAAGAAATTGGGGGGGAGGGACTATTTTATGAAGGAGTGGAAAGAGTTAACAAGAGCTGACTGCAATGCACTCCTGGAAGATGCAAGCTGCTGCCCACCCACAGAAAGTGAAGAGACCAGAGCTGCAATAAGTAAAAAAAAAAAGTAAAAAGGGTTAAAATTACATTGGAGAGCAGTGCATTTTGCACTGAAATAGTCTTAATAATCATGCAATATTTTCATTCGAATTCATGGCATTACTCCTTTATTATACTGTATTTTTCTACTGTGTCTTTGGAGTCTGGGAAGAAACCTACACAAACTTGTAGAACATACAAACTTCATGTAGACATATTAACCACTAGGCCACTGGTTCCCCTTAGCCGTATTAAAAATCATGTTTACTGCTGCCAAAATGCACGGACAATTTGTAATGTGGCACTGAGGTGTGTATGTCTGTGTAGGTGGTTGTCTTCAGTGTTTTCCAGGACCAAAGTGGTGTATGGCCTTAGTTTCTCAGTACAGACCCTTCATCAATGCAGAAAAATTGAGATGTGAATAGTACCAATTACTTCTATGGGTTCGTGAGAACAACGGACAACACATGGACAAAAAATACAGCCTTAGGGCTCATGCACCCAACCATATGTATTTTGCAGTCCACAAAACACGGATTCGCAAAAATTACAGATGATGTCCGTGTGCATTCTGTTTTTCTGCGGAACAAAACAACTGGCCCCTAATAGAACAGTCCTCTCCTTGTCCGTAATGCGGACAATAATAGGACATGTTCTATTTTTTTGCACTTATGGACATACAGAAACAGAATGCACACGGAATAACTTCCATTTTTTTTTGCAGACCCATTGAAATGAATTGTTCCGTATACGGTCCTCAAAAAAAATGGAATGAAAATATAGTGCATATAAATGAATATGTTTATCAGATTATTAACATATTTCTTATTACAAGCAGATGGATGTCGGCGGCTGTAGAAGCAGAATCCATTGCACATCACAATTACAATATCATCGCTTTGGTCCGGTCACCGTTGAATCGTTATTAAAGCTATTGTAGCCATCATCTTAAAATGACTTGACTGCTCCTGGAAAGGTCATTTGCAGATTTGTTAAGCAGACGTATTCTGTCCAGCTTTATTTGTGGTCTACTGTAAGGAATTCTGCATATTAGAGAAGTGGCATGCCAGAAATGCTATGCAAAACATCAACAGAAAAGCAATGATA
Organism: Rhinella marina; assembly: GCA_900303285.1. NCBI lineage: Eukaryota > Metazoa > Chordata > Amphibia > Anura > Bufonidae > Rhinella > Rhinella marina. The sequence continues at coordinate 80,630 of ONZH01014822.1, read as the reverse complement.
ATTGACTTTTCTTGCTCAAAGGGTTATTGTGCTGAGTCCAACAGGAGGCCTGACTTTTCTGACCTTCAGGAAGGTTTTTTTCCCCTCTGTGTTTTGTTAGTAATCGAGAAAAAGGAAGGGGAGAAAGCTAATAATGAAGGAATTCTTTGCAGTTGTTGGAGGTGGGGATTTGAAAAAAGCTCTGCTTGGTTAACGTATTGCCAAGCTTCTGTTGGACTCATACAAAGGCACATTGTCCTTTTCCATGGGGCTCACGCAGACCATGCACATAGCTCCAGAAGGACAATCTCAATGTCTGAGCTCTAATTCGGAGTGCCACCGTGTATGCTACACCTCAGCTTTATTACCCAGCTTTCACACAAATTAAGGTGAAATAATGTCCAATGTAATATCCTACAGTCTCTTGGGTGATTTCTACTGTAATTTATTCTTTGGATTAGTTATTAGGTAGACAATTGAGAAACTTAACTTAAAAAATAGAAATTTACCCAATTAGAAAAAGAAATCCAAAACGATAGAATTATGCAATTACCTAAAGGGGTTGTTCACCTTTGGGGGGGGGGCCTTTCTGCCAGATCCCAAACACCCACGGCAAGACCTGCGGAGGGAAGCAAACTTACCTGCTTTCCACTGCTGGGTTCTGGCTTCTTCAGTCCTCCGATGCCACTGCCTTGCACCGGTCTCTAAGCGTTAACATCCTGTTTGACGCGGGTGATATGGCACATCACCACTGTGGCCGGCCATTGGCTGCAGAGGCCACCTGACCCATGTCAAACAATGCTGACACCCCGAGAGACGCTGCAGAGGGGGGAGAGCGAAGGAGCTTGAACATAGGTGGGTCTAACAGGAAGGACCCACAACCCCTCTAATTTTACCATTACAAATGGACTACCACAAACTTAAAGGGCTTTCCCAGGACTAAAAAATAGCCTCAGGGTTGGCCATCAATGTTTGATTGTTGAGGGCCTGACCCTTGGGACTTCTACTGATCAGCAGAACATAGTGGCACCGGTTCTCTCTTTTCATTGTAGCTGATACCATTTTTACTTCCCACAAAAGTGATCTTTATTAATTCCACTGTAAAAAGCCATACATATCCAAGTATCATAGTGAAAGTAATAATAGTGATTAGCCTTGTTCACACTGAGGACGCTGCCAGTGAATGAAACACTTTGAGGGGGATGGATGTTTAGAAAGGAGCTGTCACCTCTCCTGACATATCTATTTCAGTAACCCCCCCCATGTAATAATTCTGGGGCATTTACTCATAATCTAATATTGTTCCTCCCATTATCATTCCTGCCGGAAGTTAAGGATGAATTTCTAGCAGTTTGCAACAAAGGTCCAGATGAGTGTTACGAGTTGGGGGAGGGGGCTGCACAGTTCGATGCTGGCAGCACTGATTGGATAATGTCAGACAGTGCAGGGACACCCCCTTTACTGTTAACACCCATCCGGATCTTCATTGTGAACTGCTCTAGCAATTTATTCATACCTTTTAGCAGGAATAATGGAATGGAGGTGACAGCTCCTCATTAGTGCTGTAGTGAATAAAAAATAATATAGTTTTATTTTGGTGGGGAACAAACGGGCCATCTTCAATACGTTTATTCTGTTGATTGGTGGGGGGTTCTGTGGAAAACTTTTGATTGTCTATCTTGAGGCTAGGTCATCAATGGTTTAGTCCCTGAAAACCATTTTAAAAGGGTTTTCCTGAATTGATGGCTTTAGATTTTATTAAGGTTCTGCGATTTCCTAAAATACACTCACTGACAAAAAAATAAAATAAAAAAGGCGCCAAGAAGGGGCTGTTGAAATTGAATGAAACTTTCTATGTGAGAATTTAATGATAAATATAGGTAAGTAATTTCAATATAAAAGGTGACAGGATAGGTTTATTGAGGACAACCGTACAATGCAAAGGAGGCTCTAATACGCTGTTGGGCCTCCACTAGCCTGGATACAAGATGATATATGGTTGGCATACAGGTTCCATATGGTTTCCTGCTACACGTTTGCTCACAGATGTTACATCTGGGCCTGGAGCTCCTGCAGACTCTTACATCTGGGCCTGGAGCTCCTGCAGACTCGTCGGTTGCTGAAGCTGGTGTTCTACCTAGTCCTATAAATGCTCGACTGGCGATAAATCTGGAGATCAGATGGCCAAGGAAGTGTTGTAATCTGGTAGAGACATTCCTGGGAAACCCTTCCTGTGTGTGGGCAAAAATTGTCCTACTGAAACATGATAGTCAGAAGCCCTGCCATGAGAGGCCTCAGAATATTCTGCACATATCGCTGAGCTGTGAGTGTCCCTCATATAATAACTAGGGGTGACGACATATGTGATGGATCCCCATATCATCACACCAGCAGTTGAGACAGTGTGTCGCTCCACACAAGGGCAGGATTGAAGCTCTGACCACAAGGCCTCCATACTTCAAACCCAAAAATCATGGGATCCCAAACAGAACACAGATTTGTTTCTAAAGACGATATGGTTGCAGTCTGTAGCAGTCCAGGTTTCTTGTTCATGACACCACAAACGAAGGTAATGGTGGTAGGACACACAATGCCCACTATGACACCAAATTTCCTTCTGCTAAGTGCCTGGAAACAGTCCACACAGAGACAGAGGTGTGTAATGAAGGTGCCACCTGTGTCTGGATAGTTGAAAATAAAAAGTGTGGGAGCTGCTCAAACTATTCTCTCTATTGGTGGTCCGTCTAGGCCATCCCGAACCTGTTTGCTGCATGTGCATGTCCTCACATAACCACTGCTCCCATAAGGTTACCTACACACAGTGAGATATACATGCTGTTTTTCCATGCAGATTTTCCGGCCAAGTAATACAGTACCAGCAAAGTGTATGAGGGTACATAAATCTCAGTTATAATTTTTCTGAGCAGAAACTGACCTGCCATGCAGATTTCCAAATTCACAGCATGTCAATTATGTTTGCGGTTATACCTACAGATTTCACTGTTTTCAAATGAAGGGTGAAATCTACAGGAAAACAGCATCATATTGGCACCAAAAACTGTAATTAGAAATTGAAGATATGGTGCGGAAACACTCATAAATCCGCACGGAAATTTGTGTGGATCTTCTGCAGATTCATCTGCACCCATATACATGTACCATAAATAAAAGCACAGGGGCATCCATGGGCTTGTACACATCAATATAACTTTTGTTTTGCTGGCTAGAAAATACGTATAAACAAAAGATGCGCCAGAAGTTAAAGGGGTTGTCCGGGTTCAGAGCTGAACCTGGACATATCCCCTTCTTCCCCCACTCAGCCCCTCTGACATTTCATGCTCTGATGCTCTCCCTTGCCCTGCGCTGAATTGCCCAGGGCAAGAGCTATTTTTATACTGATAGGCAAAGGCTTCTGCCTAGCAGTGTTCCTGGTGATGTCACCGGCAATAATGGGCAGACTTTAGCACTGCCCTACCCTTTTCAGGCTAGAGCAGCGCAAAAGCCTGCCCATTAGTGCCGGTGACGGAACCAGGAACACTGCTAGGCGGAAGCCCCCGCCTAGCAGAGACCTGGTACCTCACCAGATCTAATGAAATAGCTCTTGCCCTACACGATTCAGCTCAGCGCAAGGGAGCATGAAATGCTCTAATGCTCATCTAAGAGGGGCTGCCTTGGAGAAGAAGGGGGTATGTCCGGGTTCAACTCTGAACCGAGACAACCCCTTTAAAGAGGTTATCCAGGAACTGATAATGATGACTTACACTCAGGATGGGACATCACTATGACATCAGTGGGGGCCTGAGTCCTGGCACCCCTGCCGATCAGCTGTTTCAAGTAGCCACCACGCTCAGTGGAGCTCAGGTGAGCACAGTGGGCTTCCGGCAGCTTTCCAAGCATAGTGCCATACATTGTATAGCGGCTGTGCTTGATATTGCAGCTGAGCAGTATTGACTTCAATGGGGCTGAGCTGCAACTAGGCCAATTGACCAATGTATGATGACGTCACATGGCCTAGGAAGAGGTTGCGGTGCTCACGAAGCTCCAGTCTCATCTTACAGCTGATCAGCGGGAGTGTTGGGTGTCCGACCCCATCGATCTGATATTGATGATCTATCCAGAGGATAGGTCATCAATAAAAATTCCCGAATAACCCTTTTAAGCCACAACACTTTACTTTTAAGTCCTGTTTCCTTGCTGGATGCACCACAGAATGTGTCTACAACCCTTAAAAAAAGTAAGTAGGCCAGAATTCTGCTGCATTTGCCCCACAGGGTTTTAATGGCGCACCCTGAAACATATTCACACCAGACATTTTAAATACAGAATTGTCAAGGCTCTTGACACGCACTATGGTAGAAATGATTTCCCACTTAATGATATATGGCCCCATGGCCTACTTGTCACATTCCAGAAAAGGGTCTCAGCGGGAGAAATGTGAGGGGGATGGGAAGGGGGTGAAATTTTGAAAGTGCAAAGGAATGAACCAAGGGCCTGAAATGAACATGTTCTTGTGTGAGAGAGACATATAATACTTCAGCAGGAACTACAGCTCTGAGGGCTTGGTTTGAGAAGAATTATTGGGATAAACCGCTATGAGGAGAGAAAGGAATGTGACATTTCGGAGCCGACTTCCTAAGAACGCTCTGGACTGTCTGATCAGAAGTCATTTATACGGCATCCTCTAACTTATATCCCTTGGCCTCTGATGTGTCCTAGCTACACTTTCACTAGTATCTGTATATTAAGCCATGGCTTTAACAGAATTGTGTAATATCCTAATCAGTGGGTATCAATGATGAGAACGCCTTCTGTTTTTACAAAGGATATGGAGTAATACAATGGCTTTTCCTAGAAATACAATTCCTGAACCCAGGCGTCAGAGGCTCACAATTTAAAGCAGACCTGTAATCTCTCCTGACATGACTGTTTTACTAACTACTTGCAATCCCCACGTAATAACAATTCTGGAGCATCTATTCTTATGACTCTAGGTTGTGCCATTCCTTTATTATTCCTGCTAGAAGTTATGAATGAATTGCCAGCAGTCTGTAATGAAGGTCCAGATGGGTGTTACCAGTTGCGGGCGTGACCCTGCACAAGGTCAGACACCGGCAGCACTCATTTGATAATGCCAGACTCTGCAGGGCCGCTCCCTCAACTGGTAATATCCAGCAAGACCTACAATATAAACTGCTAGTAATTTGTTCATAACAAATTACTAGCGAGTAAACTACAAAGAGTCATAGCAGATGTTGCAGAATTGTTATTACATGGGGAATGCAAGTAGTTACTAAGCCAGACATGTGAGGAGAGGTGATAGGTCTGCAACTGCATTTTATCCAGAAAGAGACCCATTTTTGTCTAGGCTGTGTCTAGCATTGTAGCTCAACTGAATAAGGGCTCATGCATACAACCGTATGTATTTTGTGGTCTTGCAAAACACGGATCCGCAAAATATACGGATGACGTCTGTGTGACATCCGTACTGCATCTATTTTTTTTGTGTGGATCCATTGTAGCAATGCCTATCTATGTCCGCAAAACAGACAAGACATGTTCTATAGTTTTTGCAGAACGGCCATACGGAAACGGAATGCACGCGAGTCTTTTCCATTTTTTTGTCGGACCCATTGAAATTAATGGTTTTGCATATGGGTCGCAAAAAAAAAAAAACGCAATGGACACGGACAAAAAATACGTTCATATGCATGAGCTCTAAGGCTGACCTGCAATACATGTTAGCAGCTATTGCTAGAAGAAAAAAAAAACTTATTAAACTTTTCTTATCTTAGTCAACACATTAAGATTGGGTTTACGTGCTGCATCTGATGCATTTGGCCAATTCCTGCCCACAAATAGCAGCCATTTCATGCCCACGAATAATTGCCAATGGCTGCATGATTCTGAAGGTGCAAAAAAATTGTGCGTCCTTGTCCGTTTTGCAGACCTCAAACCACAGATCCTCAAAACACAAACACTAATCTTGTGCACCTCGCTATAAAAAGAGGATCATGACAGATCAAGAAACAAAGATGTGATTCTGGTCCCTAGAAAAATGTATTGCGACATAACAGATGTAAAATGATCCAGTTGGGCACTTTTACACTTTCAATTCTATTTAGTCCTGAAGGACCAAATCACTGTCAATGGTGTATTACCTGGGAACACTTGGTGGAACACGTGATGGTCGAGAAGGGATTTGTGATGCCACCAGAAGAGGATCATTAATGCCAAGAAAAGGCCCTGGGTTGGAAGGCACATGTGGTACTCCATGTCCAGAGTCCAGAGATAAGGCAGCCAGTGCAGGGGAAGAGCTTGTCAGCTTAGAAGGTGAGTTTCCTGTCAGAACATGGTGGTCAGACCTTCTCTGAAATGTTGGGCTTGAAGATGGAGAACTGCAAAGAAAAACCAATTAGAATGTAAGAATTAACATTATCATTTAGACATGTCCATCATCTCAATAGAAGCAGAACCTGGTACAAAACTGTTAAAAAGAGTACTGACCATCAAGATAATAAAACTGAGGATAGTAAAACAGAATGCATTTCCAACGAGGAGACATATCTGCCAGGATTGTTAGTAAATTGTGAATATTTGACAGTAAAAAAAACAAACTGCTGGGATGTCTAAATTGTTTGGTTTAGTATTTCAAATAAGCCTCATAGAAACATAGGAGATTGACGGCAGAAAAAGACCACCTGGTCCATCTAGACTGCCCTTATATTATTTATTTTTTATTTTATTTTAAGAAAGACATGTTTATCCCAGACATTGTTTAAATTCATTTACTGTAGATTTCCCAACCACATCTGCCGGAAGGTTTTCCAAGCTTCAACCACTCTTTCGGTAAAATAATATTTCCTGACATTTCTCCTGATCTTACCCCAGCTAATTTCAGATTGTGCCCCCTGGTGCTTGCGTTTACCTTCTTATTGAGAACACTTCCCTCCTAAACCTTATTTAAATCTTTAGCATATTTAAAAGTTTCGATAATGTCCCCCCTTTCCTCAAGGCTATACTGTATAAATGCCGGTGTACTGAGTTGTCTGGTATAAATTTGTTGGGAAATATAATGTTCATAATGAGCACCATATTTGTGAACCACCTATTCCACTTTTTTATGACATACAATATATTGACAAAAGTATTGAGACACGCCTCTAATCACTGAACTCAGGTTCTTCATTCAGTCCCATTGCCACAGGTGTATAAAATCCAGCCCCTAACCGTGCAGCCTGCCTTGACAAACAATTTTTAAAGAATGACTCATTCTAAAGAGCTAACTGAATTCCAACATGGTCCTGTAAAAGAATGCTACCATCCTCAGTGGCAGTTCATGACAATTCTTTGTTCCTAGATATTCCACTATCAACCGTGGAAATGTGGACTTGCAAAGTAGAAGCCTATAGGAACCTCAGCCTCGAAGTGGATACCACGTAAAGTTACAGAGTGGGGTCTCTGAGTGCTGAGGCACATAGTGCATAAAAGTCACCATAACTGAAGAGCTCCAAACCTCCTCTGGCATTAAGATCTGCACACAATCTGTGCGACAGGAGCTTCATGGCTTCATAGTGGTAAATGCTATGCTGAAAATCACTGAATTTGTCTATATAGACATATATCAAACCCATAATAGGCATTGTGAAAACACTGGGATCAGGAGGCTCTAGTTCTAATGGAGAGGCCCCAACTTCAGAAATAAAACATCTTGTTAACCACAGAGATACAAGTCATTGTCATGTTGTCCTCTAAATATACTGTATGTAGTCTATTAACAATGTTCTATACCAGCAAAACTTCATCCATGTACTGTCTCCAGGAGATGATAATGGGGTGAAACCAGCATTGGTCTCATTGATAATTGGCTGAGCTTCTGATGCCCCCTGGTCCACAGATAGCATCTCATCTTGCTTTTGAGCCTGCTCAGATGCTTCCTCCATCAAAGTGTTTTGATCCTCCGAAGAACACAAGTGAGCCAGTAACTCTCCATGTATGAATTTTCTTACCTGAAAATAAGCATAATTTATTGAGACATGTCTTCCTCCCCACATTCTAAGAGCCATAATATTTTTAAGTAGCCATATGGAGTATTAAAACTGTTAAAGGGACTGCCTTTTTTTTTCTTAAAGGCTCGTAGTGACATTAAAAAATAAAATATCTCCACTGATCCATCCCTGTTCCCATTCCTCTACTCACCAGGCCCCCTCTGATCTCTGGTTTCTGATGGCTGTCAAGACACAGAAAAGGCCTACTCAACCACTCACTGGCTGCAGAGGTGACTTATTTTGAGGGATAGCTTGCTAACTTTAGTTTGCATTTCAGTACAATTATGTTTTTTATATTTTTATTATACTATTTTATGTTTTTTATGTTTTACTATTTTTAATAAATACAATAGCTCAATTCACATGGAGCATCATTGGCACTGTATGTTCCCACACAATCGTTACACAATTGTTTGGGCACATAAACTCCCATTACTGTCTTCAGGACATCTCAATTTACACAGGGCATTGTATTGTCCACAACCAAGGAATAAATATGGAAAGGAAAATACCTACAATGCAACGGCACACTGCTAACCAGATAAAGCACAAATGCCATAGAGATATGAAGTATTCTGGAGCTAATGCTATGCTTGTTGATAAATTAGAGATTCTTGGCAAATATATTTTGTACAAAATTATCTGAGCCCGTCCACCAAATCGTCCAGGTGATCTCTGTAGAACGGGAACCTAACACTAGACTAGTGGACTGGGCATGCATGCTTGGTACCTGCATCCCTGTATTAGTGGAGGCCTTTGAAGCACCAGAAATGGCAAAAGGCAGAAGAGACCCAGCATGCATGTGGAACCAAACACCCCCTGATTATACGGAAGCCAAGGTTGGCATATAATAGGTAGGAAATAGTGTTAGGTTCCCGTTCTACAGAGATCACCTGGACGATTTGGTGGACGGGCCCAGATAATTTTGTACAAAATATATTTGCCAAGAATCTCTAATTTATCAACAAGCATAGCATTAGCTCCAGAATACTTTATATCTCTATGGCATTTGTGCTTTATCTGGTTAGCAGTGTGCCGTTGCATTGTATGTATTTTCCTTTCCTTGTGCAATCAGCCATAGCAACGTGCACCTGCACACTGGGATGTGCTGACTGAAATCCCCTTTTTTTCTTTGTAAGTTTGTACTGGAGGTGTGGCTACTCCATTTGGTCATGCACTCCTGACTAGCCCCGTCTGCCCCATAGGCTGATTTTAATTAGTGTAACTATTAAGCTGAGTGGACTCGGCATGCATGCTTGGTACCTGCATCCCTGTATTAGTGGAGGCCTTTGAAGCACCAGAAATGGCAAAAGGCAGAAGAGACCCAGCATGCATGTGGAACCAAACACCCCCTGATTATACGGAAGCCAAGGTTGGCACATAACAGGTAGGAAATAGTGTTAGGTTCCCGTTCTACAGAGATCACCTGGACGATTTGGTGGACAGGCCCAGATAATTTTGTACAAAATATATTTGCCAAGAATCTCTAATTTATCAACAAGCATAGCATTAGCTCCAGAATACTTCATATCTCTATGGCATTTGTGCTTTATCTGGTTAGCAGTGTGCCGTTGCATTGTATGTATTTTCCTTTCCTTGTGCAATCAGCCATAGCAACGTGCACCTGCGCATTGGGATGTGCTGACTGAAATCCCCTTTTTTTCTTGTAAGGAATAAATATGGATGCAATCCCATCGACACACTAGTATTTGCTCATTTGTCAGGGAATCAGCAGGGGATTAATCAGACAAAAGAGCTTTTGTTTACCCTTAGATGCTACAGGTAAGTATCATTTTTTTTATTTTTTACTGCCATTCAGGGTTAGCATGCAGCACGAGGAAATTCGACTTTGCGACAAATCAAATTTTCCCTGGAATTCGGATCAAATTCCACTTTGTCAGGTTCGATTCACTGAACACTAATAATAATAATAATTATTATTATGTCTTAGAACCATCTCATAAGATATCTTCATCTTTAGAAATACATCTTGTAAATGAGCTTTCCTGTTTCAAACCTTGAGAACAAGAAATGCAGCTATGGCAAAGATTTCACTTTACAAAGAAAAAACAAAGGCAAGTTCAATGTTCCTGAAGAGCTAAGATCGGGGATTGCACACATTTCAAGAACACATGTTCTTTATAACACTAGACTCACTTGCATGTCGATTCTGACCACTGTCTCAATCACCTCTAACGTGACACTTAATTGAATACATACTTGTGCGCTTTCTAGTCGAATTTCATATAAACTTGCTGCATGTTAACTGGAATAGTATTTATAGCTTCAAGGCTTGACCCAAGAGCCCTCCTTCCCCAGCTATATAGTTTCCTTTGTTCTGCACATGGAGTTTACTATTACATACACATATACATTAGAGAGAGTTTCTATATTCTCTGTTCAACCAAATCCCCTTTTATTATTTCTTTTCTAATTTAAAGATATATATAACATGACTATGTACACACAATGATATGATACAATGACAGATTTTATGAAATTAGAAAAGTTGGGTTATCCAGTTTAGAAAAAAGAATTCTGGCTATTTGAAATTATTGGTAAACTACTTTCAAGGTTGTAAAATTCTTCATTGGTCATTAACAGTTTGACCTGTGAAAATAATGAATACAATCTATATATCCCTGAACTCTACACACACACACACACACACACCATAACATACAGTGCCTTGCGAAAGTATTCGGCCCCCTGGAACTTTTCAACCTTTTGCCACATTTCAGGTTTCAAACAAAAAGATATAACATTTTACATTTTTGGTGAAGAATCAACAAGTGGGTCACAATTGTGAAGTGGAACGAAATTTATTGGATCATTTAAACTTTTTTTTGTAATAATAAAACTGAAAAGTTGGGGCGTGCGAAATTATTCGGCTCCCTTGCATTAATACTTTGTTGCGCCACCTTTTGCTGCGATTACAGCTGCAAGTCGCTTGGGGTATGTCTCTATCAGTTTTGCACATCTAGAGACTGAAATTCTTGCCCATTCTTCCTTGCAAAACAGCTCGAGCTCTTTGAGGTTTAATGGAGAGCGTTTATGAACAGCAGTTTTCAGCTCTTTCCACATATTCTCAATTGGATTCAGGTCTGGACTTTGACTTGGCCATTCTAAGACCTGGATACGTTTATTTTTGAACCATTCCATTGTAGATTTTGCTTTATGTTTGGGATCATTGTCTTGTTGGAAGATAAATCTCTGTCCTAGTCTCAGGTCTTTTGCAGACTCCAACAGGTTTTCATCCAGAATGGTCCTGTATTTGGCTCCATCCATCTTCCCATCAATTTTAACCATCTTCCCTGTCCCTGCTGATGAAAAGAAGGCCCAAACCATGATGCTGCCACCACCATGTTTGACAGTGGGGATGATGTGTTCAGGGTGATGAGCTGTGTTGCTTTTACGCCAAACATATCGTTTTGCATTGTTTCCAAAAAGTTGGATTTTGGCTTCATCTGACCAGAGCACCTTCTTCCACATGTTTGGTGTGTCTCCCAGGTGGCTTGTGGCAAACTGTAAACGAGACTTTTTATGGATATCTTTGAGAAATGGCTTTCTTCTTGCCACTCTTCCATAAAGGCCAGATTTGTGAAGTGTTGAACTGATTGTTGTCCTATGGACAGACTCTCCCACCTCAGCAGTAGATCTCTGCAGTTCATCCAGAGTGATCATGGGCCTCTTGGCTGCATCTCTGATCAGTCTTCACCTTGTTTGAGATGAAAGTTTAGAGGGACGGCCGGGTCTTGGTAGATTTGCAGTGGTCTGATACTCCTTCCATTTCAATATGATCGCTTGCACAGTGCTCCTTCGGATGTTTAAAGCTTGGGAAATCTTTTGGTATCCAAATCCGGCTTTAAACTTCTCCACAACAGTTTCACTGACCTGCCTGGTGTGTTCCTTGGTCTTCATGATGCAGAACCCTGAGACTATCACAGAGCAGGTGCATTTATACGGAGACTTGATTACACACAGGTGGATTCTATTTATCTTCATCAGTCATTTAGGACAACATTGGATCATTCAGAGATTCTCAATGAACTTCTGGAGTGATTTTTCTGAACTGAAAGTAAGTGGGCCGAATAATTTTGCACGCCCAACTTTTCAGTTTTATTATTACAAAAAAGTTTAAATGATCCAATAAATTTCGTTCCACTTCACAATTGTGACCCACTTGTTGTTGATTCTTTACCAAAAATTTAAAATGTTATATCTTTTTGTTTGAAGCCTGAAATATGGCAAAAGGTTGAAAAGTTCCAGGGGGCCGAATACTTTCGAAAGGCACTGTATGCCGCTCTTAGATCGTAGGACACCTGGCAGATTAACTTTAAAGGGCATCTGTCAGCAGTTTTGTACCTATGACACTGGCTGACCTGTTACATGTGCACTTGGCAGCTGAAGACATCTGTGTTGGTCCCATGTTCATATGTGCTCGCATTGCTCAGAAAAATGAAGTTTTACTGTAATATTAATTTAAAATTAGCCTGTAGGAGCAACAGGGGCGTTTCCATTACACCTAGAGGATCTGCTCTTTCTCCAACTGCTGTGTCCTCTCCACTTTGATTGACAGAACTAGGTGTGATGATGTTTTCACTGTCTAGATTTTACCTTTACTATGAGACCTTGTCCCTTTAGATATAGGTATATTTAACTTGCATACAGGGAGCTGTAAGCTGCATAGTTGCTTGGTCCATAGGGTATGCCATACATATCCTATAGGACAATCATCAGAAGAATGAGGTTCCTATGACCACAATTCCTCTACTTAAAGAGGTTGTCCTGCTTTTTTACTTTGTTTTATGTCAGAAGCACCCTATCGTACCCATTGGAAAAAAATCATACATATCTGCTCACCACCGCTCCATTCTGGCTCCCTTCTGCAGTCTACTGGTCTTTGTCACACTGCTGGGTCATGTTCCACTTGGATATTGCACCGCTTATGCCAGTCATTGGATCCAACAACACAATGGACCCTGTCCAGGGGCGTAGCTATAGGGGTGGAGAGGTACAGTAACTACCTGGCCCAGCAGCCTGAATTGGCCCAAAGACCCTTGTGCCACATAAAAGACACTGGTATTAAAGAAAGTGCATGCTGGTCCAGTTACACCTCTGGCTGGAGGGAAAGGTCAAGAATTTGGCATGGAGGGGGTGCTGTTTCAATTTTTGCCTCAGGCAGCACGAAGGCTATGTGTCTCCCTGCCCCTGGCCACAAGGCACTGAGGGAAGGGAGGTCCAAGCTGAACTCTTGCATCAGGTCCCATAAGCTTTTAGCTACGCCCCTGACCCTTTCCAATGTCTAAGCTGGGAATACACCTTTAAATTGTCCATGGAGATTCTCTTTTTGGCTTTGTATTTATGGATAACTATTTCAATACATGAACACAAAGACAACAACATAAAACTACATGACAATCCAAGGTTCCTAAAGAGATGCATGCTTTTACTCATCCAGCTCATTTTCCTGTTCTGAAAATTCAGAATAATACAGTCTATGTCAAAAATTCACAGCCATTTCTACTGTACATGACATTTCTCCAGTGATATCCTATGCCTTATCAATGCTGTTTCCTGTAAGAGTTAAGGGTTACAATAAACAAGGATGCCAACAGACAGGGTGTTCTGGATGCTGTGAATATAGATAAGAGATGCCTTATTAGAATATCCTTTTAAAGGCTCAGTATGAGTCTTCCCATGGAAGAGATTCCTGTTTCATAATCTGCAAAGGGAAGTATTTGATAAGATGCAGCCAGTCTCCTTGGCCGACTTGTGGGAGCTGCCTAAAGGCCACTGGGAGCAAACAGAGGAAGTTCAAGGGCTTTTCTGAGCTTTCACATTGCTATAGAAACTACTTCCTGGGGATCAACTGGCTTGAGATGGAAAAGAACCGCTATATATATTGCAAAAGACCATTTTGCAGCCACATGAAGCATTTTCATATGGTAACCATGAAAAGGGACTTCAGATAGGAAGAGTATGTCTTCCTGATAATCACGTGATTAAATATATTGGTTGGGGTCGTTGGCGGACTGCTATTGAAGCAACAGTGTCTGGACGCCTTGATCATATTGTATAATGTTTTATCTGAGCATGCATGTGTATGATTGAATCGGGAAGAATAGCATATGGCCTTCAAATATTGAAGATGTATTGGTGTCCTATGATCATACTAAGAATAAAATTAGACATTACGCAGACATCTTTTTGCTCAATATAAAGGGATGAATATTTTTTTTTCCAAAAGGAGAAGAAATTATGATTTAGTATCCTTAAAGGGGTATTCCCATCTCAGACAATGGGGGCATATCGCTAGGACCTATATCGAGAACGAAGTGGGGAGCTTTGTGCCTGGAGGACCCCGGGTTTCCTATGGGTCCGGCCACCACCAGACGCAGCTCCCCGCTGTGCTCATGGAAATGGAAGGGAGCGCACCGCGCAAGCGCGGCCACCACTCCCATTCATTTCTATGGAGCCGAAAGGGAATAGCCGAGCCAGCACTCTGCTATTTTCGGCGGCCCCATAGAAATGAATGGAGGGCAGCTGCGCATGTGCAGTGCGTCCTCCTTCTCTTTTGGGGCTCCGTTCTCAATATAGGTGAGAGTCCCAGCGGTCCCATCTCAGACAATATTCACCCATTGTCTGAGATGGGATAACCCCTTTAAAGATGCAACAATGGCGGTATATTGTGTACATGGATACCTGAAAAAATTTGAAGCCCTCAGCATGTCTATCCCTGTCAATCAAAGGGAGGGGGAGTGTGCAGAGCACAGGGGGTGTTACAAAGCAGTGCTCAAAGGATTCAACCCTGCCTCCTGGTGCTCCAACTTTTTATTTGCATATGAATAAAAACACAGATTTCTCTTCAGTTGTTTAGCATATAGACAAAAGAAAGATATTATTTTAATCAGTATTATGAGCCCTACCAGGCAGTATATCTGGTTTAATAGGGTTGATCCTGGTGACAGAGCCGCTTTAATGTCTAAGCAAACCCTGGTACTAAGCAGTTTCACACATAGTCATAATCATAGTTTGGTAGAAAAGTATAGGTTTAATAAACCTGCAATTTTCTTTAGGTCTACATGTTAGACCCACTGATTAATCTTCCACACATTCAGTTAGTCCAGGCTGTAGTTGAGGTTGGTCACTTGAAATGTAATTACAATAGAAGCAGAAAGCTGGTGGTAATCCTTTGGTCTTGTTCACATGGCAGATTCACCACACAGAATCTGACTCCCCTTGCAGTCAATGGGAATCCACACTTCTGTTCATAAAGCAGTGGATGATTTCTATGAGGATTTCCAAATCGCTCTGGAACTGTCAGGAAACAGTAGCATGCAGATTTGCCTTGTTGAATAGCTAAAGCCATGGGTGGATCTATGGCATGCCCCAGATCTCTGCTGAGGTTTCTGTGTCACACATATAACATAAGGTATGATTAGATGGGGGGGGCTATTGCTTCATAATATAATCCTACTTGATGACAATTTTGGACTGGTAGACTATGGAGGTATGAACATTTTGAAGGAACTCTCAGAATTTTTTTTAATGTGGCACAGAAGTTTCTACCCTGACTCCTCTTTTCAACCTTTATTTGCAGAGTCCTAAAAACCTGCTCCAAGTCAGTGGTTTTATGGTGGGTGTATGACTGTGCATCAACAACGGTGTTTACTGGCTTTACTTGGAAGGCTGCCTCCACCTTCACCTTCCTGACTGTCGTGTCCTGCTAAAGATGACATAAATCCTTCAGCGTTCTGCACCTATTTCTGCTTCTGATGTCTCTCTGCTTTCCCCCTCACCTCTGTCAGTGTAAGAGATAGCTACAGGCACTGGCGTAACTATAGGGGTCGCAGTTGCGACCGGGCCCCTAAGCCAGTTGTACTGTACTTAATGGAAGCGCTCACTAGTATGCAGGAGGAGGGGGAGTGAAGCGCTGGTAGCGCTGTACTGTACTTACCCCTCCTCCTGTGTCCTGGCTGCCTGCAGCGTCAGGATGTACAGAGCGCACTCTGACCTGACGCTGCAGGAGGTCAGGTGACTGCAGCACGGGCCCCGAGAAGAGGTGAGACCGGGGAAACAGCCTGACAGGGAGAAGAGCAGCAGGAGAGGTAAGTTACTTTATTATTTTACAGTCTGATCTGAGGTCTGATATGGAGGTCTATTGGGGGGGGGGTCTCACTGGAGGTGTAACTAGGGGGTCTGGAGGTGTAACTGGGGGGTCTGGAGGTGTAACTGGGGTGGTCTGAAGATGTCACTGAGCGGTCTGGAGGTGTCACTTGGGGGTCTGGAGGTGTAACCGGGGGGGGGGGGTCTGAAGGTGTAACTGGGGGGGTCTGAAGGTGTAACTTGGGGGTATGGAGAGGTATGGGGGGGATCTGATTGGGGGTCTGGTGGTCTAATGGGGATCTGATTGGGGGTCTGGAGATCTAATGGGGGTCCTATCTGAGGTCTGACATTGGGTTGGGGTCTTACATGGAGGTCTAATGGGGGTCTGATATCAGGTCTAAAACTGGGGTCTTATATGACATAGAGGTCTAAAGGGGGCTTGGTCTGAGATGAGGGGGATCTCATTTAGGGTTTTATATGGGGGTCTGATCTGAAAGGAAGGGGGTATTTTTTGTACTAGCGCACAATATAAAGGGGAGTTTTCTGTGTGGTACCAGTATTTTCAGGAGGACTGTTTCTGCAGGATAGTATTGGGGAGCACAGTGGCAGTATTGGGGGTGGCAGGATGGGGTGTTGAGAAGGTGTGAGGAGGAGGGAAAAGTAGGAAAGTAAGATGTCTGTTTGTTAAACTCTGCAGAGAAGAGGCGCGGCTGAAAGAACTCATCATGGCGGTCTGGTCTGACAGGAGAAGAAGAGGAACGAAAATGTCTACATCAGAGCAGAGAAGTCACTGGATGTAAGAGGTACATATGTGGGGATGTATGACCCTGTATATTCTGTAGCGCTGTATGTAATGTTTTCCAAGTATGTCTTTAAAGGGTTTGTCCATTTTTATTTTTTTTATTCTATGAGCCCTGCCTTCTCTGCTCTGTTTACTGCTCATCACTGCAAATGCTGCGGCGAGCAGGTGAACAGAGCAGAGAAAGCAGCTCTCATATGAGCGCTGCCTTCTTTTCAAACAGCTGATCGGCGGGGGGGCTAGAAGACCCTGGCCAATCTGATATTGATGACCTATCCTGAGGATAGGTCATCAGTAGTAAAAAGAGGACAAACCCTTTAACAGTAGGACTGGAGGTAAAGTGTTAGGTTGAGAATTTGGCATGGGGGGGGGCGTTTAAATATTTGCCTAGGCAGTAGAAAAGCTAGGTGCACCAGCGCTAAGTGAAGGGTGTGGGTGGGGGGGGACACAAGCTGAACTCTTGCACCAGGGCCCATGAGCCTTTAGCTACGCCCCTGGCTGCAGGAGGTTATACTTGGCAGATGTGTGAGCAGAGGGGAGAAGATCCAAAGAGAGCTGCTGTACAGGTTGTAGATAGGTAGGAAAGGACACACAAATACATTTCTAGGGGAAGACATCAGCATCCTGGACATACCAATCCGGCAGATATAACTAGAAAGGACACATGAGAAAAGTCTGAAAGTAGGAGCAGATTGCAAACAAGTATCACTGGGTCTGAAAATGAATGAATGAATGAATGAAGAATGTAGAGACTTAGTTGAACTTTTTCCATGTCAAATTGTTCCTAGTTTATTATACAAAATCCAACTATGACCTACAACTCCCTACATTTTGCATGACCATGTATTCGGAGGCCATGCATTATTTGGGATTTTGGGTTGTTAAGTGTCCTATTCTGCTGAATATTTACAGTTTCTACCTGTAATAGTTTTGCAGTAGTTGTTTTTAACCTTGCATTGGTAAAGGTTTATCTGGCCTGAATTCATTTTATCAGGGGCTTCTTCATAGTTGGGAAGGGTTGGAAACTTCCATCTTTTTAATCTCGCAGCCTGAGCAATGAATGCATAATCATTTCTATTTAGCTTATCTTGCTTCCTTTCACACATATATCAAGTTACGAGATACATATTTTCTGAGAATCTTGCATATAATATAACATTACATTCCCTCATAGTCTTTTACAATGTTCATGGTCACAAATTTTAGAAGTTGTAATATAGTTTGCCCAATTTTGTAGGTAAAGTTATACAATAACTGTCTATAACTTCAGTTCTGGTCCCCCCTTACAATTTCATTAGAATGCAATCTATTTCATCAGAGACATCCGAAATTGTATAACTCATGATGAGATATAGTTGCCTCAAGCCAATAAGCAGATCCTTTTTTAGACTGAAAACTACTTACACTGTTGATCATCAGGTGCATTAACGTCTTGGGTATCAGATCTTTGAAGCACTTGTTTATAATGGTCATGTAGGAATATACCAGGTTACGAATGGTCTCCACTTGTCGTTCCAGCTGTGGATCCATCGACAAGTTATCTTCCTGAGATGATTCTTCATCGGTATCTGTCTGAGGAAAAAACACATTTCAGGTCGGTTGTAAATAATATAGGACTTGTTGTCTGCAAACTCTTCAGTTGTACAGAGGGTGATTTATCAAAATTTGATGCTAAGGGAAAGTAGAGAAGATGTCCAGAGCTTCTCTAAAGGGCCTGTCAAAAATGAGATCTGGAAATGGATTCATTTTGACTGGCAACTGCTCATTTGTACTTTTGGTTTATTCTTCCAAAAGTCTCTATCAAACATGGCTGAACACAAAAGCAAAATATGTGAACATTGCTCTACTAAGGTCAGTGCTATGGTATATTTTGCTACAATCATGAAAGATCTGACTAGAACAAATTATCAAACGTCTCTTTTTTTCTTATTCTTGTCCAAGAAGACTGGAGCAGTGCAAGAAAACAAAATTTGCTGTGGGAAAATATCTATTGGAAATAACTGCGTTTGTTACACCTTCACTGATATGGATCAAGACAGATCAGTGGTAATGTGGAACCACTGTGCCAAGTAATCAGCTTAACCAAAACCTAAGGGTGTTATTCTGGTGCCTCTCTGGTATTCAACCTTTAACCCCCTATACAGGGATGTGGACTTTGCTGAGGGTTAGCGACCAGACCGTTACCTTCTGGGATGGTCCCAGTACACTAGGCAGCTGACACTTGGTTCAGGAAGCACACCAAAACCACAGGCACAGCCTGATCAGGCACCAAGACTAGAGTAAACTAGTCACTGAAAAACCAGACTGGATGACAAGACATCAGAATTGACAAGACAACAGAATTAAAGTGAGACCAAACAATCAGGGTAACACAGACCAGGGCAGGAACACAGGCAGAATCAGCTCAGACACAGATCAGACATACAAACTGGCAAGGACTGGACAGCCAAGAAGTGGGACGGACAGACAGAACATATAGCTGTGCTCATTAGCCCAAAACAAATGCAGGTGCACGCAAACAGAAAGAGGCATTTACCTCTACAAGGCACACAGAACACAAAGCAAGCAAGAGGCAAATAGCCCTTGCCTTACTGAACAGAGAAGATCTACTAACTCAGTGGCCATGTTCACACCTAAAGTATTTGCCAGCAGTATGCACAACGCGGCAACCAACCCACACGGTACACAATAGAACACCCCCAAGTATCTGCAGCCAGTATGTATGAGACAGAGGCGGATATGTATTGCCACACTGACACATGGCCCTAGATACACACCATCAGTGTCTGGCAAACAGCCCACAGAGGATACAATGTAATGATATTGTAACAGCATTCCTGTTTCTTTTCTATTCAACCTCCCAATAATGAAAAATATGGAATTGCTCATTGTAGCAGGAGTAAACTTCATATCTGTGGCCTAAGTAAAGTTGACCATATACATTACATTTCCAATCAGTGGTTCTCCAGCTATTCCAAAAGTATATCTTCAAGCATGAACTGGGAATTGTTTTGCAACTGCTGGAGATCCACAGGTTGGAGAACACTGTCCTACAGGATCTACTGTCAAATCAATGTTTATGGGACTTGATGGACTCTTGGGAAGATGATGCTATGAGGGAAAACAAGGAATAAAGTGATGTGTCTGTGGGGGTGTTGCCATAATTTTGTGTGAGATAACAACCACCACTTGCAGAAAAAACAAACATTTTCAGCCATTAGTAGAACGGTTATCTAATTAGAACCGAACTTTCGTCAAGTTCGTATGAATCAGGTTCGTAAATAAAGTTTACTTTTTCCACAGAATAGACCAGGATACAAGGGATTATTTATTACTCCTACAATCCCTTGTATCCTGGTGTGACCCTCGTGTCAAACCACCCTTTTGGGAGGAGAATGGCCGAGATGGGTTATTATTTTCGTTCGTCCGAACGTTCGTTCGGACGAGCGAACAGAACCGTAACGAACCAGATTCGTTTAAGAACTTTTAAGACGAATCTGGTTAAAATAAAAACGGCACATCAAAACTGTACCGTTTTCACAGAATAGACCAGGATACAAGGGATTATTTATTACTCCTACAATCCCTTGTATCCTGGTGTGACCCTCGTGTCAAACCACCCTTTTGGGAGGAGAATGGCCGAGATGGGTTATTATTTTCGTTCATCCGAACGTTCGTTCGGACGAGCGAACAGAACCGTAACGAACCAGATTCGTTTAAGAACTTTTAAGACGAATCTGGTTAAAATAAAAACGGCACATCAAAACTGTACCGTTTTCACAGAATAGACCAGGATACAAGGGATTATTTATTACTTCTACAATCCCTTGTATCCTGGTGTGACCCTCGTGTCAAACCACCCTTTTGGGAGGAGAATGGCCGAGATGGGTTATTATTTTCGTTCGTCCGAACGTTCGTTCGGACGAGCGAACAGAACCGTAACGAACCAGATTCGTTTAAGAACTTTTAAGACGAATCTGGTTAAAATAAAAACGGCACATCAAATGCGTACATATTCAGTTAAGTAGCGTACCTTTGACAACGCTAGACTGTATGTTCGTTATTTGTGCGGGAATGTTCGCATTAGCGTACGTATTAGTGTAGATTCTCAAATATGCGTATATTCGTTCGTATAAGGTTCGTTTTAGGTTCGGTTCGTACGAATCCGAACTTCAAGAAAGTTCGCCGAAGCGAACCGAACCGAACTTTTCAAAAGTTCGCTCATCCCTAGTCTGTATCATTTCAGGACAAGCCTATTGGCAAATTATATTAAAACTGCTGCTGTATTCCAATGCACTGTACTTGCTTTTGGTAAGACAACACTATCTATTTTCATTTGAAGAGGTCAACCTTTAAGTAAATTACAAGAACTTTTGAAGTGGTTGTATCTAAAGTTTAAAGACAACTGGCCCAGATGAAGAGTTTGGCTTTTATTAGGACAAAATAAAGCCTGAGAGGGCAGGGTGACCTCAGAATCAGAGGAAACACTCTCTTGAGATCCAGACAGAAAAATCTGAAAATGGCAACCCTTGAATTACAGGCTCAGATCAGCGCAAAAAGTTAGTGTAACTGCAAGATCCCTGATTTGCATCATTTTTGTAACTGGTTTCAATAAAAAAAGTTCTACTTCAGTCTACTTGGGGTACTTGGGGTACCACAGGGGTCTGTATTGGGTCCTATTCTCTTCAATATATTTATTAACGATCTTGTAGAAAGCTTGCACAGTAAAATATTAATTTTTGCAGATGACACTAAACTGTGTAAAGTAATTAACACAGAGGAGGACAGTGCACTGCTACAGCAGGATCTGGATAGACTGGAGGCTTGGGCAGAAAAGTGTCAGATGAGGTTTAACACTGACAAATGTAAGGTTATGCATATGGGAAGGAATAATGCAAGTCACCAGTACTTACTAAATGGTAAAGCATTGGGTATAGATGCCCGTGATGAGAACATAGTCCTGCCACTTTACAAATCACTAGTCAGACCACATATGGAGTACTGTGTACAGTTCTGGGCTCCTGTGAACAAGGCAGACATAGCAGAGCTGGAGAGGGTTCAGAGGAGGGCAACTAAAGTAATAATTGGAATGGGTGGACTACAGTACCCAGAAAGATTATCAAAATTAGGGTTATTCACTTTAGAAAAAAGACGACTGAGGGGAGATCTAATAACTATGTATAAATATATCAGAGGTCAGTACAGAGATCATTCCCATCATCTATTTATCCCGAGGACTGTGACTGTAACGAGGGGACATCCTCTGCGTCTGGAGGAAAGAAGGTTTGTACATAAACATAGAAGAGGATTCTTTACGGTAAGAGCAGTAAGACTATGGAACTCTCTGCCTGAGGAGGTGGTGATGGTAAGTTCACTAAAAGAGTTCAAGAGGGGCCTGGATGTATTTCTGGAGGGTAATAATATTACAGGTTATAGTTACTAGAGATGGGTCGTTGATCCAGGGAGTTATTCTGATTGCCTGACTGGAGTCGGGAAGGAATTTTTCCCCCTAAAGTGAGGAAAATTGGCTTCTACCTCACAGGGTTTTTTTTTTGCCTTCCCCTGGATCAACTTGTAGGAAAACAGGCTGAACTGGATGGACAGATGTCTTTTTTCGGCCTTACAAACTATGTTACTATGTTACTATGTTACTTGTGTTCACATGCAGTTCATTTCAGATTGAAATCCATACAATCAGCTGTCCAATGGCTCAATTTATAGCCCGTACGTCTACTCTCCTGAATAATTTTTTAGCATGACATGTTTTAAATCAGTGGAGTCCTTCAGGATCTGTCTGTACCCATTCAAAAATACATAAAACACAGCAGTTGTGTGAACAGAGCCTAAGCATGTCAGAAAACAATGGCTGTTGAGTCAGTACAACATATTGAGACTGGATGTTGAAAAGGTTGAGGTTCTTCATATGTCTTACTTGTAAGAATGAAGACATTTTCCTTTTCAGATGAGATTGTGGTTGTTTTTAATCTATGGTTCTTGTAACCAATATAATGATTTTTTAAGGATAGACCCAGAAGATGATGTAAGATATATTCTGGCCTGGAGTTTTCCTTATGTCTTAGAATATGAGGGTATGGTCAGATCAGGGGCTTCATCACAAATACAAAAATCAACAAAAAGTATTTTTGTTTTATTATATGAAGGAAAATACTAAAGAGAAAAAAGTCACACTTGGAAAAATCTACTTCATAAATGTGGCACTCTGCTTGAACACCATATTTCTCAATGTATTTACAGCTGACAACTGGTGTAAAAACATTGCTAAATCTCTGTACAGCTCTACATCTCCAGCTTTCTTTCTGTACAGGATAAAACTGGCTTTGTGCAGCCACCACTAGGGGGAGCTCAATGCATAGAAATTTATAGCATTATCACCTATTTGCACCGAGCACCTAGTGGCAGCTGACAGAAATAGCCATTGTTTTATGTTGGGAACAGAAGAAGGTGTTCAGAGCTGGGTTCTCCCACCTGGGCCCCATAGCAGTCTATGGTCTGCCTCCATGGTAGGCACAGAACTGGTTCAGATACGGCAAGAACATTTCAGCAGTGGCTACGGCCACAAATCTGAGATGAAATCCATGGATTTTGTCATGGATTTCATACTTTGTGTTGCAACAATCTGGAAGAAATCTGTGACATATGGAGCATGCGGTACATCTTTCCTGCTGTGTGAGTTTTGTTAAATCCAATTCCTGTGCATTGAACTGTAGTTCCACATTGAAATTCAATTCCAAATCTGCCGCTTGACACAATGCAAATCTCTTGCCAAATCTCACTGCTCTGCATTTCAGCTGCTATAAGTTTCTACATTTTTCATTGACATAGTGGTATGGGGCCTTGTTTTATGGGGGAAAAATCCTATACTTTAAATGCCATTAGTTTTTTATCCCATTAATAGACTATTTAACGGCTTTCTTTTGAGCATATCATGCATTAGTATTTGTCTGTCATTGTGACACAGGCTATCATTAAGGCAACACTTGGCTTGCCATAATAACAGGCTGAAAGTACAGACGGCTCTGTGGTGCTTTCTAGGACTCCAGGCCTGATTGTACAGTCCCTAATTGTGCCACCGGGAAGACTTGTGTCCTAATAAAAGAGGTCACTTTTGAGCATTTAAAGGGTAAAACTGGGATCTGACTCAGTGTTTCCTCTAAGCTGCGTGCTCCGGAAAGGAGAGGGTTAAACCAACATACTCAGGGAGACTTCACATCACCGTTATTTTTCCGTTCTTCTGATCCGTCAGAAGTGACTCAGGGAAGGTCACAGCGCTTTCCAATTATTTGCCAAAAAATACGCTTAGTAACCTAATGGCCAAACTACTGGAGACATTGGGGGGAATTTATCATTAGGGGGATATTTGAAGTCAGTTTTGCTTCAGTCTGTGTTGGAGTACTTTGTGCCACATTTATCAAATGTTACAGGTTGTTTGATAAATGTGGCTTGTCCTTAAACCTAACACTTCTGTCTAGAGAAGCTACTCCACTTTTCCTACTCCTCCCTCCTCCTGGAGTGAGATTGCGACTATTTTGCGACTTTTTAAAAAAGTCGCAATGATAAATCTGGAGTGAAACTCATTAACATAGCTAACCACACCCACTTTCCCACCCATATTAAAAAACTGGAGTGAGTGGTGTACACATGCAAAAAGTCACAAAATTTTGCGCATTGGCATAAACTTTGCGCACGGGAGTGCAAAAAAGTCGCAAAAGCCCTATTTTGCGACTTTTTGATGCCAGAATTCTGGAGTGATGGTATGATAAATCAGGGCCATTGTCTGTTGTGGCAGTTAGCCTGGATATTCATAAGTTTGCATATAGCAACCAATCACAGTTCAGCTTCTATTTTGCTACAGGTCATTAATATGAGCTCTGATTGGTTGCTATAGGCAACGAAGGACATTCTTAGTATAAGACAGCTTATGTGTGAGTTAATATGATTTCGATTAGCCAACGTTGTTGTAGAGGCTAATGTAACTCACATGACCTTAAGTGTATTAAAGGGGTTATCCCACGAATAATGTAAAAAATGAAAATCAGACATCCTATAGTACATGACTACCTCTTTCTAACAAAGCTAGAACCAGCCCTGTACCTCACATGGCTCCAGAGATCTCCCCATCCATTGCTCTCCTAGATTTATATCAAGCTGACAGCTCAGGGGAGTGTCTTTTCTGCTGCAGCTAAGGAGGCGTGTCTCAGCTCTCCCTATCACAGCTCAGGAGGCAGTTAAAAGTTGAAACTGAGCATGTGCGGCCTGCTCAGTGAATAGGTCAAAGAAATAAGAAATTAAGTGGTCCTATAGACATACATTTTATTGAATAACTCAGCAGCTATTCAAAATTTTTAATGGCATGCAATTACAAAAGTATTCAGATCCAGGTGCTGGTTTGAAAACTGTAGAATATTTTTCGTGGGACAACCCCTTTAAGTGTAATTCTGTGGGGTTTTATATACTGTCAATTAAAGACAATAATGCCCTGCTGGGGAGGTCTTTGTTAGGGTGTGGGCTGCTGTGGAGGTTACATTTTAAGGAGGTGGGACACTGTGGGGGGGTTAGTATTAAGGGGTAGGGGGCTGTGGAGGTCACTGTTAAGGGGGCTGGGTGCTGTAGATGTCACTGTTATGGGGGACACTATCAATATCTTTCAACTACACACACAAACATTAAATGAAATAGCTGAAATATACCCCTATGAAGCTGGGTCCTTCTGCTAGTATATGACAAAAAAGCAGCAGCACTAGTCAAGATAATGTGGGTACAATCCCTCTAGGCTGTAGGTTCTTGAGCCCATTTTTATATATTTATATATATATATATATATATTCTCTAACCGCAATACTGGAAAATTGATTTATTCTCTAGTGTTCATAAACATGTGACGTTTCAGCTCCCACCTGGAGTATTTTCTAAATATATATATTTGAATGTAGAGGAAAAGCAGCACAAGTCCCCAAGTAATGTGAAGGTGGTTGCCAGTGTTCAATAATCCTGATGTCAGTTCTGTATAATAAATAAGAAAATCTTTGGATATTGAAGCCTGAGAAATACGGGCAGATACTTATCCATTATGCAGTATCATCAGGGAGGCATCTGATTGGCCCTAAATTTATTCTGCAGCAGGACAACGACTACAAACATACAGTGAATGTTATTAAGAACTATATGCAGTCTACAGTAGGTCAAGGATTCCTGGAAGTGATGACATGGCCTCCACAGAGCCCTGATCTCAACATCGTCAAGTCTGTCTGTGATTACATTATGAGACAGAAGGATCTGGGCAAGCCTACAACCACAGAAGATCTGTGGTTAGTTCTCCAAGATGTTTGGAAAAACCTCGCCAAGTTCGTTCAAAAACCGTGTGCAAGTGTACCTAGAAGAACAGATGCAGTTTTGAAGGAAATGGTGGTCACACCAAATATTGATTGGATTTAGATTTCTCTTTTGTTTATTCACATAGCATTTTGTTAAATGAAAAATAAACTATCGGCACTTCAATTTTTGAAAGCGTTCTTACTTTGCAGCATGTTTCCCACGCCTGCCTGTATACTGTATATTTATATACCTATATATATATATATATATTTCAGGTACAACTGATGGGCTCACAAGGAACCTATTCTGTTCTGGATTGACGACAGGCTTCCCTTTTGTATGAAGTCAATACTGTTTCAATTAAACTTCAACCACTTCGCCAAAACAAAGCGAATGGATTGAGTGCCAGAAATATACATCGGAATTAGTCTGGCACTGAAAGATTTGAGCCATTTAGAAATGGTTACAGAGACTTCCTGTTCATGTCCATAACACCAACTGTAGCTAAACCTGCCTTCGCTAGAGTATTTTATCAAAACCTTGAGACGAAACATACAGCAAGAAATCCAAGATGACCCCAAACTGCTTTGTGTGATCAAAGCCCTGAGAACAAATATACAATGGAGGGCTCTGAGTGATTCCACGCAACGTGTGGTTACAAACCTTATGTCGTTACAACATCTTCATTGTTACAATTATACAAAGACAAACACCATCACCCCATCATGCCCCATGAATAAAACCGCACAAAACCCCGATTGTACAGACTATTAGAAAATACATTTTCTTTTCACTGAAACCACATTTTGTAGACAGCTTATTCCCTGGCGTCCGCCCCCAGAATCAGACTGGAATTTTTTCTCTCTCCACCCCTTGGCTCTTGTTCCCCCTCTCCATCACTTATATCCTGTATGTGCTTTTGGAGTTTTCTTTGTTTAAATTACAGGGCTGCAATAGGAGACTTTTGCTGGCTAAGCAGGGCAAGGACACATGTTAAGCATTATCCCCATCAAGAGAATGCTGAAATAAAAATAGCCATTGGTCTCTGATCTTGTAGATGTGCGTAAGGGGAAGGAATTAAAAATGGGAATTTAGAGCGTGAAGAGTATGAGAGCGTTTAACCTTTCTCTCCTTTGGGGTGATAAAGCTAGGGTTTTCATGGAGCAAGTTGGTTAAGCAAGGAAATCTATGCAAATGCGGCTGGCCGATGACAAAGGTCACACACTATATGGCACCACTAGATACCGCTGTCTCACATTTGAACTATTTCCTCTTCCAAAGAATTAAAGGGAATCTATCAGCTCCCACCTCCCCCAAACTAGAGTAAGCAGTGTGTACTGTAAGTGACGCCGAGTCTGGTTATGTAATTTTTATCTTCATACTCACTTGCGTTCTGACACTGTGCTCCCACAAACCAGCAGTAAAATAGAGTTAGAATAGATAAGAATTAATTACAAGGGGTTGTTCAGAGGTAACCTCAGTGGTGTCTGCTGCAGCAGTCACAGGTCCCTGTCGAAAAATCATTGCTGGAGGCCAGAATACAGAGAAAGAGGACAGAGTCAGATATAGTGAGGGATAAGGTATTAATCAGTTTGCTGCTCTACAAGGGGTAGGACAAGCACTTTTCAGTAATATCATTACTGATGGAGTATTTCATCTGAGACATTTATAGCATATTACAATGATATGCCATAAATGTCAGATAGGTGTGGGCCCACCTCTGGCACCCACTGCTATCTGCAGAACAGGTCCATGGAAGTGAATGGAGAGAAAACTATGGGACTGCCAGAAATAAGCAAGCTGTGGTTATTTTTTGGACATCTCATATTGGTGAATAAAGGATGGCCATGCTTGCATGTTGCACTCTCCTTCAATTCGAGGGTGGGGGGACACTGTTTTAGAGATAGGATCAGACCCCATAAGTGGGACCCACAGCTATATGACATTGATGGCATATTCTAGCGATTTTGCAGCTTACTAAACTTTCGGTAAAAAAAAAATTCAAGAGACTGGAAACCACTTTAACAACAATATAATTATGAATGGAGTATTCCCATCCGGGACATTTGTAGCATATCATAAGTATATCACAGGTAAATGTCAGATAGGTGTGAGGTCCACGGCTATCTGCAGAACAGGCCCCCAAAGTGAATGGAGGGCACACTGTGCATGTGCAACACCCTCTGCATTCTCTGTTATTTTCAGAAGTGCCATTGCAATAAATGGGGAGCAAACTGTGCAGGCATGGCCGACCCTCTATTCACCACTGTGGAACTTCCATAAATAGCCAGACTATTTTGGAGGTCCCATAGTGGTGAATGGAGGGTGATCACTTACTTCAGGGCCCTGTTCTGGAGATCTTTGTTCACTTTTTTATTTTTAGCTATGGCGACCTGTAAATTTATTTTATTTTACTGTATGTGTTTTGTCTACCTCTAGGTCAACTGAGGTTCGTAAGTATAAGAGTTTTAATCTGATGGACAGGTTTAGTCAACCCACTACTATATAAAATAGTAGGCACTTGATTAGATCGAATACCTATAAAACATAAGGGATTTTTATCATGTTATTTTTTTTATTGAGGTTTTTGTAATTTTTAACAAACTTAGTGCATACAAATATCCTCTCACTCTCATCTTGCTTTACCTTTCCCCACAGTTCACAACAGCACCACATAAGGTGTGCGATTTTAACCAAAATGATCATTTGTTGGATAATATTTAATAACAACCAATTGTCTGATCATAGACCATCATTGTCTGAAAAAGGTCACCTATGTTTGAGGTTTTCATCCAATAGTCTATTCATAGTAATCCAAGATCTTTCGTTCAAAGATTGTTCCTGGAAGAAAGATCTTCTTAGAAAGAGCATTCCCAGAAAGATTTTTCATCCATCGTCACGTATGGCCAATTTGAACAACTGTAATGGCCAATATGGACTAAAATGTGTATGGACGTGCCTGCAAAACGATGTTCACCAGATGATTGATTGTTCAACCATCAATCAAACTCTGACTAATGTTTATGACCAATTTTAGTCCTATATTAATCTACTTAGAAGAGTCTGTGCAGACGGAAGTTAAATATCCACCAGGGCTGAAGATGGCAGTCTGGGAGTATCAATCCCTCAAAGATTCAAAATTGGAAATACAGTTTCTTTCCGAATTAGGGAAATGTATTATTACTGGTGCCAGAGGAACACCAGATTCATCAAAAGGTCCCATGCCCTACTGATAAATCTAACAATAGCGACGCCCATTCACCCAGGACTTCCTGATAGGATTTCTATTTAGCTGGTTCCACACGCCCTGAATAATGGAGACTTGGATTTAGTCTGAACAGAGGCATAGATGAGTGTAGGGACCCACTCCACAGGAAGTTACCGTGAAGTTTGGTGAGTGGGGCATAATCACGCATTTGCAAATATGTGTAACTAAGGACTTCCTTTTTTATCTTTAGTCGGCATAGCGCCACATATATCCAGATTTACTTTTACTCCTATTGCTTATTACATGTTGTGCAACTATATATCCATATATCTTTGTAGTACTACTGATAAATCTGCCATAATTTACGGAGCAAAAGATCCATCTAGAAAGATGATGGAAGATATTCATAAATGGGTTGCCCTTGGATAAACCCATCCACTTTCGTAAAGAATTTGTATGTGTTGCAAGACCTCATAAATACCATGCTCATTCTGCTGTGGTAATTATGAAGAACTTTCACCTCTCAAAGCATTTACAAACGTGCGTTACCCCAAATGCCACTGACACACATGTATTCACAGCTAACGGAGCTGCTGAAGTCTGTAGTATTCCAGACCTCCAGTCCATTTGCTCCTTTCCATTTTAAGCCCCTCTTGGGAATAAGTGCATACAAAGCCAAAAAATACAGCAATGTGTCATGTTACTCAATTTCCAAAATCCACTAGAGGATTGAAAGAAACCTTTTCTGCAGACACTTTAGGCCACACAAAATGAAATCCGTGATCCAGACCCACTGCTTTATTGTATTCACTAAATCACTCAAGCTTCAGACACCTCCCACACAAGAGAAATGTGAATTGGAATTGTGTTTCAGATGCGACCACTTACTACAAGAAGTGGGAACTAGAAAGCAGAATCGTATTTTATGTCTCAAGGAGGACTGACAATGTCAGTGAATGCTCCCAGAGGTTACAGAAATGGAAGAAGATTTGCTTGATTTTAATACTTCATTTGGATTCCAAACCTGAAAGTCAAAGCACTTCATAGCCAACCACTGCACTAATATAACCGACGGGCCTGATTGATTTGTTTTATGTGTTGTGGTCATGACTGTCTACGGCCATTCTAAATGTTATCTGTGGTTTAGGCAGGACACAAGTGTTATTTTGTATTATACAGCTACTGGGGTTGTAAGGGGTTGTGCCACCATTAAATGTTATGTTAATATAATTAGCATGAAAAACTAGTTACTTTTGTAATTTATTTTCTGTTACAAAAATGCTCCAGTTGCAAGATATTCTCTTAACTTCATTATAATGGCGCCCCCTGGTGTTTAATCAGTATAGTAATGTGGATGTCCTCCTACTGAGGGGTCGTACATGCTCAGTTCCATCCTTCAACCGTATCTTCTGTTAGAAGCTAATGGTGAGTGAAGCAAAGCATTTGAAACGGAATTTGGTCTGAACTTTAGGAAAACTTTGATTTGCAACTAATCTGAATTTCCTGGCGCTTTGTAGTAACTGATATGTTTTTCTTAAAATGGCAGCCGCATGTGTTACAAAGCGACACTCAATGTAGAGGAGACAAGTCCGGGAACCCAAGATCACACATAATGCTGTGCAGCCAGCCAATGTAAAGATAACCATCCCCTGTGATGTCACAGCCCTATAAAACCCTCCTGCCGCGTGGTCTTCGCCATTGTCCTGTGAGGTCAGCATAGGGAGAGACGTGGCAAATGCTCATGCGCTAGGTGTTGCTGAAAATGATTAATAGAAGAATTCAATACCAATAACATAGAACCCTTTATTATTCCAGTGTCAGCATGCCAACCAATACCATCCAGTCTGCACCCCCTAGGGGGCCAGGTCTTAGTGATGACCATCCTCATCTTTTGCTGGCTTTACTTCCTACAAAGGTCATCAAGATGGAGAGAGAGGTCGAGCTGGATGTTCTCAATTTCCTAGAAAAGTCAGCAAGATGCAGAGAGTTGAGGAGCTGGATGTTCCTAATGACATATTCTCATCGATATTAGATGATGTGGAAAAGGAAGAAAAGCAGATGGCAAAAAAAAAGGCTCCCAACTGTAGGGCAGGAGAGTGCTGGGGGTTGGAGAAGTGGGTATGCCAGCAGATTGTGCCCCAATCTATCCAGCCAAACCCCATACCAGCAACAGCCCCTGTTTAAAGGTGCAGTGCGGCCATTAACACGAACACCGACTATACAGTGTGATCTTCATTATTAAAAGAAAGACAGCTGTGGACTAATTGGCCACGCGGTTCTTCATTTCTCTCATAGAGTTGGATGTTGTGAAAATAAAAATGCAGCATGCCTCATTCGATGCTGATTTACAGGAGAGATTTCCTCATAGAAGTCAAATGAGACTCAAAATAATTGATTCCATTATATGGATCTAAAAAAAACATCCATTTTAGATCTACAGTGCCTTGCGAAAGTATTCGGCCCCCTGGAACTTTTCTACCTTTTGCCATATTTCAGGCTTCAAACAAAAAGCTATAACATTTTACATTTTTGGTGATCAACAAGTGGGTCACAATTGTGAAGTGGAACAAAATTTATTGGATCATTTAAACTTTTTTTGTAATAATAAAACTGAAAAGTGGGGCGTGCAAAATTATTCGGCCCCCTTGCATTAATACTTTGTTGCGCCACCTTTTGCTGCGATTACAGCTGCAAGTCGCTTGGGGTATGTCTCTATCAGTTTTGGACATCTAGAGACTGAAATTCTTGCCCATTATTCCTTGCAAAACAGCTCAAGCTCTTTGAGGTTGGATGGAGAGCGTTTGTGACAGCAGTCTGGACTTTGACTTGGCCATTCTAAGACCTGGATACGTTTATTTTTTAACCATTCCATTATAGATTTTGCTTTATGTTTGGGATGATTGTCTTGTTGGAAGATAAATCTCCGTCCTAGTCTCAGGTCTTTTGCAGACTCCAAAAGGTTTTCATCCAGAATGGTCCTGTATTTGGCTCCATCCATCTTCCCATCAATTTTAACCATCTTCCCTGTCACTGCTGATGAAAAGCAGGCCCAAACCATGATGCTGCCACCACCATGTTTGACAGTGGGGATGGTGTGTTCAGGGTGATGAGCTGTGTTGCTTTTATGCCAAACATATCGTTTTGCATTGTTTCCAAAAAGTTGGATTTTGGTTTCATCTGACCAGAGTACCTTCTTCCACATGTTTGGTGTGTCTCCCAGGTGGCTTGTGGCAAACTGTAAACAAGACTTTTTATGGATATCTTTGAGAAATGGCTTTCTTCTTGCCAATCTTCCATAAAGGCCAGATTTGTGAAGTGTTCGACTGATTGTTGTCCTATGGACAGACTCTCCCACCTCAGCTGTAGATCTCTGCAGTTCATCAAGAGTGATCATGGGCCTCTTGGCTGCATCTCTGATCAGTCTTCTCCTTGTTTGAGATGAAATTTTAGAGGGACGGCCGGGTCTTGGTAGATTTGCAGTGGTCTGATACTCCTTTCATTTCAATATGATCGCTTGCACAGTGCTCCTTGGGATGTTTAAAGCTTGGGAAATCTTTTGGTATCCAAATCCAGCTTTAACCTTCTCCACAACAGTATCACGGACCTGCCTGGTGTGTTCCTTGGTCTTCATCATGCTCTCTGTGCTTTAAACAGAACCCTGTGACTATCACAGAGCAGGTGCATTTATACGGAGACTTGATTACACACAGGTGGATTCTATTTATCTTCATCAGTCATTTAGGACAACATTGGATCATTCAGAGATCCTCAATGAACTTCTGGAGTGATTTTTCTGAACTGAAAGTAAGTGGGCCGAATAATTTTGCACGCCCAACTTTTCAGTTTTATTATTACAAAAAAAGTTTAAATGATCCAATAAATTTCGTTCCACTTCACAATTGTGACCCACTTGTTGTTGATTCTTCACCAAAAATGTAAAATGTTATATCTTTTTGTTTAAAGCCTGAAATGTGGCAAAAGGTTGAAAAGTTCCAGGGGGCCGAATACTTTCGCAAGGCACTGTATATTGCTATAAAGCAAGATACTGTAAAACATGAAAAATAGGTAACTTTGCAACACTGCTCTTCAATAACAAGTATTATGCCTTATTATAATACTCAGAATATCTCCTGGTCACTGAGCTTGCATCTCTTCGGTCCTGCTGGTTCATTCTTGGAGGTGTTGTTTTCACATCATATAATAAAGTAATCAATGTGAACTAAAATTATTTCCAGAATGCCAGGAGTACATTGCATTACAGGAGATCTTTGAGTCTTTTGACTGTGTTGAGTCAACAAATTCCTGTTCTAGGGTAAGTAAAACAATATATTTGGAAAGTTACTCAACTTTTTGTACATCTGGTTGTAATGTCCAATGGTGAACGTATACTTAAAGGAAATTAGTGTAAGATGTTTCTAATAATAATTGTCAATTATATGGACTCCACCAGAGTAGGAGATCAGAGGAGTATTTCAGCCAGGACAAGTGAAAGCCACAGGGTCAAAGCACAGGGTCCACAGGGGACAAGTGAAAGCCACAGGGTCAAAGCACAGGGTCCCACCAATGAGTAGAATGAAGGGTATTCTGTATTTTTCTGTTCAGTATAGTGGTGGGCCACCAGCAGTTTCCATAAGCATTGCCACCTGAGGCCAGCACTTAGTCCCATCTCATTGTGGAAACAACGAGATGAGAAAACTCCTTTAAACATTTTAAATTTCATTTTGAATGGCTAAAATGACTTTGCTTCTTAAATCAACTTAGAAGTTCATTCAGGAAAGTAGAGGTGGGGGGTGGGGCCTGGAGATCGAGCCATCAAACAGCCAGTCTGATGGATTTATCACAGAATAGAAGTTGGCAGCTGCTATATACTATGAAACATAGAAGCCAAACGAATGAAAAAATTTTGAACATATTACAGAAACATTTTTAGCCGAAAATATATCTCAATAAAAAAAAGTTGGCTTCAAAGGTGTCCATATCTCCATAACCTTTAAATGATGTCTGATTCCCATAAATGAGTATTGTCTTTTTATTCCCTAGTTCTCTCTAAGAGACAGCATTGCTGCCAAGATTGCATATAATGATAAAATACAGAGTAAATTATTGTATCTAATACAGTGGTCATAGGAGTAAATCTCATAGAATGGCTTCTGTGTTTTTGGGCATGGCAGGCATTTATGTATGTTACCATTGAAAATGTGTCTTGCCTTGTTAGGGGTTTTTGAGGATCCTGGTATTGATGACCTATCCCCAGGATAGGTCATTAAACCCTTGAAGACCAAGCCATAAGAACCAACCCACATTTTGTGGTAATAACTCTGGGATGCTTTTACTTATCCAAGCAATTCTCATGACATATTGTACTTCATGTTAGTGGTAAATTTGAGTCAATATGTTTGACCTTTATGTAAAAAAAAATCCGAAATTTACAGAAAATTTTGAAAAATTCACGATTTTCTAAATGTGAATTTCTCTGCTTTGAAGAGGGATAGTGATACATCATAAAATAGTAGTTAACATATGTCTACTTTATGTTGGCATAATTTTGTAAGTGTCATTTTATATTTTATGACGTTAGAAGGCTTTGAATTTTAGAAGTAATTTTGACATTTTTAAAGAAAATTTCCAAACCCACTTTTTTAAATACTAATTCAATTATGAAGTCATTTTGTGGGGCTTAAACAGTAGAAATCACTCATAAATGACTCTATTTTAGAACCTACTCTTCCCAAATTATTCAAAACTGATTTCACAAATTTTGTTAACACTTTAGGTGTTCCATAAAGGAAAATGAAGGTGAAATTTCAAAACCTTTTCATTCAGATCTTCCATTTTTATCCATTTTACCTGTAACGCAGAAAGGGTTAATAGCCAAACAAAACTCAATGTTTATTACTTTGATTCTGCAGTTTACAGAAACACCTCATATGTGGTCGTAAACTGCTCTATGGGCACACAGCAGGGCACAGAAGGGAGGGAGCGCAATATGGATTTTACAGGGCAGATTTCACTGGGATAATGACCCCATTTTGGAAACTAAGGTGAGTTTTATTGGTACTATTTTGGTGTACATATGATTTTTGATCGCTCAATATTATGCGTTTTGTGAGGCACGGTAACCGCAATGGTTGTTGTGGCACCATTTTTATTTTCTCCTGACAGAATAGATCATGTGTTGTTTTTATACAGCAGGTTGATACGGATGCGACAATACCAAATATGTGTATTTTATTTTCAGTTTTACATAATAAACCATTTTTCATTACAAATGAAAGGTACACTTCCAGATTTTTATGTATTTGAATTTTTGAAAACCGTGTATCATTTTCTTTTCACTCCACACATACTTGCTACTGGTGTATCACATAAAATCCCAAAATATATTTAAGTTTGTGGGTGTAACGTGAAAAAATGTGGAAAAGTTCAAGGGGTATGAATACTTTTTCAAGGCACAAATCCCCAGTGCTGCCTGAGTATGAAGTGTTGGTCTGTTTGTGTGTTTATTGGATCTGCTCCAAGGGTGCCCAGGAGGCCAATCCATGCCCTGTTAACCATCACGCATAACAGTGACCTCCACAGCACCTCACCCCCCTTAACAGTAACCTTCAAAGCACCCCGTCCTCTTAACAATGACCTCCACAGCGTCCCACCTCCTTTACAGTGACCTCCACAGCACCCCACCCCCTGAACCATGACCTCCACAGCATGCCACCCTTTTAACCATGACCTCCACAGCACCCCACCCCCTAACTATAACTTTCACAGCACTTCGCTACTTTAACTGTGACTTCCATAGCACCCCCACCACTACCACCTTAACAGTGACCTCCACAATTTCTCCCTTAACAGTGACCTATAATAGTGAGAAAAAATGGTTGAGATGTTCTGGAAACCTGGTGTAAAACTTTGTGTAGGTCAGAAAGTCAAAGACTGAAGGACCTGCCAGTTTCTATTGGCCAATAGGAGTCATGTGACTGTGTGTATGCCAGTTAGGATATGAGTGAAGGAGCTGTGAGCTTCTAATGGCTAATACAGTTCATTTGATGGTGCCATATGTGCATTTTTGGGGAATATCTCAAGAACAGTATGTCCTAGAGAACTGAGACCTTTACAAAAACCCTCCCAGACACACAATGTTCCTATGTGAGAAATATGGTGTCCAACGGTTCAAGCTTTTGGATGCCTATAGAGGACAAATGGACAGACAGACATGGATTTATATAATACTAGCTGAAGGACCCGGCTTCGCCCGGGTATATTTAATTTATTTAATTTACTGTTTGTGTGTGTGTGTCGTTAAGAGATATCGAGAGTGACCTCTACAGCAGCCCGTCCCTTTAACAGTGACCTCTACAGCAGCCAGCCCCTTTAATAGTGACCTCTACAGCGGCCCGCCCCTTTAACATTGACCTCTACAGCAGCCCGCCCCTTTAACAGTGACCTCTACAGCAGCCCGCCCCTTTAACAGTAACCTCTACAGCAGCCCGCCCCTTTAACAGTGACCTCTACAGCTTCCCGCCCCTTTAACAGTGACCTCTATAGCAGCCCGCCCCTTTAACAGTGACCTCTACAGCTGCCCGCCCCTTTAACAGTGACCTCTACAGCTGCCCACCCCTTTAACAGTGACCTCTACAGCTGCCCACCCCTTTAACAGTGACCTCTACAGCTGCCCGCCCCTTTAACAGTGACCTCTACAGCTGCCCACCCCTTTAACAGTGATCTCTACAGCAGCCCGCCCCTTTAACAGTGACCTCTACAGCAGCCCGGCCCTTTAACAGTGGCCTCTACAGCTGCCCACCCCTTTAACAGTGACCTCTACAGCTGCCTGCCCCTTTAACAGTGACCTCTACAGCATCCCACCCCTTTAACTGTGACCTCCACAGCAGCCCACCCCTTTAACTGTGACCTCCGCAGCAGCTAGAGTGGCCACTGTCTTCACCCCAGAAAGCCAGACCTCACCAGCCATTCCCCCAAACGTGAAACAGCGCCCCCAGTTCCCATGAAGACACACCACTAAACATGAGGCCACGCCCCCCTGGCTCCGTGAAGACACGGAGGAGAAGCTGTCTGAGTGTGAGCTACTGAAAGGGTGGACATCCCTGTGTCTGTCCAGGCACTGCGTCGGACGGAGAACAGGTAGCCAGAAAACTGTACTGTCCAGCCTAAAGCCGGACATCTGGCCACCCTAACATCAGCCTGCCCCTAGGGTGGCCAGAGGTCTTGTTTTAGGCTGGACAGTCTGGCTTTCAGACTCCCTGTCCTCCGCCATGCGCAGGGCCTGGATGGACACAGGGATGTTCTTTTGAACAGCTCACTCTCAGCAGCAGCACTGTGCAGTCTGAGCAATGAGCTACAGGGAGAAAGTCACCCTCCCCCCACCCCTGCAGCTGACAGAAGGCGATTTTTACCTATATTTTCAATCCCGGTCAAATGCGTCATAGAAGGGGCATGGCCTGACTGAGTCAGGGGCGTGACTTAGTGGGATCTGGGGGTGGGGCTTTTAAGTCCTTCTTTTCTCTCGGTGGCCTGAATTGCAGGTCGATGCCATAGTAATTTAGGAGGAAGGTGGGTAGCAGTGGAAGAATACATCTTTTATTACTACTGAATGGTAAATATGTGAAATTTACATTATATGAGGTAATGATTGATGATGAGTTAGTCTAAAACATAAGTTATAGTTATGGTAACCGGAATACTCTTTTACCATTGTCATCCACAGTGCTCTGCCTCTTTAATGCAAACCTACAGCAGTGAACTGGCTAGGTTGTCATAGAAACCTGGTGCGTGGAGACTAACTGCCTGTGAGCTTCTATTGGCTGATAAGGGTCATGTGACCAGGCTACTATTGGCTAATGCATTTTTTGGGGAATTTCTCAGAAATGGTACATCCTGGAGAGCTGAAAACTGTTCTAAAACCTTCCCGGACACCTGATGTACATGTGTGCCAAATTTTGTGATTGTAGCTGCAGCGGTGCGGATTCCTTTAGCGGACATACACACACACACACTCAGCTTTATATATTAGATAGATAACGATGCAAAAAAATTCTGAATGGGAATATACCAGTAGTGAATATACCGCACAAATCAACATATACCAGCAGTGAAAATACTGAATGCATCAACATACTGCAGCGAGTTGGTGCAGAGGATGGGAATGGTAGTGGCCCTAATGAGATGTGTCACTGTGTACTCTCTCAGGCCGTCGCTCCTTGGTATTCAGTGCAGTGAAAAAGTGGTGTGAAAGGATCAGGCAGATGTAGAAGAACATCTAACATTTTCCTTTAGGCCCCATTCACAGGACCGTGTAAATAGATGCGGCCCCATTCACCTCTATGGAGCAGGGAGCCGCCGCACGGAGCTAGCTCCGTGCCGCGGCTCCGATGAAGCAGGTCCTATACTTGTCCGCACGCACGGACAAGTAAAGGCATTTTGAATAGGGCCGCCCGGCGTGTGTTCCGAGCGTGCGGAACACATGCCGGGCGGCCCCCGGATTATTGCGGGTCCGCAATAATGCGGAGCCGCAAAAATACGGTCGTGTGAATGGGGCCTTACTCATGGATGAGTTACAGTAAGTCCAATTGTCATCTGTACAAGGTGCAATCTCTCTATCCCCAGCTAATGAGGTATGGTGGCAGGCAAGATGGTAGACAATAGCCCTGTAGGAAAGTTCTCTCTCTGCACATGGGGTGGAGGAGGAAAGGCACAGCAGGAACTACTGAACTTGCCATCCTTGGTGTGGCACAACAGAGAGGACTGGGAAAGGATGATTAATTCCTGTTAGTACCTGCCCTCTGCCCCTCCTCCACAGTATTGTGTCACAGGCTGAAGCTGACCTGTGATCCTATCTCCACAATCAGCGCTGTGGAGAAGGGCAGAGAGCAGGAACTAACAAGCCTGCCCTGCCACCCATGAAGTGTGGAGGCAGGGAGCAGGCATCAGCTAATGTCTGTTAAACAGGCGCTTTATTTAAATTTAAATGTTGAAATGTTGCAAATGTCCTAAATAGAATTTTTCTAATATACTTTATTACTTAAAGAAATTGGCAGCTGAACTTGGGCTCCCCTAAGTGCTTCAGAATCCATACATTTGTACACCCCTGATCATACCTAAATCCTGGCACAGCACTTACCGATGTGGTAGATCAGGGGTAGATCAGGGAGCACAGGCATACGCAGCAATCCGTACCGCACTCACTGTGGCCCCATTCCACCAGCAGGGGAGGACTGGGAACTTCAAGCGGCCCTGGAAAAATACCCAAAAGTGGCCCCATGTTGTAGGCAGGTCCAAAGTGACAGAAGGCGGGACAACAGAAATAGCAATACTATAGAACAGAACCAAATACCACAGTGCAGCACAAAATACTGCCACCCATGCCACTGTATCATCATCCTGGCAACAGCAATACAGTTGAATTCAGAAAGTCACCTGCAGCCGGTGGACAAGCTCATAGGTACCTGATGCATCTACATTAATTAATGCTGAGAGCCTGGCTGCAGTTTTTCTCTGGCCGCCTCTCGGCATGTTTGCCGCGCTGCAGACAGAACTCCAGCCAATCCCCATTATAGTGAATGAGGTCGGAGTGGACTTCAGGCGGCACACATGGGCTAGCGTTAGTACGGATCCAGTAGATTGTTCCCCTGCTGGAACAGCCTGTCGGACTCTGTTGCCGATAGTGTGAAAGTAGCCTTATACATTTTGATCAAAATGCATAAGACAACTCACCAAGACAAAGTGACCTCTTATGAGTGGGTCCCTACTGTAATTACATATATGGTTTTGCAGATCTCAGCTGTACACGGGGGAGGTGTTATCAGTGATTTATAGCATTCACTGTGTAAGTGTATACAGAGATAGCTGTAAGTCACTGATATCTGTACATGGGGAAGGTGTTATCAGTAACTTATAGCATTCTCTGTGTAAGTGTATATAAAGAGATAGCTGTCAGTCACTGATAGTTATACATGGGGAGGTACTATCAGTAATTGATAGCATTCTCTGTGTAAGTGTGTATACAGAGATAGCTGTCAGTCACTGATAACTGTACATGGGGGAGGTGTTATCAGTAATTGATAGCATTCCCTGTGTAAAGGCCCTTTTAGACGGGCCGATTCTTCTCCCTGCCCGAGCGCCGATCAGCGATATCGGCGCTCGGGCAGGGAGCCTTTACACGGCCCGACGAATCGAGCACCCGGCCGCACGAGTGATCGCTGTATCGCTCGTGCGGCCGGGAAGCTCCATACTGTCAGGCGCACATCGCCTGTTTACACAGGGCGATGTGCGCCCGACAGATTGGATCTTTTGGTTTCTACAAAAGATCCAATCAGCCGACGAACGAGCGTTTTGCTCGTTCGTCGGCTGATTAGGGCCACTTTTACACGGGCCGATTATCGGCACTAGCGTTCCTAGGAACGATTTTTCGGCCGATAATCGGCCCGTGTAAAAGGACCTTAAAGGGTTTCTGTCACCAGAAATAACCCTATTAAACCAAGTGTCATTTGCAATGAGCAAATGACACTTGATTCCAGTAATGTTACTATTATACTTCTCAGTAACGGCGTTTTGCTAAAAATAGCGATTTTATAATATGCTAATGACCTCCCCTAGGTGCAGTAGGCGTGAACCTGCACCTAGGAGAGGCCATAATAACGCCTCTTACCACGCCCCCGGTCGCGCTGATTGACAGGGCCGGGCTGCCAGCTCTTTCGGCTCCCGGCCCTGTACGAACCCGAAATCCCGCGCCTGCGCAGTAATGAAGCCGGGACCCGGGCGGGCGCCGGCTCTCAATGCGCGCTGATCGCAATGCGCAGGCGCGGGATCAGCGCGCATTGAGAGCCGGCGCCCGCCCGGGTCCCGGCTTCATTACTGCGCAGGCGCGGGATTTCGGGCTCGTACAGGGCCGGGAGCCGAAAGAGCTGGCTGCCCGGCCCTGTCAATCAGCGCGACCGGGGGCGTGGTAAGAGGCGTTATTATGGCCTCTCCTAGGTGCAGGTTCACGCCTACTGCACCTAGGGGAGGTCATTAGCATATTATAAAATCGCTATTTTTAGCAAAACGCCGTTACTGAGAAGTATAATAGTAACATTACTGGAATCAAGTGTCATTTGCTCATTGCAAATGACACTTGGTTTAATAGGGTTATTTCTGGTGACAGAAACCCTTTAAGTGTGTATACAGACATAATTGTCAGTCAGTGATAGTCATGCATGTGGGAGGTGTCAGTAATTAATAGCATTCTCTGTGTAAGTGTGTAAACAGAGATAGCTATCAGTCAAGGATAGCTGTACATAGGGTGGTCTGAAGTTCAAAACAAGCAGAGTTTTAAATGTTTCAATTACAAGTTTTGCTGAATCTTTTCTCACAAAACTATACATCAATCTGCTCAGCATCTCCTGCTCTATAACATGCTGCCTGCAGTTTACCGTACTTAGTATATTGCGGTAACTGCTCCTCTTTAGGGATTGATTGTGAGTAATTAGTAGGTAGATATTTTTTTTCTTTTGCCAGTATATGAATTAAAGTGACAGAATTGCATGTTCTAAAATGCCTTTTTTGTCTTTAAAAATAATGTTTGCTGATCTTGGCATTTGAAGAATAGATAATCACATTTTGTGCAAACCCAGTGGAAAGAAAGTAAAAATGACTAAGTCTGTGATTTGGCTTTTGTAGAGCAACGCGGAAACAAAGTGCAAGATTAATAGACCTCTCTAGAAAACTCCTGGCTACATCGTTCACACCAGTCTTAAAATAATATTGGATTTTATAATAACAGACCTGGCTATTTTACTCAGCTATGCACTGTATACAGATACACTGCATTAGCACTGTATTTATTCGTTTGGCTGCCCATGTACTGACTTCTGCCCATTTCCTGTATATTGATCCTCTTTGCCTGACTTTACATATGCCTGACCTACCTTTTCACCCTTCACTGCCTTCTTTGACCTCATACTCTTTATGTACTCTGCTACCCTGACCTCTGCCTGCCCCTAACTATGGTTCTGCCTGACCCCACGGCGCTCTACACCATTGTCTCTCCCCTGTGGATCATCTGTCAATCACACAGAGACTACTCCAGGATGTAGTGGCCTGGTGGCTCCCTGGCAGCAAAGTCCAGATACCAGTATGAGGTGCATATCAGAGGACTGCCAGGATAACACCTGTTGGTTGCCACAGTGGTTCCACACACACTGCTGAAACAGTAATATAACAGTACTGGCTGTGGTGTCTATATAATAGAAATAAGCCATAGTATCTGTGTAATATTGCCAGTTATAGTGCCATGTAATGCCAACTATATGTAGTAAATAGTGCTCATGTAATACTAGCAATAATATACAGGTTATACTAAATCTTTTCCAATAAAACTATATATCAATCTGCTCAGCTCCTCCTGCTCTAGAATATACTGTCTGCAGCTTAGACACTGTGTTCAACGTGACATGTCCCCTTTAAAGAAGCACTCATGGAAAAGAAAATATCTTTTAGTTCAATAGTAATGTACAACGGGTAAATAGTAGAACTGTTATTTTTCTTACCGACTGCTTTACTCCTGATCTATCAGCTCCGGTCCTCTCCTCCATTGTACCACTTGACCTGCATACTCCCCTTCCAAAAAGGTGAGTCAGAGTGAGGAGGTTATACACTCTGGGTACAACGAGGAACAAAATGGAGGCTAATATGTCAGGAATAAAGCACTCTGTAAGAAATGACCATAAATGACCACTATTATTTACCTGTTGTACATTACAATTGGACCTACAAATATATTTTTTACCCAGAGTGCTTCTTTAATATTTTTCTAACGTCTAAATGAAAATAGATATATTTCCCAGTTGTGCAACCTAATCATGTTTAATCCCTTTATGACCAAGCAGGAGCATGCCAAAAAATAAATTAAAAAAAAGTAAAAAATATAATAAAATACAAATAAAATAAAAAATACAACCCACCCATGATGAAATCACCCTGGTCACATGATACAAATTATATATTAAAAAAAAAAACGACAAAAAACATAGATTCCTTTTTAATTATTTATTTTGGTGTCAGTTTGCATATTTAAAGAACTAAAAGCTGCAGTTTGGAAAAAAATACCTTTTAAAATTATTTTCTATAGTTTTCCTCAAATAAAAGAAAAAAAAATTAATAAAACACCCAATGTGTCACGTACAAAATGTCTCAAAAATGAATTTGGTAGTATGATAAATAAAAAATTACCACCATTAACCCCCACATGTGCTATATCATAAAAAAAAGTGTCTGGTCGTTAGTGGGTTAAGCACATTTCATATAGTACTTGGAGAACAGAAAATCTAATTGTGAATATGGTTATTATTTTCATTTACCAATAAAAGGTTAAAGACACAATTTACAGGTTGTGTATGTAGAATGGATTCAGGGAGCAAAGAAAAACGGCTAAAAAAGCCACATACAACTTTAACTACAGTGTTCGTTCTCCTGGCCCCCAGGAATGATCAGCCTGATGGCAATGAAAGGAAAGCCAGATGTTTAATTTATAACATATTTTGCAGTAAAGAGGTTAAAGGTTAATTCATAAAACTAACTGAGTAGGTTATAGGTAACAGAACATAAGTATGATGCCTACTATAGTGAGGGGTAAGGCTCAGCAGACTGCATGAATAAAGGGAAAGCCTTTGAAGTTGCCTTTGAATTTCTTGCTCTTATGGCAGGAGTCAGGGTAACCTGCTATTCCTCAGTTTCATTACTGAAGTCTTGGCTTGGGTACAGCCTAGGCCTGACACATAATTGAAACAGAGATAGGAGGGGGCTCACTGCAAGAAACAATAAATCATACATCAATACAATATCTGTATCAGAGGTGCATGGGGGCAATTCTTTAACTTTACGGAAGACAAAAAATGAATGTTTGATTTTTTTAGCTATGTAAGACTGTAGAAACAAATTTTATTTTTTGCTGCTTATTCGTGTATTCATATCCTGTGAGCAATATCCATCATATGATTCTTCAAACAACCAGTAATATGAATTATACATTTTTTACCAGAAAGGTCAGAACATACTGATGACTAAATGTGAATCAGAAATCAACAGTCATCAGGTCTCC
The DNA here is from genome assembly GCA_900303285.1 of Rhinella marina. NCBI lineage: Eukaryota > Metazoa > Chordata > Amphibia > Anura > Bufonidae > Rhinella > Rhinella marina. The sequence goes on along the minus strand of ONZH01014822.1, from coordinate 36,069 downwards.
AGAATCTCTTGACACACATGCTTTATCACTATGTATGGTGCTTTGATACGTTTCTAAAGGGTTTGTCTCATCGGGACAACCCCTGTCCTATTAGGGCATGGATGTAATAGAACGGGGGGGGGGGGGGGATCCTTCACTTAGTACCCCCCTTCTATTATCCAGAAGGAGAAGTTAACATGATTGGTTTACTTTTTTATTTTTACAGTAAGTTTTTTTCACACTCAAAGTGCAGCAAGCCCCTGAGGAGCTGTTGCAGAGGATTGAAGTGCCAGTGGCCCTGATGAGATGTTATATCACAGTGTACCTCCTCAGGTTGTTGCTCCCCGGGGATTGGTGCAGTGGAAAGATGAGAAGAAAAATCCTAAAGTCTCTCTTTACTCAGTGCAAATAATTACTTGTAATACATCCAGCAGTAGTTGGTACAAAGTGCAATTTCTGTCCCCAGATGATGAGGTATGGTGGTGGGCAAAGTGGCAATTAAGGCACCTTAGATATGCTGTCTTGCTGATAACTCTCTCTTGCACTTCTGGCTAAAAGCTGTGCACTGGCATTAGTGGATATAGGTGTCCAGTGTGTAATGCAGGCTTTGAGTTGGTCTGACCTGGATGTTATCTAGATGGGTGTCTGAACCGTGTTCCCTCACTTGAAGCAGGGTCTGTAAAGCTGAGACTTGATGGTCACTCTGCTATCAACTATGTAGCTTCTCAGGTTTTCTGGTGTTCTTGCAGTTTCTCTGGAGTAGTGGTCTCAAAGCACAATTTAATTTTTGCTGGTCCTTAAGACCCTTGGAGTAGGAGCAATTGAAAGTGCTTCCTTTCTCATCAATGTCCTAGGTAGACTTCATCCTCCTGACAGGAAGCAGGACCAGCCCACTCCTACAAAAATGAGAGGAACAAGGTGGTTAACCCTGTCCCTGCCAACCATACCTTATCACGATGGTTGTCCATACATAGCATCATGAAAAAAACATAATACACAAAAGAAAAACATAAAAGAAAAAACAGGCATCCACATGCAAAAGTCTCACATAGATGGACTATCATTAATATCTCATCATATGTATTTTCATCTCAGCAATTTAAAACAGTAAGTCAATAAACAGGGAAAAATAACCCATAACAGTAATAACAATCTGCGCATTGCATATCCTAAAGATAGACAGAGCGTAATATACATAGCCCAGATATGTCAAAGATTACATACATTGTTTAACACTGCACCAAAGAGCCCAAATTTCATTACATTTCCCTGGGCATTTGATGTGTCCACCCTCTGATTAGGTAAGGCCTCTTTCACAAGTCAGTGAATTAGGGACAGCACACTTCCCATTGACATTAATGGACTTATCACACATCAATGATTTTCCATTGACCATGGAGACGTGTGCTACATTGGCCCGTGATGTGGATCAAACATGCCAGTTGAATTGTATGGGTCCATGAAATCCACTGACACAACATGGATGGCATCTGTGGTCTATCAGTGATTTTCACAGACCATTGGTAGCAAAATCTCTGGAAAATAATTTTCAAACTAGCAGTGCACGTGGAATACAGATAAGATGGAGGGCAAGAAATGGACACATTGACCAAACATACAGTAGATCCTCCATGGACATTGTCACAAATGAACTACTGACAGAACAGACATGGATGTGTGAAAGAGGCCTAACATTTCATTAATTAATTGAACCTACTGAGCATGAGTAGGAGGAGAGGGGACCATCCTCAGCTATAGTTTTACGGGCCATAAAGGGGAATTCTCTAAAAGGGATAAGCAAATTGAAGGACCAAGTCTAATTATCATCCACAATACCAAAGGCTCTAGGGGAAAAAGAAACCCGCAAGACGTCTTGATCAGTCATATAGACCTCTTTTCAAAACATCATCAATATGGAACAGGCCCAGATACGATTTCAGAAATCTGCATTGGTAAATCCAGATGCCAGAAGACGTGTCCCTCTAAATGAAGAGCACGTTGTCGATAATAAAGTCCATGCCAATGCATGCGTTCTGTCTACAGAACATTTATACTGTTTTTCCCAACACCGTACATAGATGTTAGCAAGAGATGGGGAGAAACAAGTACCCATCGGAGAACCTCAAAACTGCATGAAAAACACTGTTGATTGAAAGTTTTTTTAAAAAAAATATATGTTTCAAGAGAGCTGTAACATCCCAAAAAATCCTGGTTCCCTATGGAAATGAACAAAAAATGTATTATAACATTTTTATTTAAGTGTTTTTTATTACTTTGGATATTGCCATTGTTATATACATTAAAAATGTCTAATGTGTTTTTCTCTTTAGATGAGGTACACCCTCCCTGGTTCTTTCGAGGTTAATTGCGTTAATTACTTGTTTGCACCTAGAACAGGAAGTGATGTGGGAGTTTTAAATTTTGAGTTTGTGTACCATGGACTTTGATATTATTAAGAACATGTACACACCTGTTCGAAATGTGTAAGCAATAGCATCTTTTGACGGGACTGTTTTTTAAAATGTGACAATAAACTTTTGATGTTTCCTCTAGGAAGATTTAATTTTGGATTTTATGCTGGTACCTCTTCTAACCTATTTCTTGTGTGTTATACCGTCTAGAGTGGTAAGCTGATTTACATTTTTCCAGTCTTGTTTACCCCTGATGACTATCCCTAGCCAGAGGGACTGTTTTTGGCCATTAGTCAAAGCCCAGGCTTCCAGAACTGCATTGAGCAATTTCACATATTAAAAAAAAAATAGGGACAAAAGAAAACTCCTACATAGAAGCCTAAAGGAATCCCTACTCCAAGGATTCAAATATCTTGGCTGTGTCTACCTGGGCCAACACTTAATCTCCCACAGAATAATGTTGAAATTGGAATCTGCACTGATGGATGTGGACTTTTGTGGCATTGATAAAGGCTGGACGGGCCGAAACGCGTCCTCTTTGTATGGATGTGATACTATTTACTGGGACTCTGTTCCTTCCCATGAGGGCGCGCATATTGATCGAGTGCCGACCTTGACCTTTTGACTTTCGTGGCATGACTGTAGTCTGGTTATCATGAATGAACGACTGAATAACTTTATTTAGCTGAAGTACAAGGACTTTAGCTATTACATTACAGTCGCAAGAAAGCAAGTAGATCTAGGTCTATACAATCCGCATTCCTGCACATCCTTGCCTAGTTTAGGTAACACAAAAATAGACGCCTCATATAGAGAGGAAGAAAACCCCTACTAAGGCTGTCATTACACATAGATAGCCATTCATCAGAATAATGCTTAAATACATAAATTATTAGTCTACCAGGACCTGGGGCCTTCCCCAGGGCCAGAATCCAAATGGCCAAAGTAACATTGTCTAGGGTAAGGGCAGAACCTAGAATGGTCATTTGCTCCATAGTCAACATAAGGAAGCACAAGTCTCCCAAATGGCAGGTTATTTCCTCTGATGATTTAGTAAGACATGTGGAGCATAGGGTCAAATAGAAGTAATGAAAACAGTGGGAAATGGAATCTGCAGTCCCTGATCATCTTTTATAGAAAGAATAGCTGGGGGCCCTTGTATTTAGTAAGACAAGCAAGCAGCTTAGCTGATTGATTATCCAGCTCAAAGTTCCTTTGCTTCTGAAGAAAAGCTATGCTGTGTGACTTTAACTGTCAATCTTGCCAGCTGATCTTCAGTTGGGTTAGCAACATAGGTTTTCTCAGCCTCCTCAAGAGCCTCACAGAACTCTTCTGAGTCTGTAGTGGAATGTTTAACGTAAGAAAAAAGAGCACCTAGGGCACATCCTCAGGTATGCCTTTGCAGCAACTCCAGTTAAGGGAAACCTCCTGAGGAGGGTTAACATCAAAAACAAAAGCAGCTAATCATGAATCTTATCCAGCTGAGGAAATTGGAAACAACCAAAAGGGGTGAAAGCACCAGGGAGGTGCGGTCCAGATACAGATTGAGGGAAATTGGAAAATATACAACTTCCTTTATATATGGCTGAGTGTTAGATAAGACAAAACTATTATCTATTTTGGAAGGAGAGCTATGCGTAGGGGAGGAACAAGTAAATTGTTTTACATCAGGGTTAAGATACCTCCATTCTTAAAACCAGCCTATCTACCTCAGTCATTGCAACAAAAGAGGGGTGGCATAGGACTGGGGAACGGGCAGAGATCTAGACATCCTAACTAGAGAAACATCAAGCACTAAATTAAAGTCTCCAGAGAACACAACCACATATATCTGAAAATTAACTGGAGGCCCGTTGTACATAGTAAGAAGAACCAATTTACATTCATTAGTGGTGCAATCTAGAAATACATATTAGCATTCAGAATCAACCCTTTCTACTGCAAATACCAAAAAACTCTGACCTAGGAACCATATGGCCCTAGAGCTGTGATGGCTAACCTCCAGCACTACAGCTCTGGTAAAACAACGAATTCCAAGATATACGCTTGCTTGGATGTTCTTAGAACTCCATAGAAATGAATGGAGCATGCTGGGAGTCGTAGTTTCACAACAGCTGGAGTGCCGGAGGTTAGCCATCACTGCCCTAGAGTAATTTGTGTGGCAGGAGCGATGCAACCATCCCCCCCATTGTTTCTTAAAGGGCATCTGTCAGCAGATTTGTGCCCATGAAACTATCTGTCCTACTTCATGTGCGCTTGGCGGCTGAAGGCATTTGTGTTGGTCCCATGTTCATATGTGCCCACATTGCTGAGCAAAATGATGTTTAAATATATGCAAATGAGCCTCTAGGAGCAACGGGGCGTTGCCATTACACCTAGAGGCTCTGCTCTCTCTGCAACTGCCGTGTCTTCTACACTTTGGTTGACAGGGCCAGGTAGTGAAAACATCATCATGCCTGGCTTTGTCAATCAAAGTGCAGATGGTGCGGCAGTTGCAGAAAAAGAGCCGCTAGGTGTAGTGACAACTCCCCGTTGCTCCTAGAGGCTCATTTGCATATATTTAAACATAATTTTTCTCAGTAATGTGGGCACCTATGAACATGCGACTAACACAGATGCCTTCAGCAGCCAAGCACACATGTAACAGGTCAGCCAGTTCCATAGGTACAAATCTGCTGGCTGACAGATGCCCTTTAAGTGCAGGCAGTTGCTGCAAGAGAGTCTCAAGGTGATACAACACATCTGGAGATATAATTCTACATCAAAGAAAACACTAGGCTGTGCTTAAGAGAATTATTGGCCCTCACACATTCCTGAGTGCTACACACTCAGTATTGTGCCAGTATAGCACCAGGATAATGATTAGAAGACTGGGTAGCTGCTTCGCCACAGAAACATGCCCTCTCACGTAGACAGCTAGGCCATGCCCACAGCAAACAATGATTTTTACGATGCATTAAAAAATATGATCACTCGATAAACAAGCATGTGCTGGTCAGCGGCATGTTTACATGGAGCAATGATTGGGAATGATCAATGTCTGATCCTGACCCTTGGCCCACGTAAAAGAGCCCTTACATGGGCCATTCATTTGAATGAGTACCATGTAATACCACATTTATCCTATAGTGGCCACTACAGGGCAGATGCGCAGTCATTGCTGCAACCCCTGAAAAAGCTGATTGTTGAGGGTTTCAGCTGCTATACCAGTAGAAATCATCTTGTTGGGTGTAGAAAAGAGACACACCTTTATCTACGTACCATACAGTTGAGACCATTGAGATGTGAATTGAAAATAGCTGATAACTAGCAACTAATACAGCTATTTTACCAGAGAAGTGGCCTTGATTGGTTGGATCTGAGTCTGAGGAATTGTATCTTGAGGGATCACTGCATTTATGTAATTTTTTCCCCAAAAAAATGTATAAATATATAAGGGGTCAGTACAGAGATCTCTCCCATCATCTATTTATCCCCAGGACTGTGACTGTGACGAGGGGATATCCTCTGCGTCATATATCAGGGGTCAGTACAGAGATTTCTCCCATCATCTATTTATCCCCAGGACTGTGACTGTGACGAGGGGACATCCTCTGCGTCTGGAGGAAAGAAGGTTTGTACACAAACATAGAAGAGGATTCTTTACGGTAAGAGCAGCAAGACTATGGAACTCTCTGTCTGTGAAGGTGGTGATGGTGAATTCACTAAAAGGGTTCAAGAGGGGCCTGGATGTATTTCTAGAGTGTAATAATATTACAGGTTATAGTTACTAGAGATGGATCGTTGATAGAACGGGTTATTCTCATTGGAGTCGGGAAGGAATCATGAAGAAAATTGGCTTCTACCTCACAAGGGGTTTTTGCCTTCCTCTGGATCAACTTGCAGGATAACGGTCTGAACTGGATGGACAGATGTCTTTTTTCAACCTTATAAATTATGTTACTATGTTTTACACAGGGAGCCTGTTGGCAATATATGTGACTGTATGGCTGATGTAGTCCTCCACCATTAGTCTCACGTGACCTGTGAACAGCGTCTTACATACATAAAATTTATTTCCCAAACATTTTCTTCTCCTCAAAATCTTTTCAAGAACATGCGATGAGTAAATTGTAGAATCCACCAGCAGAGTTGTACAGATTGAAGGCAACATGTGTTCATACATTAGGAAGAAATCAGAGACCATAGGGGGTATACAGGGAGCAAGAGACTTGAGGTAAGCAAACAAAGATGTGAACCATGTAAGCTATCCATTTATAGCTGCATATATGAATTTCTCTATGTCCCATGTACCAGGGACATGAGCCAACATAAACATGGGTGCACCTCAGAGAAATCCAGTCTGGAAAGGTTGGACACAAAGCTGCAGTTATTGCTGTGAGCCAGGCTTGTATTTGGATACTCTGTAGATACATAAAGCCAGTGCTGAGCTTGCTGGTAAATGGATATCCTGTTCTAAGGCTGAAGAGGACGGTGCTTGGGATTTGCTCCTGGCACTCCGACATAAATATTGTTTGGAAAAAGGAAAGCAATAATACAGATTTTAATGCAACTTGGGAGGCAAAATACCTTAGGGTCAGGTTTGAGACAAGTTTTCAAGTGCAGGCAGAAGTAAGGGCATTAAGGCAATGTTGGACAACTTAATAAGAAAAGTATTCTCCCAGCATTTAACGATGACCGTATTCACTTCAGATTCATGATGCACATTTTGAGGCATACAATACAGCCAGGCTGAAAGAGTTCTAAGTAATAAACCAAGAAAACTATAAACTCTCTTAGTAAAATTCAGACGTGGTCCTCTAGTGAGCAGTGTTTGAGAGGAAGAAGTTCTTCCAGGGCCATAAGGAAGCTATGTTATGCTATCTATGAAGACTTCTTCCACTAAGCTTCACAGGTGACACAATGTATTAGGGAAGGAAGTATCATCAAGTCACCCCCCTGACATGTATGAAGCGTGCTCCATCTTTTCAGAGAACTTACGTATTGTGATGGCTCCAGCTGGTCTGGTTTGACACTGTCTCTTTGGGCTGTCTCGTTAGGACAACCTATGTCCATTAGGGCATTTGGACATCGTAGAGGGGATTCCTCTCCATGTGCCATAGCATGGGTTTTAACAAGAAATATAAAGTTCATTTTTACTGGAGACAGAAAAATGTAAATTCTTGAAATTTTAAGGTTCCTTACCGGCCTATCTGGATATACTCCAGCACGGAGGAGAGAGGCTTTCCAACTATCCGCTTCTTCCTGGGAGTCACAGGCAAGTTCCAGGCATCTGTAATCTTTGTATACATTCCTAAAAGCCACAAAATTCAGAGAATCAGTGGAGACAAAGAGGGGCAAATTCAGGTTTTTTCACCTAAAATCTTGGCATTTATACAGTGCTGATTTTAACATGATGAAAACCACAAATAAAGGCAAGCCAACACAACACAATGGGAAGATGCAATCTGAGCACATGGCTTGAATGACTTGGAAGTAATTATATGAATCTGAGATATTCTTTATTGTCTCCATTGTATAATACATTTCATGGCTATAGCCCCTACAGCAAAATGTGCTCCGCTAAAACAATGTTTTTCAACGTTCCTAAGCCAAGTACCCTCAAATAAATGACATCAAAGTGCCTCCACGTGATCAAATGCTATGCAGTAGCTATTAAAAACCTAGCATAAGGACCATGTCAGGTACTCTAGAGATATGGTGTGTACACCCGGCGGTGCACATACCACAGCGTATGTTCTCCATGGAATCTTAGGATTTGTATTTTGTCAAGCCATGGATTAGAATGCATTGGGGCACCTGCTGCTGAAACTGGACCAAGAAGGGACATGTTCTATCTCCATGTGAATTGCAAATCCACATGGATGTATGAGTAACAATGACAATGCCCACTGGAAACAATGCATAGTGGATTTACAGCAGTTTTCATGTGAATTTTGCCACGGAATACACTACGAAAGCTTCTTGAAATTTAAGCAGGGTGAAGATACCACTGGAGCATATGAAAGAGGCTTGCAGACATTTCAACAACTGTTCCATAGATCTGACATTTTTAACAATTCATGCACATGCTGACAGCACAGTTCAGGGACTTCCAACTGCTGCTACCTTTTGCATTTAGATGTATGGAACAAATAAGTGAACACACCCTTCATGAAGAAATCATTTAACGGAATCTGTCATCAGAAAATGATTATTGTTTAAATCACATTTTCAAGTTTAACATTTTTATTATGTTATTATTAATTTCCCATGTCAATATCTATATTTAAACAAACACCATAAAATCTTGCATTTTTTTGCACTGGCCACTAAGCCTACTAATAGGTCTAACTTATTGGTCTGTACAGATCACTGTACTGCAGTTATCTGCTTATCTGTCATTCTAATCCTACCTGTAATGATATCACCTCTGTGTACAGATAAGACAGGATCGACCATTCACAATAGGTGATTGTCAAAGGTTATCTATTCTTCCCTTGCACAATGACCTCTGCACGGGTCACAGAGCATGCCCAGAAAACTCTCCCATAGAACTCAGTGAGGTACCCTCCATACCATCGTGCCTACGGACCATTGGGATGCCATAAGGCAATTTTGTCAATGCTTTCTAAATGCTGTAAAGAACAGCTCAGATAAGATGGCCGCCCTCATAATCAACTTCAGGAAATAGAATAAATACATCTGAAAAAAGGATATGAGTTACTATCTGATTTTAGCTGGCAGATAACATTTATGGTGACACATTTCCTTTAAAGCAGAGTTGTATGGAGTCTTCTGAAGAATGAATGGCAATATACAGTGCAAACATCCTAAAAAATGTTTTAGTAGAACAATGTACAGGCGCAGAAAAAAAGTCTTGAGTTGTTCCTTAGGAATTCAGTGATTGGTACACCATGGTAAAACGATTGGCACACTATGATACAACTATTGGCACACTATGGTAAAACTATTGGCACACTACGGTAAAATTCTTTTAACTGTATCCACAAGGAATATAGAGAATATTAAATGGCATCAGTATCTACTGATTATCACAAACCTGCCCCATAGACAAAGGCAACAACATGTGATCATGTCCCCCAATGTTTTAAACTCCATTGCTCCTAAAACTAGGTACAAGTTGCATTACTTCACCACCCTCGCCACTTTCCGAGAAGGGGGCAGGGTGATGGTGGAACCAGTGGTCCTGTCACATTTATCTTGGCCTGATCCTCGCAATAAGTGAAGCGCATCCGCCAGCAGAACAGGGGATATCATAGATGGTAAATTTGCCCCAATGTATCTGCTTGAAAAACATAAGAACTAAGATCCCATTCAGATTTTAAAACTAGTTTTGAGAAAAGAACATCTCACGTAATTGAAGCAATACTTATTATGGTCATTTAAGGGAGAAACGAATCAGTGGAAGTGATAATTAAATGTAGCAATCAAGGGTCAGAATGAACAAGTCGGTTCTTCAAATCCAATGATTTCACAAAGAACACAAGGTCAAACCTTGTGATTACAGGAAGCAAGGGATTTGCCTCCAGCTAATGCTGGGCTAACTATGTCAGTTTGACAACCATTATGATTATCTTGATGATGCAGTTTAAAATGAAGGCCACACAAGGTTACATCTGGTAATACTGGAGTAAGGATAAAGCTGAAATAGGTGAAGCAGTTTCATTGTGTTTTGTATGCATTCTTCTTGTTTTATAGAGTTTTGTACTGTATGTAAAAATAATTTAAAAAAATAAAAAGTTTCTGTCTGGACTTAAGCTAGCCATACACATCAGTCTTTTGTGGGTAGAGAGTATCAGGTTCAGTTCAACACACTAATGTATGTATATGGGGAGCTCCTGTCTCTCCCCCGACAGATGATGTCAAGAAAGATAACCACTGGGCAAAATTAAGATTTTCATCCTTTTGTTCTCCCAGAGAAAATAAGTATCTTGCAGCAGCTTTCTCCGCTTTCCCTATGGAATACACATACATGTTCAGCCGAGCCGTACTTGTATGGGTGAGCCAGGAAGGAGTCGGGAGAGATAGTTGTCTCTCCCAACTCCTTCCCGGTTTAGTTATTGAACCTATATGGGCAGCTTTAAACATAGATAGTTGCCATAAACAAACATGCAAAGGATAAATCCCACTACTTTCCACACTTTAGATCGTTTCGATTGGTTTACAATGTTAGATCATCACATTAGGTATTGAGTTTTTTTGTGCTGTAGGACAAACATGGGACCTTTCACTGCTTTGGTACATTTTGCGGACAAAAAGTGCCCATTTTATTCAATGGGTCTTTAAAAACTATGGACAGTATGGACAGTACATGGATGGTATCTCTATGTGGTCAGTTTTCTAATGCTCTCTTGCACCAAAATGTGTCTGATGCCAATGCATGTGTTCATTAAGTAAAAAAAAAATTAAAACAATTATATATATATATATATATATATATATATATATATATATATATATAAAATCATAATCCTGCTCTATTACTACAGTTAGTCATAAAAATATGCCCTTGTTGCCTGGAAGCAAATTCAAAAAAGAAAAAAATCCACCTCCCAATAAAAAGCGCAGCATTCTTTATTCTTCAAAAATCATAAATTCCAAGCGTGGCATCATACAGACAGGACAGCGTTATAATCTACACGTTTCGGATACCAAAATACGATCCTTACTTATGACATAAGCTAATCTAATACTAAAAATCTTATATAGCTAACCCCCATCCATCAATTGATGGCACCTGCAAGGAGGAATGGCTACACGAGACATACATGAAACATGGCAAAAAAATTCAGAAAAAAAAAAGGAAACCAAAAAAAACAAATAATATCACATTAATTGTATTGCAAAATAAGATCGGGTTTGAACTGTAAAGCGCTGCGGAATATGTTTGCGATATATAAATAAAGATTATTATTATTATTATTTTTTAATGAGGCCAGTAGGAGTACAGCTGGAACATCCAAAAAGACTCCCGGCAGAGCAGTTTTTTCCTATGGTCCCCTCCTCTGATCTGGGCCGTGACTCACTCAACTCCCTGAACTACCAAAGAGGAAATATTTCCTCTATGCATATTGGCAAAATGTAAATAACTAATAACTATAGATGTTATTTGGTTTCCAAATGTAGCCATTCCTCCTTGAAGGTGCCATCAATTGATGGATGGGGGTTAGCTATGTAAGATTTTTAGTATTACATAGCTTACATCATGAGTAAGGATCATATTTTGGTATCTGAAACTCCTAGATTATAACACTGTCCTTTCTGTACAATGTCGCGCTTGGATTTTATGATTGTTGAAGACTGAAGAATGCTGCGCTTTTTATTGGAAGCTGGACTTTTTTTCTTTTTCAATTTTGCCTGATCCAGGGTATGGTCTGTGCCTCCATTAAGCGAGACACAGGTGAGCGTATCTATTTCTCCTCAGTTTTGTTCCTGGAAGCAACTTGCGCCAAATGACAAGCAATACAACCAGGGGGAGCAATCATCAGTGTGTGGGGAGGTCAGTAGGCTGCCAACACAGTGAGAGGAGGTTCAAAGGCTTTGAACAGGTGAGATATGCAGGACATTAGGAGACTAATTAAGGTCACATGCACACAACTGTATCATTTTTTGAGGTCCACAAAACTTGGATACCGGCTGACTACATGCATTTTTTTTTTACTCCTGCAGAAATGTCCTGCAGACATGTTTTTTTGCGGGGCAGCGGAATGGACTTGTCGATGTGGACAACACACGGTGTGCAGTCTGCATCTTTTGCAGCCCCTTTGAGATGAATGGGTCTGCATCCAATCCGTAAAAAATGTGGATCGGATGCGGACTGAAATTACAGCCGTGTGCATGACTAACAACCCCACCACAAGTTCCTGGACATCAATGGCAAAGTCATTGCCCTCTGTTCATCAGAGCCTGTGTGTAAAGTTAGGCCCTGCAATTGAAGGCATTTGCAGAAACCTCCTCTCTTTTCAGTTATGTGACATTTGTGAGCACTAATTAAAATGTATGACCTGTTCCTGTATTATTAAGACACTGAGGTTTGGTATTATAATGTTCTTCTGCAGACCCTTCTCTGTATGTACTAAGCTTGTCTCAAAGGACCAGTAGCCTCTTTGTACGAACTGTAGACTCTGCATACTAACCCCATGACCAGTACATAACTAGAAGATGCCTAGAAGAGACCAGTTGAGTGAGTGACTCGTGATACTGTGAAGGGTAGTGGTGAACCACCACGAGGACAATGTTAACTAGGTTCATTGAATGGCCAAAGGTAAAGGGCTCCTGCTTTACCTTTGGAACCACCAGTGAGAAAAGGATGGACATCAAATAATTGCCACCTACATATAAAGGGCAATGAGTTTTCGTCAATGGGTGCTTGGAGGGGTCAACTATTTTTGAATTTGAAGTTGAATTATAATCTGTGGGACCTTTGAATGCTACATTTACTTTCATTGATTGATTATTTAAAAGGTATTTTAGAAGTTAGAGCCATTAGTTGTAAGGAAGCAATGACCTACCTTGAACTGCTTAAAGGAAGTAGTTTATCTTTTTATTTATTTATACTGAAACAAATTATGGTGTCATAAAAAGACTCATTGATTTCTATGCGAGAGCATTCTAGGCATCTGCTCTGTGGCAAGTACAGAGGTCACTGTGCAGGGAGGGGGAGGAGGCGAGCTGTGTCTATCGCTTGCTAATTAATTGTGTGAACCTGTGTTCTCTGCTTCTAATTTTATAATAGAGATATAACCATTTATTTAATCCTACAAGACAGGAAAAGATTCAATACATTGTGAAGGTTTTAACATAAACCCCCTGCATTTAAACTATAGGTGAAGTTCTAATGATAGAGTCTCTTTTAAGAGAACAATCGTCCTTTATGGTACAGGTATCAGGATAGGATTTGTTTCAACAGACCTTCTACTAAAATGGGAAAAGTCAGGTAAATGTAGAGGGGCAAGTGGACCTCTTGATTCCTTTCGATCTTTGTAGCACAAACTGTTCATTATAAGGTCGTACAACAAACTCTAAGCCAAACATTAAATCTTACTAGTAGAGACATTCTGCTTATTTACCGGGCTTTGTATTGAAAGCCTTTTTATGTTTTTTTCTTATCTAAACCACCTTACATGCAAGTCCTTCCAGCCCTTCAGTCACCCAGTATCTGAAGGCTTGAAAATACAGTTGGGGACAGCAGAAGTGAAGACGTTATGTGTCTGGAATTATATTTGTGAAATGATCCATCTGCTCCTAGTTAGCTGAAGCGTATGACTAACATTTTCTAACTAGGCGTGTCCCCTTTTCAGGCACTGCAAACCAGATCTTCATTCATTAAATTAACCCATGTACTTTCTATGAAGAAAAAAAAATCTTGCAGTTATTTCTCGGTATTTCACTCGATTAAAATGAAATTTTCTTTTACAGTGTAATGAAGGAGTAGCCACTGGAAATAATTAGTGATGAGTTAAAGAAACACATAGACACAGCTAGAAAAGACCTACTGTAAACTTATAAAGATGAAACATTGATTAAAGTTCTTAATTTTGAAAATGTTATTCAAAAACACTACACTATTACTTCTCATATGACTTACATTTGTTTATGGAGGAATTAAGATGTCCACTTTTTAGGGGGTCTGTATCTCTCAGGGAGTCTGTTTTGGGATATTCATTTTATTAGGGGTCTGTATTTTTAGAAGGTCTGGGGACCTGTATTTATTTAGGGGGCTGTGCTTAGAATGGCTGGTTTAAGATTCACTATTCTGTTCAGGTGCCTGGGAGATTTTTTATTGGTCTGGGACTGTATTTCTGTTACACAGAGAATTTTGGAATGAGCACATTCTCTCACTCGTGACAAAGGGTGGTTGGGAGTGCGTGGCCTAGGTAATGGCCTAGTGGTCACAAGAACCCACAGAGAGGTAAAACAGACCTATATGAAATGGCCAGCACAACCCTATGAGAAAAGCCAAGCCAATGCAGGTTGTGACATGAGGTAGCCTCACCAAGACTCAGGAGCGGACTGGGAACTTAAAGTGGCCCTGGAAAAAACACTAAAAGTGGCCCCATTTTGTACTCGGGTCCAAATTGATGGAAGGCAGGGACAGCAATACCATATTGTGGCACATTATACCACTCGAACAGAGCCAAATACCACAGTCAATCATAAAATACTGCCAGCAGCACAAAATACATCCCCAATAACTTCCACTGGCTGGCTGTGAGGAGGGCTTAGGCGGCCACCGGGGCATCGGCTCACCAGGAAATTTCCCTGCAAGTTCTATGGCCAATCCGCCCCTGCCAAGCCCCATAGTGGAACTGCAGCATGGGTAAAAGAAGACAGCCATTTTGGGTGTATCCTACTCTTGCTGGACCAGTGGAGCATGGTTCCACAGCCCACCTAAAATGACTGCCCGAAAAATGCCTGGTCCCCTAGCTTGCCCAAAAGGATTAACTGAAATGTATATAGAGGAATTAAATTCTGCAACGTTCAAGTTTTTAGTACCAACAAGTGTTCTGCAACCATTGCATTCATTGTGCAACTCTGTTTCTGCAGTTGGGTCCCTAGCCAAGATTTGTGAAGATTCTGTTAACTTCTATGTTTTTAGTGGGAAAGCCTGTAAGCACCCTTTGCAATCTTATCTGTGTCTGTATTTATTTAGAAGGGCTGGTGTGTGGTCTGTAATCATTTTGGGGTTACTGAAGTGGGTCATATGTACTATTTGTGACTGAAATGTCATAGGTTGGGGGCATATAAATGGGTTATCATGAGGAAAAACATTTGTTCCTCTCTTCAGAATTTCCCTAATGAATCTTCTCATACTTTGGCAAGTATACTCATAAACACTCAAAAACTTTCTGCCTGATGGAATTCCTCACAGGTTGTTCATGACATGGAAAGAAACATCACGGTTTATACTATCACAGTTATTGCTGATTACTAGACAGATTCTTGTCATACAGTAATAATGAAGTTTAAAATGAACTCTATACCTGGCTCTAAACGTATAATCTCTAAGCTTATTTAGGATACTCTTGATGAAAGGAAAATCACACTGTTCTCCCTTGAGATGGTACAATGATAAACTGAGTTATTACATTTGGTATTGGAAGCCCAGAAAAAAAGAAGAGAAAGCAGGAATCAATGTAAGAGCCAAAATGGTGTCTGAACAGAAGCAGAGTAGATATGGATTGCAGGAAAGTGGTCTCCCATTTCTATTGATCATTTTTGAGATGTATTTACACCTTGATTGGAGTCCACTTGTGGTAAATTCAGTTGATTTGATTGACATGATTTGTAAAGACAAGGCCCTGTCTATATGACAATGCATATTAGAGCATGAGGAGGAAAGAACTGCCTGTAGAGCTCAGAGATAGGATTTTGCGGAGGTTCAGATCTGGAGTAGTGTACAGAAAAAACTATTCTGCTGCACTGAAAGTTGTCAATAGCACAGTAGGCACCGTGGTGGCTCAGTTATTAGCACTGGTGCCTTGCAGAGCCTGGTTCTTAGGTTAAAATTCGACCAAGGACAATATCTGCATGGAGATTGTATGTTCTCCCTGTGTTTTTTGTGGGTTTCCTCCCACACTCCAAGCACATACTACTATGGAGCTTGCGAGCTCCTTTAGGGACAGTGAGTGATAACAATGTCTATAAAGCACTGTGGAATATGTCAGTGCTATACAAGTGAGTGAAATAAATAATAATTCTTATATGGAAAAAGTTTGCTGCCATTCAAGTTTGTTATTGGTTTCCCAACCCCGGGAAACGCAACATTGAACAGTGCTGACATCTCGGGCTAGGCACATAGCAATCTACCCAAATGATAAACCAAGGTTTCTCAGTTTAAGGACTCTGTCCCTTTCAGTCTACGACAAGTGGCAATCACTGACATGCCAATGAACAGGCGTCATTGCACAATTATGCCACACAACAACTTTTGAGTTTTCATGTGGCTAAAAAGAATTGCTTTTAATCTGGCATTTTATGCCCCTCCAACATGCCACAGATTGGAACTAGGTGCTTGAAAATTTGATCATCTGACGATCTTAGAGATACCTGCTACTTCAATTTTTAGGACATTATGGCTTGGTGTTAAAATTTTAATGTTGAGAAGTGTATACACATACGAGTGCATTGATGAAAAGCCGGTGGGAACAAACTCTGTTACTATCCAACTCAAAGTGCCATTTTACCCTTGGAGTTACTTGTTACATTTTAATGACATGTCCTTGAGGTCAATGCACATCGTACTACTGAAATGGTTTATTCAATTTAATTAGGACAAATATGATTTTTTTTATGCATGAGACTGGGGAATTCTTCTCTGTTGCTCCTTTCTTAGAGTTCCCATGATGTGGATTCCATTGGACTATTTCAGTGAATGATTGTCATTACCCCCATCAAACCTTTTTATGCTGGCCAGACATAATCTTCATGTATCACTTCAGAAGATATCAATTCAAGTAATCCAATGTGTAACAGTAAGTGAGAGAACAAAAATCTAGAATATTTCTTTTTTTAAAGTAAACTGAATCATATTCATTTGTTCCAGTGAACGTCTGGAAGCCATCACTATCGGTAAAAGAGAGCATGCCAAAAGCAACAAGGAAAATATGTAATATCAATTACTTTATGGGAATCCAAAAGTTACAAAGTCAATAAGTTGAAAAAGATAAAAAATATTTTCTTTACGGGAGTGCAAAACTTTGGAAGTAAACAGCTCTAGTTCTATGAAATAAGGGAATACTATCTGGAAAGAAAAGTGTCTCCGGCCCTTGTGAAACCTAATCTGGAGAGATTTATCATTATTAAGAAATTGAAATATTTGATTCAATTTGGCCCACTTAGGTATACATCTCAGCCTAAATAATTACAAGTCAAACAATCTATACTGAAATATACAGGAAACACCTGAGAAGTCTTGTAACAAGGTCAAGATTTTTTTTATTTATTTTTTTTTTAACTTGGACAGAACTGGCCATGACTCTTCTTCCTTCTTATGTGTCTGCCTTCCGAAATGTCTACATCATAACTAGTCACTAAAAGTTGCATTCAGAGGTACTGTGGCTTATAATGCCACTTCACATGCATCATACAAAAAGCGATGCCCTCAGTGTCCTCAGGCCACTTTCACATCTGCATTTTTAATTCAGGTTTTGAGATCCTGCTAAGACTACTTTCACACTTGCGGTAGCCTTTTCCAACATGGTGTTCCATAGGGGGAACAGCCTGTCGGATCCATGCTACTGCAAGTCCACCATGCCGCAAGAAGTCTGCTCCGGCTCCATTCACTATAATGGGGATGGACCAGAGGTCCGGTCACAGCACAGCAAACAAGCCGAGAGGCGGCCAGACAAAAAACACATTGTGTTGTAATTTTTGTCTGCCCTTCTCTTGGCATGTTTGCCATGCTGCCATGCTCCCAGTTATAGTGAATGGCACCGCAGAAGACTTCCGGCGGCATGGTGGACTTGCAGTAGCACGGATCTGGCAGGCTGTTCCCCTGCCAAAACAGCCTGTCAGAAAAGGCTACAGCAAGTGTGAAAGTAGCCTAAACGGATCAGTTTTGTCCCCATTCATTGTCAATGGAGCCAAAACTGATCAGGATGCATCAGTTCAGTTGCGTTTCGGGGCTGGACACAAAACCGCTGCATGCAGCCTTTTTGTGTCTGGTTTGCAAAACTGAACAAACCTGATCAGGTATGAAAATCAATGTAGGTGCCTGATCCGTTGTTTTTTTTTCGTTACAGAATAAAACTGATTCGGCGCCCATTGACTTACAATAATTTTCATGCCTGATCAGGTTTGTTCAGTTTTGATGTAATACAGCTGGATCTGGACGAAATGGAGCCATCGGAATGTATTAAATGGACCGGATTATTTTAATTCAGGTTTTGAGATCCTCTGCCTGATCTCAAAATCTAAATTAAAAACGCAGATGTGAAAGTATTAGACTGCAACCAACCCATAAACAGACAAGTAAGATCTCCAAGGAAAAGTCTATAATTTTGTAGAGACTGTGGTCCAGATCTAATACTCCTAACATTTAGGCAGTGGAAAATTCGACAGTCTAAAAATGTATCACAGTGTTGATGCTGGATATTAAATTTGGCACACTTTTACAATATCTAGTCTAAGTTTATACCACCGATTAGTGACCTACTTTGCACCAAAATTGTGCAGCAAAATTCTGGTGTAATTTTAGCACAGTGTCACATCCTAAAGGGTTACTTAATTTTCACAAAACTTTTGATAAGTCATAAGACATATCAAAGGCTTTGATTGGTGGAGGTCTAAGTGCTGTGACCTCCACTGATTGCTACAACAAGGAGAGAGAAGCAGTCACATAGTGAATGCTCTTATCACTGTAGGTGACGGAAGTGAGATGGGTCCATACACTTTCCATTGAGTCCATTTCACTTCATCTCCAGAGAGTTCGCTATTTGAGTTTTTTTCTCTCCACCTTCCAGTGATTGGTGGGGCACCCATCAGTTAGACCCCCACTGATTAAAACCTTTGATATGTTGATATGACATATTAAAACTTTTGTGAAAGCTCAATGACCCTTGAAGTCATGCACCCTTTTCTGCTAAACAATGCCATATCAAGTGTGCAGGAAAAAATGTATAAAACTCTAGCTGTGGTTTAACATATGTATACCAGATATCTATCACATTTGCAATGGTAAATCTGCCCATATATTTCTATAAAACAGGTGTAGTTATGGTGTGGCCAGCCATGGTCAGTACTGCTGGAACTGTATTGTGTTCTGCAAAACTTTAACCGACAACACATCCCTAAGGGACTATCTGCAAGCAAAAGTTTCCAGCAAACCTTTTTGAGTGGAGACCAGAAGAATTACAAGGTTGCTCATTTATTTATCTGAAATTTTTTAAAAAGATGTATTATACTGTATCCCAAAAAAGCACATCAATGATCATGTTTAGTTGCGTAGATCTGCCATAGTCATCTACAGTATATGTACTTTGATTCCAACAGCACAAATTGCTCCCACATTGCAATAAGACTGTGGTTTTCAAAGCGATTATCTAAGATATGTTTAAAGAACCCTTCAGTTTAGCTTGTCAATGCTGAGTCCTTTATGGTTAGAAGGTGTACCCTACCCTTATCTCTCCATGAAAAAGTACTGCAGGACAACTATTACTGCAGGAAAACTATTCACCAAACAGGAAACGTCTGAGAATTACAATATATGAAAACCATATGAGAACTGCGAATATCCCTGAACAGCAATGAAAGGGAGCAGGGGTAAAGCAGGACAGTCAAAGGCAGAAGCAAGTAGAAATGATTCTCTTGACTGTGGTGTTTTTGCCAAGTATTTTAGTGATCCTCTGTGTCTATTCACAGTTGAGACTCTCTCATATTACGTCAGGAGAAGTGGAACTATAATAGTTACAGTACTCAAAAACCTTCAGGAGGTATCAGATACACCAGCAGTGTATTTGTAAGAGTAAGACAATGTACTAGTAGCAGCAACTGTAATGAGAACTCAAAAGTCATCCTTACACCTTGATCTCACTCATGGATGACATATTTTAAAATAAGGGTAATGCACTTTAATTTCCTGTGTCATGTCCACCCATAGTATATTTATTGGGCTAGAGAATGGGCTTTGATTTTGTTTCTCCTCAAGGATTCAGTTGTAGACTTTGGCATTTGGATCAATAAGCGTAGCATTCGCACCAGAATATTTTACTTTGGCATTTTTGTACTTTATTTGGTTTGCAGAGTGATGTTGTATAAGCATTGTATTTTTTTTTTCTTCTTTGTGTTTCTAGCTATGGCAGCGTTGGGATGTGCTGTCTGACCCCCTTTTTCTTTGCATTTTGGATAATTGTCTTCATGCAAAATTGAATTACTCGTCAAATCAAAGAGGTTGTGCCAAGTTTTTGAGTTCCATGCTTAACAACTAGCCATTGACAGAAGAATTACCCTATTTAGACTTATCACATACCTATTGCTTTTGATAATTAAAGCTAAACTTTATTTTGTCACTTTTGTGATCACTAAAAATCCAGCTTGCTACTATACTTCTTACTCTCAGTTGATGATTTGCAACAGCCAGTGACAAGGGGCGGCATTCTCTACCACTACACTGTCCTATATCCGCTGTTAGTATTACACCCGCTGTTGCTACAGTACAATGCTAGCAGCAAGTACTGATTATTTGTTGAGAGATAGTAAGATATTAAAACATAGATTGGACATTGCTGCCTGACATGTTTTGTCTGATTCCTGGTGTCCTCAGGGGTAATGGGCCATGCCATTGCCCATTACCCCTGAGGACACCAGGGATCTAGCAAAACATGTTGGGACTATGGGACAGCTATTTCCAGTGGCCCCACAGAGAATGAATGGCACATATGCAGCCTACAGATCCATTAGGGTGGGGGAACGGAACCCCCATTCTCAGAATCAGTGGGGGTCCCTGAGGTTGGACCGTCACCAATCAGTTAGTTATCTCCTATCCTGTGGATAGGCGACAACTTGAAAACTAGGCAAAACTCCTTTAAAGTTTAGGATAGATATGTTTTTAGTATATTACAGATCTATGTCCGTTCCCCGAGGCAGCAGAGCATGACCACAACATCTCATTATAGCCACTAGAACACTAGAGAATCTAAAAAAAATCTATAGATGCCATATTATTGCCCTGTACTACTCACGTATTATGATGTGAAGGTGCAATCCAGAAACAGTTCCTCCTAGCAAGCAGTTTTTTGTTTTTTTTACCACAGTTCTTCTGCAGGTCACTGACACAGCTATATCGGCAATCTTTGCTCCTACCTAAATCATAATTATGACAATTTGGGCTTAAAGCATTTAAAGCATCCTTTTATGCATATGTTTTGTAATCTGAGATACACAGCACATGCTGATTTACTTGCAAATTAGTGACACATTGTACAGTTGCAACAATAGTTAAAGTGGTTTTCCAAGACATTAATACTGATGACCTATCCTCATCAGTATCTGATCAGTGGGGGTCCGACACCCACAACCCCCGCAGATCAGTTGTTTGGGAAGGCAGCGGTGCTCGGAGTAGCGCTGCGGCCTTCTCTCACTTTCCCTAGGCCAGCGACGACACATCCATCGGTCAGCTGGCCGAGGAGCAGCTCAGCCCATTGAAGTGAATGAGGCTGTTCACGATACCAGGCACAGCCACTATACAATATATGGCGCTGTGTTTGGTAAGCTGCTACTGTGAGCGCCGATACCTTCTCAAACAGCTGATCGGTGGGGGTCCCAGGTGTCTGGACCTCATTGATCAGATTCTGATGACCTATCCAGAGGGTAGGTCATCAGTATTAAAATCTCGGAAAACCCTTTTAAGTCAACCATTTTTAATTACCTTGGTTTCTGCATTTATTACTAAGAAAATGTGAAAGGATTGTTATCTAAATCACAATTATAGTCAAACACAATCTAACTAAATTAATAACACACAAACAGTTTTACCTTTAATGTCTCTAATTGAGCACATTAAGTAAATATCCAAAATCCAGGGAAAAATAATGAGTGAACCTTTGTGTAAATTACTTCTCCAAGAGCTAATTGACAAGCAGGTGTTTCAGTTATGGAGATGAGATTAGAAGTGTTTCTGCTTCCCCCTCATTAGAGGACCCATATTGATTAAATGAGGAACCTTCATTGCTTCAGCCACCATGAAATCAGTGACTCCTACCGGCTGTTTCTTCCCAGTCTCTCTTTTCCCTCCCCTTTCTTCCCCTTCATGTTTTTCTGTTTGTCGTCTCCATACGAGACTGGTTTAAAAATTGTGAAAAGTACATTGAAAAAAGCATGCGGAAAAAAAGAAGTGTGGGTTTGTACGTGCTTTTCCATTAAATAAAGGCACACAAAGCCTGGTTTCTGACAAGAAATTATTCTGAAGAAAGATTGGCTACAGTGAACCATGCCTTAAGGTAGACAAATTTTAAAAGACATCAGAAGACATGTTATAGAGACACATGAAGCTGGAGAAGGCTACAAAAAGCCAAAGATCTAGGTGCATATCAATCCACAGACAAATTCTCTAAACTATTACTGCTCCCCTTAATGGCCATCCTGAAATGGGTGAGAATGAAACCAAGGGTAACAGCAAAGAACCTACAGAAAATTCAGCAAACTACAAAAACTCTGTTCATATGTCCACTGCAGATTGGAGTCAGGAAGGTAGTTTTCTATCCCCCTAAAATGAAGAAATTTGACTTCTACCTCATGGACATTTTTTCTTTCCTCTGAATCAACTTTGCAGGATAATAAGCTAAACTGGATGGACGTATGTCTTCCAGCCTTACAAATTATGCTACTATGAAAGGACACCATGAAGGAAGCCATTGCTGTCCAAAATATACATTACAGCCAATCTCATGTTTGCCCAAGACCACATAGATGTTCCACAATGGTTCTGGGAAAATGTTCTATGGACAGAAAAAAACAAATTAAAACTTTTTAATGACAAAAGCTATGTTTGGAGGGAAAAGAACATTGGTTTGCCGTTTCAGAGTCTGGATGCTTTGCGTGATCATTGAGGGATCATTAAGGTCTATTAAAATATTTTACAAGAGAATATAAGGGCAGAAGTCCATGACCTCAAGCTGAAGAGATGTCAGGTGATGCAACAAGACAATGACCAAAAATACACAAGTTAATCAAATAAAGAATGGCTGAAAAAGAAGAATATTTGTCTTTTGGAATGACCAATCAGAGTCTTAACCCTATGAAGATGATATGGCATAGCATGAGGGGGAATGATCCAAAATTCCACCTCAACATTGTGCAAATCCTATTTGCAGCTACAGGAAACATTTCATGGAAGTGATTGTAGAAAAAGGGAGTTCTACAGGTTATTAAATTCCAGAGTTCACTTACTTTTTCTCCTTGCACTGTGGATGTGCTTAATAAAAGACATGGATGTTACAGTTTTTGTGTTATTAGTTTAGATTCTGTTTGTCCTATAATTGTGATTTTAGATAACAATCAGATAACAATCTATTAGCAATTACTGCAGAAATCCAGGTCATTCTAAGGGATTTACTCACCTATTTGTGCAAATGTATGTTATAAAATAGTGGAATCTTCCTCACATTCAAGCATCCTGCAATTCTCCTATCCCTGTCTGCAGACTCTATGTAAGTCTATGACAATATTTGGTGTTGCAACCTTCACTGTTCAACCTTCAACTGATGCATGACCTGAGTTTTTCCTATGAAAAGTTTGTGCATCTCATCTAAGCAGCTTGTTGTATGGGAAGAAAAAAGTAACAGAAAAAGTAAATCTAAACATCACATCAAGAGTCTGTCCAGTCAGAAAGGATGCAAGGCAAAGCAATACTGTACATTTACAGAATCCATGAGGGTGGATTACAAAGACTGAAAATGTGTAAATTTGACATAATCCAGCTGCACTACATTGAGTATACTTTTACAGTTAAAAGTAATTTTCCCTTTGTATTTGCAGGCAACAAACATAGCTAAATAGTAAATCTTTATTTCACAAGTGTCCTGATTTCAGTCGGATAGTGGCAATGTTAGAACCTTGAAATAGGGCAGAGGGATTGACCTGAAGTGTTTGGTTGAAATATACACACGTCTAGATGCATATAGATGTAACAGAAACGGGTTGGACCTTAGCGTCTTCCCTAGTGTTATGTTTCTATAAAGTATGAGACGTAGCTTAAGCAAAACATACATTATGTTGGATGATAAATTCCTGATCGCCTCAGTGAAATCCGGTTGGGAAAGCATAGTATTCTGATTGAGTTCCTGCCTTTAGCTCCACGTGGGCTTCAAAAGCCCTGCAGTTGTTCTACAGATGTGGCAGTAGGATACTGGATTCCTCCGATCATGAATTTGTTGGGCAAGAGTTGAGAATGTATCTCACAGCTAAGGGAAATATTTTGGCCTTGTATTAAGAAAATGCTTATTTCTGTATGTTCCATCAAAGATCACACATTTTAACTGCATCTTTCATGTTGCTTGTAGTAAAGAGGAAGTAACACCTAAGGATGTCCACAACGAGTATAAGATCGACAATATACAGGTTAATCATTGCTCATTATTACATTCATTTTTTTTTACTGTTCAAGGATTGTGAGAAGGATGAACTACTGAGGGTCAGTAAGCCAGCATGGTCACCACATTTAATCCCTTCGGTCTGGACCTGTACCCCTGAACATAAAAAATTAAGATACACCTGTCCATGATCTTGCCACTGCTCCATTACCTAGATTTTCCTGGTACCCGCAGGGCCAAGAAGCATCTAGGTCCCATGAACGCTGCAGCCAATCACTGGCCTCAGCAGTCACAGAGGCTTGAATGCTGTTATGTAGCATTCAAGATGCTGTGATCACTGAGGCCTATGATTTGCTGCACCTGTCACTAAACCCAAGCACTTCCTGCTCCTGCAGGGAACGAAAGGACATGGGAACAAAGCAGAAACAGAATGGTGCACAGATGAGTCTTCCTTTTTTATATTCAGGGGCACAGGTCTGGACCATATGGGTTGTCAGCTCCGAGGCCAGACAACCCCTTTAATTTCCCCACACTATGAAGTGTAAGATATGTAGGAGAATTTTGATCCATTGAGGTCAGGAAAGAATATAATTTAGACTGTTAGAATTGTAACTGCTTCTGACTCAACAAGATTTACTAGTAGCAGTTTTTATTTCCTACACCCCCACCCGATCTCAGTTGATTAGCAAGGGCAATTTTACTCATCAACAACAGCAGATTCATATTAAAAATACCTTTTTCTTACATAGATTTTTCTTACGTTTAAAAACATCATATGTAACAAATTGTACTGTTGAAGGCAAACACAATCGTTTTTGCTAATTGAATTTTGAATTGTAGTAAAAACGCCCAGGCCTGGTTAGTCCCATCTACTTTCCTACAGGGAGGCAAAAACTTGTGCAGGATTCCCATCTCCATTGCTAGCAAATATGAGAGTGTGAAATTGTCCCAAGGGTCAAGGAAAGGGCATAACAGGGATTACTAGGTCTTTCAGTTCTATGCCAAAAGTCACCAATGTCAGATAGTTGTGAGCCTTGGTGCAAACAAGATCCTGATAATTAGCAGTTTAACTGTACTGTATTCATATAATTTAGTATGCATTTATTAGTCATTAATTAGAATTACTTTTTGGTTTGGGAGGATGGGGGCAAAGCATCTTTATAGACCCTCGCAATACCACCCAGGATTATGCATCTGAGCAACAAGCCAGTGACGGTGGTGGCAGAAGGCAGCGGGGAGCAGGGTCAAAATTTGCTTGCATACACAGATGAGCAAAAGGGTAAGAATGTTTTGAACTTTTGACTTTCAGGCTCCATATCTCACCATTCACTACAGCTTCAAACATGAGACTACCATCATTTTATAGACAAGCATCTTGGCTATCTCATACATAAATTGGACTATTTAGCATATGATTAGTTACGCAGATTCTTGTCATGTAACTGCATTGTTACTGTTTTGCTCCTAAAATTCTTAATTTTTATTACTTTTTTAGTATTCTGTAAATCCACCTTTGGCTTTCAACACAGCCTGAATCCCTCTGGGCATGCACTCGATCAGATTCAAGCATGTCTCGACCGAAATCTGTTCCCAGGTCTCTTCTACATGTTCCCAATGTTGGTGCATACTGGTCGACTCACTTACGGGTACGAATACAGCTTTTTCATCAACTCTACCCACAATTGTTCAATTGGGTTGAGTTCTGGGGACTGTGAGGGCCAATCCAGCACCTCTACTTTATTGTCATTGAAGCATTTCTTCGCCATTCTTGACATATGCTTTGGGTCATTGTCCTGCTGGAACACTATGTGGTCCTTTTCATACTCATAGTACTCATAGAGCTCAGCATTGAGACCACCATCGATCCTGGTCAAGTATTCAATGCCTTTGGCTGTGAAACGACCCCATATCATCAGGCTTCCTCTGCCGAACTTGACAGTTCCTTCAATTTCTTCGTCAATTAGCCCCTTTTTCCCTGGTTTCTTCCAGACCCATTTGCACCCATCAGAGCTCAGTCTATTGACTTTCGTCTCATCACTCCAAATCACCCTTTTCTAATCTTCTACTGTCCACTTTTTTGCAAACTCGAGCCAATGCGTCTTATGATGATATTGAAGTCGAGGCTTCTTAACATTTTTTCAGGCCACCATTCCAGGCTTGTTTAACGTGTTGCATGGTGCTTACATGGACGTCTGTGATCTTACTATTAAGAAACATACAAGCCACCTCTACTGCCGTATTTGTCGCTTCAGAACTTATAGACCTTGTGATGAGTTGACTTGCCTCAACATCCACCTGTTGGCTTTGGAATGGATGGACGGACTTCATTTCATATTCTTCCAACTGTCATGGCCTCACATAATGCAATTTTCTGTGCCGAAATACAGATATCAATAAGCTGAATGATGCTCTTTTTTCTTGGGAAATCTTCTTCATGGCTGTTCCTGGAGTTGAACCAGTGACCTTTCACTTGGGAATTAGAGATGAGCGAATCTATTCGGCGCTTTGTAGATTTGTATCGAATCCTGGAATTTTCAGCTGCGAAGTGAATCTGAATTTCTTTGAATTCGCTTCATATTATTTGTAAATCTTCGCAAAATTTGACACGCTAACAATACGTACGATATGTATGAAAGGTAAGAAACGTACGCATTCTGCGTGAGGCCACGCAAGAGCTGGAAAGTGAATATACGCCCCCCTCCGAGCTGGAAAAAAACAGCCCGCCCCACCGGGTTCTAATTGTTTTGCATGTATAGGGAGTGAAGACTCCTCCTTCAGTGCTCCACCCTCCTCTGAAGTCTGAACCAGTTTAGACCAGCGCTGACCTCAGAGCAAAAGGCAAGGATCATGGCTAAAAAACAGCTGCGTCCAAATTGGAACGAGATGTGTTTTGGAGACGACTACCTGTACCACCACCCACTCAAGACATCAGGGTGTCACAAGTCTGCCAGAGAAACCCAGCTTCAGTGCCTGTGTGTTCCTTACCACCTGCTGAGGTTGCTGTGACTCATGAGGTGGCTGGAGCGTCTGCTTTGGCTTGTGCGGCTGGAGCGTCTGCTGTGGCTCCTGTGGCTGGAACGTCTGCTTTGGCTTGTGCGGCTGGAACGTCTGCTTTGTGTGGCTGGAACATCTGCTTTGGCTCGTGCGGCAGGAACGTCTGCTTTGGCTCATGCGGCAGGAACGTCTGCTTTGGCTCGTGCGGCTGGAACGTCTGCTTTGGCTCTTGCGGCTGGAACGTCTGCTTTGGCTCCTGTGGTGGAGGTGGCTGGAGCGTCCACTTTGCTGCCCAGGAGGAAATCCACCCCTTCCATACACCAGAACCCAATTGTACCACCATCTGTGACGGCCCATGCACAGACCCTCTGGGACTATAAAACCACAGTGGAAGACTGGGTCATATAGGTACTCGACCACCCTAGGCCGGGAGATCCTTCATTGGAATGGAGAAAGGGAACTGTGATTTGGTTTTCCGTTGGGAGAGGGTCTGGCTTCCTGCAGGATGATGAGCATGGAAAGGAGTAATTTGTGGGCTGCAGGTCGGTGAAACGGCCGTTCCTGCCACAACATCGGCATAGCCTGTACATGGGGGATCAGGTGGAGTACACCCCCATGGCGTGCCTGAAAGGCCCATTTGTGCCCAAATGTGGCCGGATGAACCACCAGGTCCAGGACGCTTGCGCTGCCTGCAGGAGTTCCCAGATGGCATTCTCCGGTTCAGGGAAAAGCTGCAGCCTCAGCCGGAGCCTCTGCTTCCTGGACTGCCAGCACCACCACCACCACCACCACCACAGTCCTTACAGCTGGGTCAGCTGACCACGTTATCGTTCACCTTCCAATCCAAGGTGGTCCACCAATATCAGCTGCCGTAGAAGATGAAGCCAGCAGCAGCCGGGGAAGCTGGGGCTTCTTTCCTGGATGCAACCTTTCTGGAACCGCTGCAGCCAGAAGTCCTTACCCCTGCTGTCCCGGCAGGAGCATCCGGAAAAGCGAAAATGGCTGCAGCGTGCATCACCACCATCTGGACCCGGTCAAGTCCAACTTCAGGAGAAAGAGTTCCACTACCGCAGTGATCATGGCCTACAAGAGGCAGGAGCGTGCTCTGATGAGCTTCAGCAGCAGCTCGAGCGGGGAGACTTCAGGTCCCTCATATGAGGAACCCAACTACTGGCAGTGTCAAGGACACTGCAGGAGGACCTATGGGAGCCACACCATGGACTGCACCTGACGGGTGAGATTGTACGCCGCGGCCTAGCCTCGTGCGTATGGCGCAATCGCGCGTCAATAGTATGCTAAGGATTCGTACGCACTTTTGTACGCTAATGCTTAGGTATTGCGTATTTTAACTACGCTGACTGTACGTACATACAGCTACACATTTGAGCAGGAATCATATGCTAAATAGTTGCAAGTCCAGCTTATGCTTGAGATAGTTAAGATATTTGTCTATAAAATGATTGTAGCCTCACGTTCAAAGCTGTAGTGGATGGTGAGATACGGAGCCTGAAAGTCAAAAGTTCAAAACATTGTTACCCTTTTGCTCGTTAGTGTATCGCAGCTACAAGCTGATAACAGTGGTGATGGAGAGAGATCAGGAAGCAGGTCCAAATTTTCACTGGGGCCTATAGGACTCCCGTTAAGCCCCCTATGTTTGGTTTGCATGTTTCGAATTACTATCTACAAACCTGGCCACAGATATATACATTTTTGCTCTCACATAAGATAATTTAATTATGGGAACTGTCATTTTCCCTTAGGCCTACAAGATTGTATTCCTTAATTTGCCAGGAACTGGGGACCTTGGTCTAGTTACAGTGCATAAAACTTGAAGAATTAATGAAAATTCAGTCTCGCTCTCCGTCAGGGACTTTGTCAGGAAGAACATTTTATTAATATGTTTGGACACGATGCAGAAGAGTTTCTCTGGGATCATATAAAATACCGATATGTCAGAGTTCAGTTTTTGGTTTTCCCCTATCATACCGTTGCTCAGTGTTGAACAGTGCAAAGATGTGTTTGCTGGACATGAAGCTTTTTTCCACATCACGGACTTTCAGATTGTCCAAAGGTAGCATGTACTTCTTCTCTTTTTCCTACACGGAAAGAAGAAGCAAAAACAAACCAATAAGCTTGGATACAGTAGAGGTCTCACATAGTGCCAGCATTGCACAGCATTACTTCCTTCACCTCAATTAAACCTAAATGAGCTTGGCAGCTGGAAAGGTCTGCTAGCTAGTCAAGGAATATCTGAGAAAGCACAGTGCCACTGGCTTCAGTGAACGCTGCCATTTCATCATGAATAAATGTATTATATGCTGTTCTCATGACTGCAAACATGAACTTACCCTGGACTCCAGAATGCTTGTAGTAGTTATACATTAGTATTATCAAATCAGAAAATGCGTTAGACAGCCAGTAGGACTGTGCCACGCATTCACTGAAAATCAGATGTCTGAACATTCAGAAGAAGTCTTGCCTCCGCTTCTCTATTAGAATTGCTATACATAGCTAGTAGTAGGAGGTTCCTAAAGTTAATCTCCATGAATACACGGACAATATTTAATACGGTAAGGGCGTATTTTCCTTCCCAAAAAAGATAATTTAACATGACTAGAAGATCTTGAGATTCTCCTGATCTTTCACCTGTATAAGACATCCTTAAAGAGGTTATCAAGAAAAATATATTTATGACTTATCCTCAGGATAGGTCATCAGTATCAGATCTGCGGGGATGCGACACATGGGAACCCCACCAATCAGCAGTTAGAAGAGGCCTTGACCGTCACAGCCTCTTCCTAGGCCATGTGACATCACTGTACATCGGTCACATGGCCTAGTTGCAGCTCAGCCCCATTCACATCAATGGGGCTGAGCTACAATACCAAGCACTGCCATTATATAATGTACAGCGCTGTCCTTGGAAAGCTGCCGGGAGCCTGCATCGTTCACAAGGGCTCAGGCGAACGCAGCGGCTCCCTGAAACAGCTGTTCGGCCGTGATGCTGGGACTTGGACCCCCTATCCTGAGGATAGGTCATTATTATCATTTCCCGGATAATCCCTTCAAGAGGAACTGTCACCTCTCCTGACATGTCTGTTTTAGTAACTACTTGCATTTTTCATGTAATAACAATTCTGGAGCATCTATTCTTATGACTCTATGTTGTAACATTCCTTTATTATTCCTGCTAGAAATTATGAATTAATTACTAGCAGCTTGCAATGAAGGTCCAAGATAGGTCTTACCGATTGGGGGAAGGAGGTCTCCCTACAGAGCCTTATGCTATCCAATCAGTGCTGCCACTGTTAGACTGTGCAGGGATACACCCCCAACTGGTAACACTCATCTGGACCCTAAATACAAAATGCTAGCAAATCATTTATCACTTCTAGCAGAAATTATAAAGGAATATATATGGAGTCATAAGAATAGATGCTCCAGAATTGTTATTACAAGGGACATGCAAGTACTTGTTAAAATAGACATATCAGCAAGGTTTTCCAAGGAATGTCTACGCCTGATTACAACTCTTGACCTGACCGGTCACCAGATTTATTGCCAATCGAGCATTTATGGGACCAGCTGGGATGCCAGCTTCGGCAACCTACACGTTTTCAGGATCTACAGGCCCAGCTGTAACATCTGTGGGCAAACGTGCATCAGGAAACCATATGGAACCTGTATGCCTCTATATCCAACTATATCTCAACTTGTATTTAGGTTAGAGGTGGTTTAACAGGGAACTAGAGTCTCCTTTCAATTGTACAGTTTCCCCAATAAACTTATCCTTTCACTGTACTATTGTAATCACATATACAGTGTATTCAGAAAGCCTTCAGACCCATTCACTTTGTTCACATTTTGTTATGTTGCGGCCTTGTGCTAAAATAAAATTAAGTTTCTCCTATCATTCTGTACTCAGCACCCCATAATGACAAAGTGAAAACAGAATGTTCATAATCTTTGCTAATTTATTGAAAAGGATTAACTAAAATAATGCATTGACATAAGTATTCAGACCCTGAATTGAAGCACCTTTGGCAGTGAGTACAGCCTCTAGTATTCCTGCCATTATTCTCAGCAGAACTTCTGGGGACCATCAGTGGCCAGCACACTTTAGGTCTCTCCAGAGATGTTCTATTGGGTTCAAGTCAGACTCTGGCTGGGCCACTCAAGGACTTAGGCTACTTTCACACTTGCGTTTGCAGGATCCGTTTGTGAGATCCGTCCAGGCTCAAACAAACAAATCCATCATGATAATACAACCGTCTGCATCCATTCTGAACGGATCCGGTTGTATTATATTTTACATAGCCAAGACGGATCAGTCATGAACTCCATTGAAAGTCAATGGAGGACGGATTCATTTTCTGTTGTGTCAGACAAAACGGATCCGTCCCCATTGACTTACATTGTGAGTCATGATGGATCCGTTTGGATCAGTTTCCATCAAGCGGACACCAAAACGCTGCAGGCAGCGTTTTAGTGTCCGCCTCCAAAACGGAATGGAGACTGAAGTAAAGCAAACTGAAGCAAACTGATGCATTCTGAACGGATCCTTTTCCATTCAGAATGCATTAGGGAAAAACTGATCAGTTTAGGACCGTTTGTGAGAGCCTGTGACAGATCTCACAAACGGATCCTGCAAATGCAAGTGTGAAAGTAGCTTTAGTTGTCCCTAAGCCACTCCTGTGTTGTCTTGGTTATGTACTTAGGTCATTGTCTTGTTGGAAGGTGAATATTCACCTAGTCTGAGGGCCAGAGCACACTGGATCTTTTTGAATAATATCTCTGTACTTTTTTTTCCCATTCAGCTTTCCTTCAACCATGACCAGTCTCTCTACTGTGGGGAGGTTATTGCTCAGTGCCTGGTTTTAGACATGACACTTAGAATTGAGGCCAAAAGGTTCAATTTTGGTTTCATCAGACCAGAGAATCTTGTTTCTCAGTACTTTAGGTGCTTTTTTGCAAAGTCCAGACCATAACGCCCAAATTAGTGGAGTACTGCAGTGATGTTTGACCTTCTAAAAGTTTCTCCCATCTGCACATTGGATCTTTGGAGCTCAGCCACAGCGATCATTGGGTTCTTGGTCACCTCTCTTATCAAGGCTCTTCTTTCCTGATTACTTAGTTTGGTGGGGGTGGCCAGCTCAACGAAGAGTCCTGGCTGTTCCTAACATATTCCTTGCAAGCATAATGGAGGTCACTGTGCTCTTGGGAATTAATTTAGTGTAGCAAAATATTTTTTTGTAGCCTTCTCCATATCTGTGCCTCATGGTTTGGTTTTTGTTCTGATTTACATTGTCAGCTGTGAGATCTTATATAGACAGAGGTGTGTCTTTCCAAGTCATGTCCAATCAACTCAATTTACCACATGTGGACTCAAGGTGTAGAAATATCTAAAAAAAGGTGTAGGGAAACGGGAGGCCCCAGAGTGAAATTTGAAGTGCTATGGCAAAGGATCTGAATATGCATGTCCAGGCAACAATTTCTTTTTTCCTTGTCAATAAAATACATTTTCTAAATTTTCAAAAATTTCTAAAATTCTGATTTCACTTTGTCACTATAGGTTATTGAGTGCAAACTGAGGGGGAAACACTTGATTTTTTTTTTCTTTTAGCACAAGGCCGAACATAAAATGTGAAAGAAATGAGAGGGTCTGAAGACTTTCTGAACTCAATGTAGAAACTTGGCCCTGTCAATCAAGAAATAGAGGGAAGGGCTGGAAGAGGAATCAAGAGGAGCAAGGGAGCACAGAGTGGCTTGGACCTGCCCTCGGTGCACTTAACCGCTGCATATGGATTAAACGTATTTTTTCCCAGAATAAAGCAACGGATCGCTAAGTGATATTTATCATTACATTTTGCTGAGCTTGCCTTAAAAGGTATTGTGCTTGGTTTAACAGTTGGATTTCCCAGTGTCAAAAATTCTTTTTATACATTGGATGCTTATTCCAGTATATGTCTGAGAAAAGCAGCTCAGTCAGTCAGGAATATGGTTGGATAAGAAGTAAGTCCTCAACAAACGTAACATTCTATCGCATACCTCAGAGTTGTACCAGAGACATCTGGAGAACAAAAACAAAATCAAAACCTGGCGTGATCAAGACTTCAATCCTGCATAATTTAATAAAGAAGGAAAGGACAGAAGAGCCAGACAAGCAAGCCACAAAAGCCACAAGTGTCCTACGTGTCTGGTGTGGGTTGATGGACAGCTGGGAAGACATGTTTAAACTTGTTAACCTCATGTTTGGAAAATTACTATCCCAGTATATCCCACTTTTTAGCTTATAATAAGCTTACTAGTAGTAGATGAAAATGAAAATAAATGTAAGGGTGTGGAATGGCATAGCATTTTGTTGAAACCACCACCCCTGAAACAGTCATATCCTTGAATCAACAGGCCTACAATGATATCTGCAGCACATATCTATTAACAATTAGCATACAATATGTAATAACTAGAGATGAGCGAGCACTAAAATACTTGGGTGCTCGTTATTCGAGTCAAACTTTTCCTGATGCTCGGGTGCTCGTTTCGAGTAACGAACCCCATTGAAGTCAATGGGAGACTCAAGCATTTTTGCAGGGGACCAAGGCTCTGCCTAGGGAAGGCTGGGTGAAAACCTGGAAACACCAGAAAATGATGGAAACACCACGGAAATGGACAGGAAACAGCAGGGGCAGCATGCATGGATGCCTCTGAGGCTGCCTAATCCCACCATTACCCCAAATTCTCAGGCAACAGCCTGGTGGTTACCCTCATGGCAATTGTGCTCACCCAGACAAAGAAAGGCGAGGCACATGCCCATCACATGTTAGGGAAGCACCCAACTAGGTGCAACGAAGGTCCATCACCGCCTGCAGGTGACACCACTGCTCATGCTGGCACTGCTGTGCTATCCCCCGCCCCACGACGCAGGCATAAGCCTGACACAGCATGGTGACAGCGTAGTGACACCAACAAGTGACCAAGTTAGATTGAGGTAGCAGTCAAATGTCTGTAGGCGAGCCTCCCAAAAATTTGTTTTGGAGTGTCCGAAGTTGACCCTCCTAAAAAATTGTTTAGGAGTGTCTGTAGTTGACCCTTCTGTAAAATTTTTTTTTTGTTTTCCCTGTTATTAGTTAATGTACAACCCATGGCTGGCATGGTGGGAATACATAGGTTTTGCGTCACAGACGGTCCACTGCACCGTTACATTTTCTTCATCATTGCCAATTACTTTTTCACCAACTGTTGTCTGGCAATGATAAAGGGGAAGGTGAATCCACTGCGGAAGAAAAGCGTCATCCTCCTACAATTCTACACTTGCTCTCAATTGAAAAGGGGATGTTCTTGCCGTGGCCTTCCTCATAGTGGCCGCTTCTGCGGACGACAGAGGTGGTGTACCTACTGACAGCCTGACCGAACACGATGGCAGACCAGGAGACACTCCCTCATGTAAAATTGTTTTGGAGTGTCTGCGGTTGACCCTCCTGTAAAATATTTTTTTTTGTTTCCCTGTTATTAGTTAATGTACAACCCATGGCTGGCATGGTGGGAATATATAGGGAAGCACCCAACTAGGTGCAACGAAGGTCCATCACCCATGCCCATGCTGGCACTGCTCTCCTATCCCCAGCCACACGATGCAGGCATAAGCCTGACACAGCATGGCGGTGACACCAACAAGTGACCAAGTTAGATGAGGTAGCAGGTGAGCCACCCAAAAATTTAGCCTGACGCAGCACGGCGGTGACAACAGAGTGACCGAGTTAGACTGAGGTAGCAGGAGGTGAAGCACGGATGGTAATTCGAAGGTGGAGGAGGAGGGGTTGGAGAAAGTGGCATAGTAATTCTGACAAACCGTGAACGAGGCAGGCCCCGCAATCCTCCAAGTGGGCAGTACATGAGCGGCCCCAGGGTCAGACTCGGTCAGAGTATGTGAAATGTTCAGGGTGGCCGAACGCCGGGCTCGACGGCGGACCCGTTTCAGGTTATCGATTGTCGAAATGTTGGCTTACATCAAGTTTAGTATCTGTTCTTATCAGTTGCTGTGGCTGTTGGTGGTAAAGTGGTGAGCATAGCTGCTTCCCAAGCAGTTGACCCGGGTTTCGATTCCCGTCTATCGCAGGAGGCAATTAAAAGAAGAACCAAAAAAAAATCTGTACAATATCTAATACGTCCCCTACCCGGGTAAATTGTTTGGAGAGAGGGCCTGTAGGTGGGGGGCAGGCTGGGGGAAGGAGGTTGAGCTGGAAGAGCCAGAGGAGTGCCCCCTTGGCTAGCGTGTGTGGTGGTGACAACAGCCGGATGGAGTTCGAATGACGACGCAGGACCCCAACTTAAAAATTTAGCATCAACCGGTACAGTTGTCAACTATGAGCTTGATCAAGTGTGGTATGTGTTCTATGTATTCTTCTCAGTTTAATACCAGTATATTGGCGCCTATCCGGAAAATAGTTTGGAGAGAGAGAAAGAAGAGGAAAAAGACGTATTATTTAAAAGTATAGATCAGTTAAGAGAAAGAAAGGATTTTATGAAATGGATTTGCTATACGGTGGACCTCCGGGAAAAATTTTTTGTTTGGAGAGAGGGCCTGTAGGTGGACGCTCCGGAAAAACATTGTTTTGGAGAGAGGGCCTGTAGGTGACCTCCGGAAAAATTGTTTG
>ONZH01014821.1:0-13178 GCA_900303285.1 Rhinella marina | reverse complement strand
GAGCTTTGGGCGGTGAACGGAGGATTGGGTAAGCCAATCTAGAACCGCTGGCTGTGTGGTTCTTACTTGACCAGTGGCCGTCAGGGGTAGCTGCACCCTGCTGCCACGCCTGTTACCCCGGCTGCCACCGGGCCTGGTGCTGCCACTTCTTCTACCCTCACCGCCTCCTGTTGCACTCCTTGCCTGGGAAGTGCTGGAAGTAGGACGCTTGGACATTTTTTTTGTCATATTTATATGACTTCCTCTTTCTATCTCTACCTATCTCTTGCTTTCTCAGCCTCTTTCCCTATCTATCATATTAACTTATATATCTAGCTTTTTCTTCCTCTCTCCTGCTTTTCTCACTAAACCTTTCTATTTCTTCTCTATCTCTCCCTGTATCTATCTACTTGTTTGACTATCTATCTAATCTATCTATCTATCTATCTATCTAGCTATTTCTTTTTCCTCTCTATCTACTGAGCTCCGTTCTCTTTGATGTCTGAAGACGCACTGACAAAATGTCGGCGCGATCAGGCACTTCCTGGTCTGTGTGGGTGACGTCACACATCTTTTTTTTCACAGAAAACCAGGATACAAGGGATTATAGGAGTAATAATCCCTTGTATCCTGGTCTATTCTGTGAAAAAAGTTACAGTTTTGCGTCGCCGTTTTTTTTTTTTAACAGATTCGTTAAGAATTCTGCTCGTTACGGTTCGGTTCGGTTCGCTCAAAATAACGGTGACGCAAAATATACGCATATTTGAGAATGTAAACTCAAATATGCGTATATTTAGGGTAAGGAATACGGCATATTCCATACCCTAAATATACGCATATTTGAGAATGTTCGCTAATGTGTATGCATTTTATGAATTTCTAACGCATTAGCGTACGCATTGGCGTACATTCTCAATGAATATGCGTATATTTGGCGTCGCCGTTATTTTAACCAGATTCGTTACGAACTTTATCAAAATTCGGTTCGGTGACGAACCGCACTTTTGGGAAAGTTCATAATGAATCCGGTTCGTTACGGTTCGGTTCGCTCATCCCTAGCTATAACATTGTAAAGTGCATGCCATTCCACATAAACGTGGACCAAATTCATCAAATGCAATAATTCATAAATACACCCTAATGATCCTTAATAACCAGT
Source organism: Rhinella marina (assembly GCA_900303285.1). Classification (NCBI taxonomy): domain Eukaryota; kingdom Metazoa; phylum Chordata; class Amphibia; order Anura; family Bufonidae; genus Rhinella; species Rhinella marina. The sequence continues at coordinate 12,040 of ONZH01014821.1, read as the reverse complement.
GTAGATACAGGTGTGTAAATATAATTAGATACCTACACTAACGCTGGATGGGACAAGAAACCACATCAAACCACGCCAAATTCGGCGTGCCAGTCGGGCTACTGCGCATGTCGACGGCGCCTCATGACTCTACAGAGCGCACCTTAGTCGGAGTACACATCTAGATGCCATGCGCATGTCACATAGGCGCACTGATGTTAATCCTCAGATTTAATCATCACAACTAAGGGCAGAGGACGACAAACTGTCAGCGCATGTGTAATACAACTTGTGCGCTAACCATCGCCATCTTACAGAAGGGTATACAATATGTCATATAATTAATATATATAGACCATCAAATTATGACAGGATCTTGTCTTCAGGTCAATAAGGGACTCTCCTCAGAGGTCACCCGGCCATTCACGCCCAACTAACCAGGATAGGAGCAGAAAAGTCAAGTGGTCACATATCACTGCAGTCACTGACTCCGCTCAGGAGCTGGCAACCAGGATCACCATTCATTATAACACAGATAGGATCCCACAATGCCCTCTCCCAAACTATCCACCGGAGGTTTATATACTGGCCACAAATGACCCTATCTGGAAATGATATACAGATTGACATACTGTAAATCCAAGCATTACTCATTATTATATTTCCTATTACATTCTGCCATTAATATGTCGATGATACGCAGTGTCGCCCTCTTGAAAAATGTATATTGTGGACTTCTGTCTCCTTCAGCATAAACGCCAATCCCTATAGAAATACAAAATAACAAGAATCAAAATCATGTTACAAAACATGGTTCAATATAATCCATCATAACCCAGGAAAAGTTGACCAACTCACTCAGGGCAACAGACGATGCTTATAACAAAACACCCATTCTAAAATCCACATTCAGACCATGTGGTCTGAGCGTGTTAAGTCTATAGATCCATTCAAGTTCCTTACGAAATAACATTTTAGATCTATCACCACCTCGGGGTACATGATCTACAATATGGAAACGTAATTGATGCTCAGAATGTTTATAGTTGGTAAAATGCTTGGATACAGGCAGATCTAAACTTTTTTTCTAATAGTATACCTATGATAATTTAGTCTTGTTTTTAAGTCAAGAGTAGTTTCACCTACATACATCATATTGCAGGGACAAAACAACACATATATCCAGGGGCGGATTGGGAATTAAAAGTGGCCCTGGAAAAAAAAATAAAAGTGGCCCTATGTTGTGAGCGGGTCCAGATTGAGAGAAGGTGGGGCCAACATGGGTAGGCGGGGCCAGAAATACCATACAGCGAGCAGTATATCATGCTGCAATTTTTTATTTGGCTCAGTGCAGCACAATATACTGCTCCAGAACAGGCGGAAACCTCTCTAAAAGCTGCCCCTCTGTGGTGCCCAGTACCAACTGCCATGTCCTGTTCCCCTCCTCCACTTTTCTCTAAGATATAGAGAAAGGGGATGAAGACTTAAAACACAGGCAACAGCAGAGAGGCAGCCCCATCATCAGTATTCTGACGGTCTTTAAGAGTTACCACACATACAGGAGAGTGCAGCGTCACTTACCTCTCACATCCAGTGACATCTCCTCTGATCTTCTCTTTCCTCATCTTTGCCATTAGGACCAGACAACACATGATGACATCTTCTAGCCATGTTCCATCTCTGCAGAGTTTCACACATAGACATCTTAGAGTCCTCAAATTTCCATCATCCTCCCCACCATGGTGCCCCAACATTGTCATCTTGCTGCTACCCCAATATACTGTAAAAATAATAATGCCCCCTATAGTGTCCCCAGTGGCAATAATACCTGCCCCCATCAACAAAAAAACTGCCTATAATTCCCCCAGTAATAATAATGCTCTCAGTAATAATAATACCCCCAGTAATGCCCCCCTGCCCCCAGTAATGTCCCTATAATGGTCACAATAATACCCCCTGCCCACTACTAGTAATGTAACTATAGAGCCCCCAGTAATGCCCCCACTGCCCCCATTAATGTCCCTATAGCGGCCACACCAATACCCAGCTGTCCCCCAGTAATATCCCTGGTCACAGCAATGCACCCCACCGCCAGTAATGTCACTATAGAGCGCCAGTATTGCCTTCCCTGCCCCCAGTAAAGTCCTTATAGTGCCCCCAGTAAAGCTCCATGCCCCCAGTAAGGACCCTATAGTGCCGCCAGTAATGCTCCCTGCCCCCAGTAAGGTCCCTTATAGTGCCCCCAGTAATGCTCCCTGCCCCCACTAAGGTCCTTATAGTGCTCCCAGTAATGCTCCCTGCCCCAGTAATGCTCCCTGCCCCCAGTAAGGTCCCTATAGTGCCCCAGCAATGCTCCCCTGCCCCCAGTAAGGTCCTTATAGTGCCCCCAGCAATGCTCCCTGCCCCCAGTAAGTCCTTATAGTGCCCCCAGTAAAGCTCCATGCCCCCAGTAAGGACCCTTATAGTGCCGCCAGTAATGCTCCCTGCCCCCAGTAAGTCCTTATAGTGCCCCCAGTAATGCTCCCTGCCCCCACTAAGGTCCTTATAGTGCTACCAGTAATGCTCCCTGCCAGCCAGTAATGCTCCCTGCCCCCCAGTAAGGTCCCTATAGTGCCCCAGTAATGCTCCCTGCCCCCAGTAAGGTCCTTATAGTGCCCCCAGCAATGCTCCCTGCCCCCAGTAAGGTCCCTATAGTGCCCCCAGCAATGCTCCCTGCCCCCAGTAACGTCCTTATAGTGCCCCCAGTAATGCTCTCTGCCCCCAGTAAGATCCTTATAGTGCCCCCAGCAATGCTCCCTGCACCCAGTAAGGTCCTTATAGTGCTCCCAGTAATGGCTCCCTGCCCCCAGTAAGGTCCTTATCAGTGCTCCCAGTAATGCTCCCTGCCCCCAGTAAGGTCCCTATAGTGCTCCCAGTAATGTCCCCCCTGCCCCAGTAATATACAGTGGTCACTTTAATGCCCACCCCCACCACCTCCTCATTGTCAAATGGCTTGTAAAAAAAAAATAAATAAATAAAAACTTACCTGAATGTGCAGACCTGCAGCAGCCTCTTCTGGCTTCTGTCCTGGAGCAGGAGGGGTAGGATGATGACACAGCGTCAATCGCGCTGATGCTGGGAGTGGGAGGAGCCAAAGGTCCTTTGACATCTGGATGGCAGAGCAGTGCTCTCTCTCCTGGTGTTCAGTGTCAAAGGACCTGGCAGCGGGAGGTACAGGGGTGGGCCGCAGAACACCATAAGAGGGAAGGGCAGGCAGCACAATGATTAGCTTACTGCAGGGAGGGCGGCGGCTGTGGCTCTCAGGACAATACACTTACAATCCACACTACAATGCACAGTGTGGTAGCCAACCGCCCTGCTGCGATCTCATATCATGACAATAGTATGATAATGAGACCGCAGCAGGGCTGACTGCGGCCTGTAATGTGTATTGTAGTGTGGATTGTAATATGTATTGTTCAGACAGTGACGGCCGCTGCCTGCCCTGCTGTAATCTATTACCCCACACGTAAATTTTATGCCAGCCCACAGCATGCTTCAAGCCATCGCCCCACCAGGAAGTGTCCCGGTGGGGTACATTGCCGATCCGCCCCTGCATATATCACATGGTCAGAGTCCCAAGTCAAGTAATGTTTAATATTGAAGGAGGAGCCACTAACTGGATGAGTGAAATGGTCACCCTTAATCATCAGGCGACAATTCACACACCCTAGACAGGGATAACATCCCATTCTCCTAGGGGCAAATACAGTTTGTCCCACAGTCTTCCTAATTGAGGTGTCAGAGGATACAAGAGGGTCCCTAAGATTACGAGACCGTCTATATGCAAAAAGAGGGGGCAAACAAAATTCAGAGACATCAGTACATCCCTTTCCCAATATCGACCAATGTCGACGTATAATGTTTTTGACTGCATTACTCTGTTCATTATACGTGAACATAAAATGTATGCGTTTTGGAAGTCGAATCCTTTTGTCTGGACCTTAGTGTAGAACTTCTGTCAAGTGTTAATACTTGTTGTTTCTGTTGTTGCAAACTAGACATAGGGTATACCTTCTTCACAAACTTATCAACCATACCATCAAGTGTGTCAATAATTTCCTTCTCATTGGAAACTATATGTCTAGCTCTCAAAAACTGTCTATGCGGTAGGGATTTTACCATGTTTCTTGGATGACAGCTACAGAAATTCAATAATGAGTTTTTATCTGTCAAAGCCTGATTCAAAAAATAATTGTCTGTTAAAATGAATTCTATATAGTCCCCAGTGTAGTGCACTGGCGTAACGTGGGTTGCCATCACCCGGGGCAAGACAAGTATTGCGCCCTCCCCCAGACCTGTGGTCACAACCCTACAGTACCTATAATGAGTAGATGTTATCTGCTGTCCTATGTAACACCACAGATAACACAGTGATAACTCTGTGAGTACAGATAATGTAGTAGATGTCTCCTGCAGTCCTATGTAACACCACAGTTAACAGTGATAATTCTCTGAGTACAGATAATGTAGAAGATGTCACCTGCAGTCCTATGTAACACTACAGTTAACAGTGATAACTCTCTTAGTACAGATAATGTAGTATATGTCACCTGCAGTCCTATGTAACACCACAGATAACACAGTGATAACTCTCTGAGTACAGATAATGTAGTAGATGTCACCTGCAGTCCTATGTAACACCACAAATAACACAGTGATAACTCTCTGAGAACAGATAATGTAGAAAATGTCACCTGCAGTCCTATGTAACACCACAGATAACAGTGATAACTCTCTGAGTACAGATAATGTAGTACGGTAGATGTGTGTCAGGTCCCAGAATTTAGAACATACACAGTGTGACCTGAAGTCTGGGGCCGGCCTCCGGCTATGTGGACCAAATGTCCTCCACCCAACCCTACCGTGAAACAGAATACAGCACCATACCTCTTACATCCAGTGACGTCTCCTGTGATGTAGACTCTTTCCTCAACATCTTCATTCGAAAATAGGACCGTCATGACACCTTCTTTCAGCCGCGTCTACTTTCTACAGAGTTTCAAAGAAACATTTTTTTAAATTCCTCATTTTACGATCATCCTTCACCTGCTGGTGCTGCTACCTCCAATACTGTGGTAGAGCCAGACAGACAGTTCCCCATCATATTATTCCCCTGTATATTATAGTCCCCCTGTATTATTATCATAAGGACCCCCTCTGTATTATTAGTGCCCCCCCTGTATTATTAGTATAATAGTCCCTTTGTATTATTAATATAGTGGCCCCCTCTGTATTATTAGTATAATGGCCCCCTCTGTATTGTTAGTATAGTGCCCCCCTGTATTATTAGTATAGTGGCCTCCCTATATTATTAATATAGTAGCCCCCTCTGTATTATTAGTATAGTGGTCCCTCTGTATTATTAATATAGTGCCCCCCTCTGTATTATTAGTATAGTGCAACCCCTGTATTATTTGCATAGTGGCCACCCGTATTATTAATATAGTAGCCCCCTCTGTATTATTAGTATAGTGGTCCCTCTGTATTATTAATATAGTGGCCCCCTCTGTATTATTAGTATAGTGGCCCCCTCTGTATTATTAGTATAGTGGCCCCCTCTGTATTATTAGTATAGTGGCCCCTCTGTATTATTAGTATAGTCGCCCCCTATATTATTAGTATAGTGGCCCCCCACCCCCATAGTGCCCCAGTACCTCCCTGGCTCCTGCATTAGGCCTGGGGCATCTGCCCCCCCCCCCCCCAACGCTACGCCACTGTTGTACTGTACCTGTTCCTTAGGAAGAATTATATAAAAATGTGACATCCTATATCCGTATGATGAAGTATTCCATCAAAATAATAGACTGCAATATTTTAAAAATATGTTTAGTGTCCTTCAGGTATACTGGGAGTGTTTGTACATCTCTGTAACTAAAGGTCTACATATTTGGATGAATTTGCAATCTATCCTCAATACTATTGGTTAACTTGTGTATACAGATATAGTGTAATCTACTCATGAGCACTATGGGTAACAAAGCCTAGTTACATTAGTAAGATACCTGCATTAACACACTGCCTGCACTGGTAGTATGTGCTTGTAAAGCTTATGGCGACCAAATCCTCTCCCAAGTGCATATTCTTCCTATACTCCCATAGTATGACTTCTCATATTTGATTATTGCATCAAGTAAACTTTCCCATGCATTGATTATGGGTCCTTTGTCTGAACCCCATTTTTGGGTAATTATGACTCTAGCTAATAGTAGTACTCGTAATAAACATCTGCGCTTCTATCCTAGATTAGGGCACCTATCTACATCTCCTAGGATCACTATCTCTGGTAAAAGGGGACATGTAATCTCCAACATACAATTAATTCTACGTAAAAAACTGCCTGCCAATATTTTTTAACCACCCTACAATTCCAAACTACATGCATGAAATCAGCGTCTATACTGGAGCATTTAGGACATTTAGAGTTATTCGCCAATCCTATTCTGTGCAAGATTTTTGGTGTATAATATAATCCATGTAGGATATTAAATTGAATTAATCTGCGTTGCTTGGAAATAGAAGCTAGTATTATATTCTGATAGATTTGAGCCCATTGTGCTTCCATATCTACACCTAACACATTATTCCAATCTATTTCATTTTTAAATCTATTTGTCTCAGCAATTTTATTTATAATCGTTTTATAAATCTCGGAAAGCGTCACTTGTGCACCTAATTTTTCACCATAAAATTGAAATCTCTTGTGCATCTTAACTTATAATGAATAATCCTTAGTACATCTATATGCATCTACTAATTGATAATAATAAAGCTTGTGCGTTAAATCAATATTCTCCTCTAGTCCCAATTTACTTTGTGTCCTGATTCTTCCATCACAAAAAAGATGTGAAACCAATAAAATCCCCCTATTTAACCAATATTTATAATCCACAATCTTATTAAATTCAACTAAATATCTATTATTCCAAAGTGGGGTGAAATTACAAGCGTGACTAATGCCAAAACACTTCCTTGTCAATTGCCATACTCTCTGTAACATAAAACATATTGCACATTTTTTATAGATTTAAGTCTGTAAAATCCCTGACTCTAATACTTGCAAAACATCTCCATATCCTTCTTCCTTGATAACTAAGTTTTTAATAAAACCATGCTCTGCATCTGCTATTATCCATTGCAGTTGGGATGCAATATAATATCCTTTAAAGAAGGGCACTGATAGGCCCCCCTTCCTCTCATTGATCCAAAGATATTTCTGCTTAATGCGAACCCCTTATAGGCAATTCTGAATATTGCTTTTCGGTCAAGGTAGAATACAGCAGTAGCACAAACCTACCAGTGTGAATCCTGTTATAGTATATACTGTAGACAGTAAAAGAAATTGCCATGAAAAGTTATATTTTTTTAATGATTAGTTTTATTCTACTGTTATTGTCATACGGCTCATTTAAGGCTAAGGCTACATAAAACTTTTTGTAGCTCTACTGAATTATTTTAACTATTGAGTGACAACTTTAGTCCACAAGACTGCATGCAACTTAATATACTCTTTAAGACAGCACCAGTAGCTTGAAAATCAACAAACAGCGTTACAAAAAGTCTCTGTTTAGCCCATGCCTAAAGAGGACTGGTCATGAATTAAGCCTTTGGTTTATGATAGTTGTATGATTTTGACTGCAGTTGTAGTTTATATCCCAATTAATCCTAAAAATGTGGAGACAATATGGGAAATTGATGACAATAAAATATTGGGTCCATCAATTTACAGACTATGAAAATTGCAAAATTGTTCAAAATGTATAAAAATGGAGCAAGGGATATACAGTATCTGTAAAACTAAAAGGCATATAACTAGAGATGAGCGAGCAGTGCTCGTTACGAGCACTGTAGTGCTCGGCTCCTCTGCGCAATGCCCGGTACAGAGGTACAGTCGTAAATTATGAGCTTGATCAAGTGTGGCATGTGTTCTCTATATTCTTCTCAGTTTATTACCGTATATAGCAGCTATCCGGAAAAATAGTTTGGAGAGGAAGAAAGATAGGAAAAATACGTAAATTGTTTGGAGAGAGGGCCTGTAGGTGGACCTCCGGAAAAATTGTTTGGAGAGAGGGCCTGTAGGTGGACCTCCAGAAAAATTGTTTGGAGAGAGGGCCTGTAGGTGGACCTCCGGAAAAAGTGTTTGGAGAGAGGGCCTGTAGGTGCACCTCCGGAAAAAGTGTTTGGAGAGAGGGCCTGTAGGTGGACCTCTGGAAAAATTGTTTGAAGAGAGGGCCTGTAGGGGGCCCTCCTGAAAAATTGTGGTAAAAGAGTGCCAGTTGGACCTCTAAAAAATGGCATTTTTTTGGTCAGCGTTAGGCAAAGACGACATGGAGGAGGAGGAGGAGGAGGAAGAGTAGAGAAGAGGAATCGGATACGTAAGTAATGTTAATCTTTAGCTGCTTTCCCCCGGAGGAGATTTGAATTCCAGTGAAATCCAGGCTTTGTTCATTTTAATAAGCGTCAGCCTGTCAGCGCTGTCAGTTGACAGGCGTGTACGCTTATCGGTGATGACGCCACCAGCTGCACTGAATACCCGCTCTGACAGCATGCTAGCGGCAGGGAAGGCCAGCACCTCCAAGGCGTACAGCTCCTGTTCAGGCCACGTGTCCAGCTTTGAAACCCAGTAGTTGTATGGAGCAGAGTGATCGCTATGGACGTTGGTATGGTCAGCTAGGTACTCCCTCACCATCTTTCTGTACAGCTCCCCCCTACTCTGCCTAGACTGGGGACAAGTGACAGTGTCTTGCTGGGGTGACATAAAACTGGCAAAGGCCTTGGAGAGCGTTCCCCTTCCAGTGCTGGACAAGCTGCCTGCTCGGCTCCTCTCCCCCGCTACTTGGCCCACAGAGCCATGCCCTCTGCCGCTAGCGGCGTCAGATGGAAAGGATTGTTTCAGCTTGTGCACCAGGGCCTGTTGATATCTATTCACTCTCATACTTCTTTCCTCTGCAGGGATGAGAGTGGAAAGGTTCTGCTTGTACCGTGGGTCCAGGAGAGTGAACACCCAGTAATCGGTGTTTGAAAAAATGCTTCTAACGCGAGGGTCACGGGATAGGCAGCCTAACATGAAGTCTGCCATGTGCACCAGAGTCCCAACACGTAAGAATTCCCTCTCCTCACTGGCCTGACTCTCCATTTCCTCCTCCTCTTCCTCCTCCAAGTCCTCCTCTTCAGCCCATACACTCTCAAGAGTTAAGGACTTAGCACTGGTACCCTCTATTGTCTCGCCAACATTCTCCTCCTCTTCCTCCTCATCCTCATCCCCCTCCTCTGATACGCGCTGAGAAACAGACCGGAGGGTACTCTGGCTATCAAGCGACGTATCTTCCTTCACCGTCTCTTGTGACAAGCGCAAAGCATCCGACTTGATGCTGAGCAGTGAGTTTTTCAACAGGCAAAGCAGCGGGATGGTGAGGCTGATAATGGCGGCATCGCCGCTGACCATCTGTGTTGACTCCTCAAAGTTGCTCAACACCTGGCAGATATCAGACATCCACGTCCACTCCTCATTGTAGACTTGAGGAATCTGACTGACCTGACTACCAGTTCTGGTGGAAGATGACATCTGGCAGTCTACAATCGCTCTGCCCTGCTGGCAAACTCTGGATAACATGTTTAATGTCGAATTCCATCTTGTGGGCATGTCGCACAACAGTCGATGAGCGGGCAGTTGTAGGCGGCGCTGCGCTGCCCTGAGAGTGGCAGCATCTGTGGTCGACTTGCGGAAATGCGCACAGATGAGGCACACCTTGGTGAGCAAATCAGACAGATTGGGGTATGTCTTGAGGAACCGCTGAACTATGAGATTGAACACGTGGGCCAGGCATGGCACATGTGTCAGTCGGCCGAGTTGCAGAGCCGCCACCAGGTTACGCCCGTTATCACACACAACCATGCCTGGCTTGAGGTTCAGCAGTGCCAGCCACACATCGGTCTGCACCGTGATGCCCTGTAACAGCTCTTGGGCGGTGTGCCTTTTGTCACCTAAGCTCAGCAGTTTGAGCACCGCTTACCCACGGCACTGCTTCTGCGCCTAGAGCTACCGACTGAAGGCGCCGTGCCCACGGATGGTAATTCGGAGGTGGAGGAGGAGGAGGGGTCGGAGGAGGAGGAGGCATAGTACGTCTGAGAGACCGTGACCGAGGTAGGCCCCACAATCCTCGGTGTGGGCAGTACATGAGCGGCCCCAGGATCAGTCTCGGTCCCAGCCTCCACCAAGTTAACCCAATGTGCCGTCAGTGAGATATAGTGTCCCTGCCCGGCAGCACTTGTCCACGTGTCTGTGGTTAGGTGGACCTTCTCAGAAACAGCGTTGGTCAGGGCACGGATGATGTTCTGTGACACGTGCTGGTGTAGGGCTGGGATGGCACATCGGGAAAAAGATGATAATTACTTACCGGTAATTGGATTTTCCAGGCGCCACCACAGCGGCACACCATAGGAGAATACCCCCCCCCCCCCAGGGACAGGAAACAACGTGGAGATCTTTAAATAGCCCCCTCCCCTTACCATCTCCAGTAAGTGACCGAGGACTCTGAAAAGTATGCAATCAACCGTTATTTTATATTCAAACAACAGTACAATCAAACAAATACAGAAAGAAACATGTATTTGTCTGGAGGAGGGGAGGAGAATTCTAACCTTAGACCTGATCTTATCACTCCCAGGACCCACGGGGCCGACGTGATGTTTTCCCAGGCTGGCAGGAATCTCCTTAGTCTCCCCCCCACTGCACTTCTGTTGTCATTGTGTACTATGTTTCTGAGAGGCATTCCCTGGGTTAAAAAGGAACCCTCTCCCTCTGCCTCTACCAGTCTGCCACTTCCCTGAACCCCCTCTTTTTCTCATCCTGCCTCCCCCTTCTGGAGGAAAAACCTTTCCTCTGAAAAAAGGGTTTGGGCTCCATAGGGAAGCCCTTTTTTCTGTCCGTGGCCTTCTCTAAAATGTCATCTAACACCGTTCCGAAGACCCTATCACCTTCGCACGGTATACCACACAACTTATTTTTAGAGGCGGCGTCCCCTGACCACGATCTCAACCACACGGCTCTTCTAGTGGCGTTGGACAAAGCTGCAGACCTGGCCGGCAATTTAACCGTATCAATAGAGGCGTCCGCCAGGAAGTTAGCCGCCTGCTTGAGAGCGGGAAGGGAGGCAATTATGTCATCCCTGGGAGTGCCTGACACTAGATGTTCCTCAAGCTTGCTAATCCACATAGCCATAGAACGTGCCTTATAAGTGGCAGCCACACTAGGCCTCAAGATGGCCGTGGAGGACTCCCATGATCTTTTTAAAAGGGCTTCGCACTTTTTGTCCATGGGATCCTTGAGAAGTCCTACGTCCTCAAAGGGTAAGGCCGACTTCTTCGTGATTTTTGCCACTGGGGCGTCTACCTTTGGGCATTTGTCCCAGAGGACCATGTCCTCTTCTGAAAAGGGATACTTCCTTTTGAAAATCCTGGATACCCCAGGCTTTTTCTCAGGATCAGACCACTCCTTTTTAATTAAACCTGAAATATTGGCATGCAAGGGAAAGACTCTTTTCTTTCTCTCCCCCAGGCCCTTAAACATTAAATCTTGCACAGATTTTGGTTGTTTAGACTCCTCCATATTAAGTGTAGCTCTAATAGTCTTGAGGAGTGTGTCAGTCTCTTCAATCGAACATAGGGGACGACCAGTATCATCATCCGATGAATCATGTTCTGATGCCGACACTTCCCCTTCATCAATATCCTCCTCTGGAGGTTCGACTTCAGAAGAAACCGAGACTACCGTACTAGAGGTGGAAGGTCCTTGGGCCATAGAAGCAATCTTAGAGTCTACCGCACTGCCCACTTCCTCCTTTACAATTGCTCTTATGCTCTCCAGTAGAGATGAGGACTCCTCAGAAATAATCTTCTCCAAACATCTCGCACACACCGTTTTTTATATCCAGAAGGGAGGCTCTTTTTGCACATAGAGCACTTCTTTGCTCTTAGTGAGCTATCCTTCTGAGTTTCCGTCACCTAAAGGGTATATAACAAA
>ONZH01014820.1:0-31325 GCA_900303285.1 Rhinella marina | reverse complement strand
ATCAGGAAAGCAATTGTATCTGGCGATATCAGACAAATCCCTTCCCATTCATCAGCGGTAATAGCGCACATTGTACTTGTCATTGGTTGTGATTGCTGATCCAGCCCCTCGTGCATAAAGGAGGGGTGATGATGACATCTTGGTCCTTCAAACACACCATGTTCTTGTATCCTGCAGAGTCCAGTAAAAAATAAAATGTATACTTTTTTTGGTTACCATGGGGGGAAATTCATAAAAAAATAATCTAAAAGAGAAGTTTTCCTATAAACTCTGAGTCCTGGAGACTTGAGGGGGTTATACAATAACTGGAACCAGTTTGGTTCAGGTACAATTGATTTGGGGAATCTGAACCAAATCTGAAAAGGGTCCCTCATCTCTAAGGCCTCTTTCACATGAAGGATACGGATTGTGACAGGGTTTGTTCAAACAAATTCAGTCGGTTTTGTCTGCTGTTGCGCTCAGTGTTTCAGTTTTTTCCAACGCGGGTGCAATCCGTTTTGAGGCATTTTTCACACGTGTGATAAAAAACTGAAGAATTGTAAACATCTCCTAGCAACCATTAATGAAAGACGCTTTGCATCCAGACTGCATCCAGGTTACATCCAGATACAATGCGTTTTTCACTGAACCCCATTCTCTTCTATGGGGCCAGGGCTGAGTGGAAAATGTAGAATATGGAACATGCTGCGATTTTCACACAAGGCATAAATGATGAGTGAAAAATAAAAAGCTTGTGGGCACAGACACATTGAAATGAATGAGTCAGGATTCAGTGTGGGTAAAAAAAATGGCACCCACGTGGAACACCTGCTCGTGTGAAAGGGGCCTAATACTTTTACTTCTGACTGATCCTTCAAACCACCTTTCCACTGCATCCATCCCCAGGCAGCAATAGCCTGAGAGAATGCACCATGACACATCAGGGCCACTACCACTCCCATTCTCTGCACCTGCTCCTTAGGGGCTCACTGCATTAGAAGGGACAGTCGCCTCCCCTCCACTGTGGCTAGCACTGTATGGGGCACACCGTGGCTTGCACTATATGGCGGTACACTTTGACAGTACTCCATCATCTTGAGGAATAAGATAAGTGGTTCTTCTTCCAGCTACTTCTTCTGCTCCTCATACTTTTATATGGAGATGACTATAGATATTCCTGTACTTTACAGTCAGTGTGTGTATGGGGTGGGGGGGAGGGACTGGAGGATTGTCGTCTCCTACAGAGAGAATCTGGAAAAGGGGATAAAACCTGAGGTTCCTCTAGGTGCAGCTACCAGATGATGAATGCCTTATACGAGTGTGGAGAATAATAAAACCTTCCATGACGATGCTGCCCTGTCCTCTGTGTAATTCTAGAGCCTGCGCCGCCCGCAGTGAGGAAGCCGGGATCCGGCGAGCGCCCTTCACTCACTGCTCCGAATACTGAAGGGGACGGCGCAGGCGCAAGAATTACACAGAGGACAGGGCCGGCAGGAGGAGACAAAGTCTGCCTGGCCCTGTCAATCAAGAGAATGTGGGCGTTAAAAGAGGTGGGTGAACGTAGCCTCTAGGAGCAGGTGTAACGCCCAGGGGTGGGATTCAAATTTTTAACAACAGGTTCCCTACTCAACAGCGGACATGTGGCATTATAACACGTTTACATATACATCTCATATATGCAACACATACATATAAATACACCATATACATGGTACACATACATAAATACACCACATATACACTACACACACACTACACACACATAAATACACCACATACACACTACACACACATACATAAATACACCACATACACACACACAAATATACCATATACACTACACACACACAAATACACCACATATACACTACACACACATACATAAATACACCACATACACACACACAAATACACCATATACACTACACACACATACATAAATACACCACATACACACACACATACATAAATACACCACATATACAGTACACACACATACATAAATACACCACATATACACTACACACACATACATAAATACACCACATATTACACTACACACACCATACATAAATACACCACATACACACACACACACATACACCACATATACACACATACACACACACATAACATACACTACATACACACACATAAATACACCACATATACACTACACACACACATACACATAAATACACCACATACAACACATACACACACACATACATAAATACACCACATACACACTACACACACATACATAAATACACCACATACACACTACACACACATAAATACACCACATACACACTACACACCACATACATAAATTACACCACATATACACTACACACACACATAAATACACCACATATACACTACACACACATAAATACACACACATATACACTACACACACATACATACACAAATACACACACATACACACACATACAATACACACACATATACACTACACAACACACATAAAATACACCACATATACACACACACACACACACATAAATACACCACATATACACTACACACACACACACATTAAATACACCACATATACACTACACACACACACATAAATACACCACATATACACTACACACACACATAAATACACACACATATACACTACAACACACACATAAATACACCCACATATACACTACACACACACATAAATACACCACATATACACTACACACACATAAATACACCACATATACACTACACACACACACACATAAATACACCAACATATACACTACACACACACATAAATACACCACATATACACTACACACATAAATACACCACATAACACTACCACACACACATACACACATATACACTACACACACACACATAATACACACATATACACTACACACACACATAAATACACCACATATACACTACAACACACACATAAATACACATATACACTACACACATAAATACACCACATATACACTACACACATAAATACCACATATACACTACACACACACACACACACATAAATACACCACATATACACTACACACACACATAAATAACACACATATACACACCACACACACACAGAAATACACCACTTTACACTACACACACACACATAAACACACCACATATACACTACACACACACACATACACACCACATATACACATACACACACAAAATACACCACATATACACTACACACACACACATAAATACACCACATATACACTACACACACGCACATAAATACACCACATATACACTACACACACGCACATAAATACACACTACACACACACAAATAGACCACATATACATACTCCCAAGTGTCCCTCTTTGGGAGGGACAGTCCCTCTTTTTGACCCAAGTCCCCCTGTCCCTCTTTACTCCTTAAATGTCCCTCTTTTTGACCTGGAGAATTAATGCATAAATGTGCATTAATAAATTTACTAAATTGCTCCTTACTAAGCTATCTGTTTGGTTTTTACCTGTATATTAGACAATAACTCCATTATTTGGTGTAATTTGGACCTTAAAATATCTATAATCTGATGATTTATGTGTTAATATTTATATGGACATTGAAGCGCAAGAAAAAAAGGCCGCAGGGGCTCCAGTAATTATGATTTGGGCGGAGTTAGAGGCGTGGCCTAGTATAAAAAAACTGCCATGATGCGCGCCGCACACATTGTCCCTCTTTGCAATTTTCAAAAGTTGGGAGGTATGCATATACACTACACACATAAATACACACTACACACACACACACACAAATACACCACATATACACTACACACACATAAATACACACTACACACACACACAAATACACCACATATACACTCACCGGCCACTTTATTAGGTACACCATGCTAGTAACGGGTTGGACCCCCTTTTGCCTTCAGAACTGCCTCAATTCTTCGTGGCATAGATTCAACAAGGTGCTGGAAGCATTCCTCAGAGATTTTGGTCCATATTGACATGATGGCATCACACAGTTGCCGCAGATTTGTCGGCTGCACATCCATGATGCGAATCTCCCGTTCCGCCACATCCCAAAGATGCTCTATTGGATTGAGATCTGGTGACTGTGGAGGCCATTTGAGTACAGTGAACTCATTGTCATGTTCAAGAAACCAGTCTGAGATGATTCCAGCTTTATGACATGGCGCATTATCCTGCTGAAAGTAGCCATCAGATGTTGGATACATTGTGGTCATAAAGGGATGGACATGGTCAGCAACAATACTCAGGTAGGCTGTGGCGTTGCAACGATGCTCAATTGGTACCAAGGGGCCCAAAGAGTGCCAAGAAAATATTCCCCACACCATGACACCACCACCACCACCTTGAACCGTTGATACACGGCAGGATGGATCCATGCTTTCATGTTGTTGACGCCAAATTCTGACCCTACCATCCGAATGTCGCAGCAGAAATCGAGACTCATCAGACCAGGCAACGTTTTTCCAATCTTCTACTGTCCAATTTCGATGAGCTTGTGCAAATTGTAGCCTCAGTTTCCTGTTCTTAGCTGAAAGGAGTGGCACCCGGTGTGGTCTTCTGCTGCTGTAGCCCATCTGCCTCAAAGTTCGACGTACTGTGCGTTCAGAGATGCTCTTCTGCCTACCTTGGTTGTAACGGGTGGCAATTTGAGTCACTGTTGCCTTTCTATCAGCTCGAACCAGTCTGCCCATTCTCCTCTGACCTCTGGCATCAACAAGGCATTTCCGCCCACAGAACTGCCGCTCACTGGATGTTTTTTCTTTTTCGGACCATTCTCTGTAACCCTAGAGATGGTTGTGCGTGAAAATCCCAGTAGATCAGCAGTTTCTGAAATACTCAGACCAGCCCTTCTGGCACCAACAACCATGCCACATTCAAAGGCACTCAAATCACCTTTCTTCCCCATACTGATGCTCGGTTTGAACTGCAGGAGATTGTCTTGACCATGTCTACATGCCTAAATGCACTGAGTTGCTGCCATGTGATTGGCTGATTAGAAATTAAGTGTTAACGAGCAGTTGGACTGGTGTACATAATAAAGTGGCCGGTGAGTGTACACTACACACACATATAAATACACCACATATACACTACACACACATATAAATACACCACATATACACTACACACACATATAAATACACCACATATACACTACACACACATAAATACACCACATATACACTACACACACACATAAATACACCACATATACACTACACACACACATATAAATACACCACATATACACTACACACACACATAAATACACCACATATACACTACACACACATACATAAATACACCACATATACACTACACACACACATATAAATACACCACATATACACTACACATACACATAAATACACCACATACACACTACACATAAATACACCACATATACACTACACACACACATATAAATACACCACATATACACTACACACACATACATAAATACGCCACATGTTTAAACACCTGTTTAATAGCGAAAAATCTGGTGCCAGAAACCCTTTAATGAGCGGTCATACATAGGTGTGGAAAGAGGCCTCTTTCACTCCTAAGATCTCCCCTTGTTCCTTTCTTAGACCACTAAACGGGGGAAGGAGAAGGGGTGAGAAGGTACGTTCATATCACACATACACACTCCTATCAGAACCCAGGTGTGGAGAGAGACCTCATCCACTGCTAGTGTCTCCCCTTGCTCCTTTCTTACACCCCTATTTGGGGGAAAGAGAAGGAGGTGAAGGAACACAAAAGTTGTCCACACACTTCTATTGGGAGGTAGGTTCTGTAGTTAGCAAGCAGTATCCAGTGCCAGAGGGGCAATAGCGCTTCCCTGCCTAAAATAAAATGCCCAGTACCAAACCCTCTCTACATGTTTCACCAGCACATTAGGCAGGTTTGAGTTGTGCTAATGGGAAGCTCAAGCACCTGCCATATTTTTTTGTAATTCTGCACCCGCCTTTTGTTTTTCCAGCCAATAATCAAGCCCCCCGGGGCCAGGGAACCAATCTGGTCCTCATATCACCTCACTGGGTGGGCGGATCACCTGGGCCTCTACTCCACTTGTTGTAGGACTTGGGTTTGCCACCACCCATTTTTCTAATCCAATTCAAAGAGCTGATTGCAATGACGTCATTAGGGGGAGTGTCGCTCTGACATCATTAAGGGAAGTCTCACTCTGACATCATTAGGGGGAGTCTCACTCTAAGTGTCTCTCTGACACCATTAGAGGGAGTTTTGCTCTGACATCATTAGGAGGAGTGTCGCTCTGACATCATTAGGAGGAGTGTCGCTCTGACATCATTAGGGGGAGTGTCGTTCTGACATCATTAGGAGGAGTGTCGCTCTGACATCATTAGGGGGAGTGTCTCTCTGACATCATTAGGGGGAGTGTCTCTCTGACATCATTAGGAAGAGTGTCGCTCTGACATTATTAGGAGGAGTGTCGCTCTGACATCATTAGGGGGAGTGTCGCTCTGACATCATTAGGAGGAGTGTCGCTCTGACATCATTAGGGGGAGTGTCGTTCTGACATCATTAGGAGGAGTGTCGCTCTGACATCATTAGGAGGAGTGTCGCTCTGACACCATTAGGAGGAGTGTCGCTCTGACATCATTAGGAGGAGTAGTATATCGACTTGACGAGTTCTACTGGAATATCCCGGAGTAGATATTGGATCAGCCACAAGAATACCCAGACAGCTCTTTCTTAATACTCCCAAAAAAGGCACTTATCCATGCAACCGATGTATCCAATGTTCACATGTACTCAGAGGCAGTAATTTTTACCATCCCCACTCCGGACGCACATACCCTATTAGGGAATTCTATAATTGTGACACTGATTCTGTCATATATATTCTCAAATGCCCCTGTGGCCTGCTCTACGTAGGTGAAACCTCCCAGACGATACGGAATAGAATCTGTCAACATAAATCTAACATACGTAAACAGAACCTACTCTTACCGGTCCCTTCCCATTTTCACCAGGCTGGACACACAATCTCACAGTTGAAATTTCAGGTGATAGAAAGAGTTCCTCAAATGAGACGTGGTGGCAACAGGATCAGACAATTAAAATTCAGAGAGGCTTTCTGGATCCACACCCTAGACACCTTAGAACCTAGGGGTCTCAACCGAGACTATGATCTACATCAACTTATATAAATTATTCTCTTCTTTTTGGATTTATTTTCTTTTTCTTTCTGAGTTGGTTTCGTATGAATTGATTTATTGTATAATGATTCCCTATGACCCGTAGATTATTTTATTTTCATAGTAATTATGAGCAACCTGTAAATAATGTATACCATAAATAATCTAAATGTCTTTCTTTCCTTAGGCCGATTAAAAATACTGGTCCCGTCTTCCGATGGTCCATAGTATCCTTTTGCCATCCCAGGTAGTATCTAGATAAGATTTTACGCAGTGGAACGCATTTGCGTTCCACCTACCACTTCCGGGTACCGGGAGGTGGAACGCACACGTGACGCTGCACTTCCCCTACTCCCTCCATCCGCTCGGTGGAACTCACACGGACCTTAGCGTGCGCTCCACACTCTACTCCTCCCCTTATTTCGTGTACCGAGGCGGGCTTTATAAACCCGTTCCTGGAACACGACTAACATGGCACATATCCCCTGATACAGCGGATGCTGTTAATCTGATCGAGCCTGCCATTCGATCCAGTTCTGGACATCTACTCCTCACATATAGCGACTACTGGTAAGCGGATCTTTTGAAGTATATAGATTAGCACATAGATCACTTTGGGATGCCGATAAGCCATTTTCCTTGACATTTAACCCCTATTGGACCAACATGAAGGGGACCAGATACGGCCTTTTTGAAGTTTGATGTCTATTTACCTGAGTTTTGTGTGTTCTACCATATGTTGATCATTTGATATGATGGATTAACCCTTTGGCAAAAAACCGAGTGAGTGAACATCTCTGTATTAGTATAGCCTATGGTACATG
This sequence comes from Rhinella marina, assembly GCA_900303285.1. Taxonomy (NCBI): domain Eukaryota; kingdom Metazoa; phylum Chordata; class Amphibia; order Anura; family Bufonidae; genus Rhinella; species Rhinella marina. Next base: position 23,329 of record ONZH01014820.1, on the reverse strand, counting down.
CTGCTTTGTATGAGAATGTCTCATCACGTCATCCTGTACAGTAACTTTGGCCTGTTATATTCCCTGTGTACTAACACTATGTTTTGTCTATGTCTTTACTATCACAGTCTGATGAAGGCTCATATGTAGAGCCGAAACGTCACAGTTTCGAGTGATTTTGTCGCACTACTATAATAAATGTACGAACTTTGCATCAAAAACAAAAATCCGGAGTTTTTTTCTGATATATCATTAGGAGGAGTGTCGCTCTGAGATCATTAGGGGGAGTGTCGTTCTGACATCATTAGGAGGAGTGTCGCTCTGACATCATTAGGAGGAGTGTCGCTCTGACATCATTAGGAGTGTCTCTCTGACATCATTAGGAGGAGTGTTGCTCTGACATCATTAGGGGGAGTGTCTCTCTGACATCATTAGGAGGAGTGTCGCTCTGACATTATTAGGAGGAGTGTCTCTCTGACATCATTAGGGGGAGTGTCTCTCTGACATCATTAGGAGGAGTGTCGCTCTGACATCATTAGGAGGAGTGTCGCTCTGACATCATTAGGGGGAGTGTCGTTCTGACATCATTAGGAGGAGTGTCGCTCTGACATCATTAGGAGGAGTGTCGCTCTGACATCATTAGGAGGAGTGTCGCTCTGACATCATTAGGAGGAGTGTCGCTCTGACATCATTAGGAGGAGTGTCGCTCTGACATCATTAGGGGGAGTGTCGCTCTGACATCATTAGGGGGAGTGTCGCTCTGACATCATTAGGAGGAGTGTCGCTCTGACATCATTAGGGGGAGTGTCGCTCTGACATCATTAGGGGGAGTGTCGTTCTGACATCATTATTAGGGGGAGTGTCGCTCTGACATCATTAGGAGGAGTGTCGCTCTGACATCATTAGGAGGAGTGTCGCTCTGACATCATTAGGGGAGTGTCGCTCTGACATCATTAGGAGGAGTGTCGCTCTGACATCATTAGGGGGAGTGTCGCTCTGACATCATTAGGAGGAGTGTCTCTCTGACATCATTATTAGGGGGAGTGTCGCTCTGACATCATTAGGGGGAGTGTCGTTCTGACATCATTAGGAGGAGTGTCGCTCTGACATCATTAGGAGGAGTGTCGCTCTGACATCATTAGGAGGAGTGTCGCTCTGACATCATTAGGGGGAGTGTCGCTCTGACATCATTAGGAGGAGTGTCGCTCTGACATCATTAGGGGGAGTGTCGCTCTGACATCATTAGGGGAGTGTCGCTCTGACATCATTAGGAGGAGTGTCTCTCTGACATCATTATTAGAGGGAGTGTCGCTCTGACATCATTAGGGGGAGTGTCGCTCTGACATCATTAGGAGGAGTGTCGCTCTGACATCATTATTAGGGGAGTGTCGCTCTGACATCATTAGGGGGAGTGTCGCTCTGACATCATTAGGGGGAGTGTCGCTCTGACATCATTATTAGGAGGAGTGTCGCTCTGACATCATTAGGGGGAGTGTCTCTCTGGCATCATTAGGAGGAGTGTAGCTCTGACATCATTATTAGGAGGAGTGTCGCTCTGACATCATTAGGAGTGTCTCTCTGACATCATTATTAGGGGAGTGTCGCTCTGACATCATTAGGGGGAGTGTCGCTCTGACATCATTAGGGGGAGCGTCGCTCTGACATCATTATTAGGAGGAGTGTCGCTCTGACATCATTAGGGGGAGTGTCTCTCTGGCATCATTAGGAGGAGTGTCGCTCTGACATCATTATTAGGAGGAGTGTCTCTCTGACATCATTATTAGGGGGAGTGTCGCTCTGACATCATTAGGGGGAGTGTCGCTCTGACATCATTAGGGGGAGCGTCGCTCTGACATCATTATTAGGAGGAGTGTCGCTCTGACATCTACTGCAGCCAATAACTGACCGCACAGTGATGGGATCCCAAGGGGCATGTCCACACTGGATCACATGTTGCTTGAGGACACGTCACCACTAAGACCACTCATTGGCTGCAGCAGCCTGTCCATTCAAGAAGTTGACAGACAGGGACCAGAAATGCAAATCTGAGATATGAGACATTCACAGCCCGATTTCCTGATCCATTTCCTCTCTCGGTGGAAGGAAAATCATCACCTCGGATCGTGTTACTCCTGCACATAGTTATAGCTTCATACTACAGAGTCATCTCCCCTTCTAGTCACAGGAAATACAAGACGACGCTAGTTCTTGGTCTGGTGGAACCTCCAGCAAATATAAAACTACAACTCCCAACATGCACTTGCTCAGCTGCTCCCATAGAACTAAATGGAGCATACTGGGAATGGTATTGTCTCCTGATCTAAGCCATGGAGGACGACGATTGGTTTAGGGCAGTCACATTGTTTCGGGGAGGTACATTGTCAGAACGTGCTAGAACAAGGATCAGCAACCTTTGGCACTCCAGCTGCTGTGTAACTACAACTCCCAGCATGTAAACGTGCTCAGCTGCTCTTTTAACTCCTACAGAAGTGAATGAGGCATTCTGGGAGTTGTAGTTTCTGAACAGCCGGAGTGCCGGAGGTTGCTGATCGCTGTGCTAGAATATTGTAGAATTCCACCCTAGGTTATAAAAGCAGAGCAATGACTCAATGTAGAGCAGAGGGGACAAAGACGTTACTGGAGAGGGAGAAGGACACGCTCCTGATTATATGTTTTTTTTTTTTAAGAAAACTATTCACTTTCAAAATCATTTTGATTCCCCCTTACAGATCATGGTCTGTGTCATGTGATTACAGCTCTGAAGGCACAGGAAGGATCTGAGCGGCCCACTTGATGACGATCAGGAATATACTGTAAAAGTGCAGAATATAACCGAGCTGTTGTCCACAACCCCAGACGAGGAGAACCCCCTCCCCCCGGATGCTGCTATACAGAAAAAAAAATCTGTCGGTAATCATCATTTTTCTAGGTCTGCTTTCTTGTTTGAATGTTTTTTTATGTTGTTTTATATTTTATTACCACTAATGATGAAGATACATCAATAGAAACGAGAGGTAAATTATCCTAATAATAAATATGCCTCTTTCTCCACTTAGAAGGATTCAGACGGTCCGGTGTCTGCATGCAGTTTTGGAAGCTTAAATCAGGATTGAACGGGCGCCAATGGGATTTCAGCACCGCTGTTTGCACCTATATTCCACTATTAAAATAAAAAAAACAGTCATGTGAATGGCCCCTCTCATATGTGTGTTTGGGGGGGGGGGGAGAGGGGGGCAGTAACAAACACAGTAACTACTATACAATATATGGTGCTGTGCTTGGTAAGCGCCCAGGAGGCTGCCGGCTCACCTGAGCTCCTGTGGGTGCCGCAGCTTCCCGAAACAGCTGATCGGCAGGGGTGCCAGGATTAGGACCCCACCGAGGTGATACTAATGAGTATTATTTCCCAGATAACCCCTTTAATGAATACTTCCAGTGGCAGCACACGTTCTGCACCCTACCTGTAAGCTATGCTCTTCTTTTATACATTTTAGTCCTGTCAGCTTCTGCTCAGACACCATCTTGTATTTTAGATTTGAAGGCAGTCTGTCATGCTAAACTGCTGACAGCACTAGGCAGGGACTGGAACGAGCAATACAAATGTATCTTTTATGGAGCTTTTGTCAGCAGAAGTCATGAAAGTATTTTTTTCTGCCAGATTCTGCTCCTGCAAGTGCACAGGAGGCGGGGCTTCAACATGATCTGCTTCACATCCCCACCCCTCTGCTCTGAGTGACAGCTGTAGCTTCCGACCAGGACACCACTACAGCTCCCACTCAGAGCAGAGGGGAGGGGCTGAGAAAGAGCTTGATGCAATGGGCACTTTACAGTGAAGCTCCGCCCCCAGGGCACTTTCAGGAGCAGAATCTGGAACAAAATATTCTCATTACTCCTAATAATAAAAGCTCCACAAAAGGAAGGATGAGGTGATAAAGTTTTGTCAAATGCTACTACTTTAACTACTGGACAAGCCCTTTAATTTTCAGGTCTTGGGCATCAATCTGGGGGCAGGACATTGGGTGTGGTCTCTAAAAAGGGGCCCGTACAAATTTTTCGGCTATTGTCCATTTTTGGTTCAGCTGTCTAGTAAAATTTGAAGCTAAGGGTTGGGAATCTTGATTAATATCTGTGTGACATCATTAGCGAAGAGACTGTGCGAAACAGTCCATGCAGCTCCATCACAGAGGAGCTTCTGGTCCTATATGAATGACACGTGGTTCCCATGGACTCAAGACTCAGTTAGGAGAGAGACAGCAAGGAAACCATCCACCCTACAGTCCAGAATCGGCTCCCAGAGAGGAGTCTCTCTTTCAGAACCTGAAGAAATTTCTGTGTGGGCAACGATTTCCTGATGACAATGCAGTAGAAGAGGCGGTAACAGGGTTCCTGCAGTCTCTTATTCTGATGGCAAACTGATATCAGCCATCGCGGCCAGCTTTACAAACTGATGGACAACCTCTTTGTCTGCAGCTCACGTGGACACATCCCTAAGGAGTATATCTAGATGGCATGAAGAACCTGAAGACAAGATAATCTTGATGTTTCCTAACTCTGCGCACCCGTGAGGCTTCTCATCACACACAGCACACTACATGTTACCGCCTCCACCATTGCTATGAATGACTCCAGAGATACAGGTCAAAGTCACTTTATTTACACGGTACATACAATTCTTGTACTTTTATTCCAGCATGGCTCCCGTTCCCTCTGTCCTCACTTTCCGCAAAACACATCAATGGCACACGGTAGATGGGGGCCCATCCAGCTGATCAGACCAGGGTCCCCAGATCCACCCAGTGTTCTGATATGTCTCACTATGGGGGTGCTGATGGGCCCATACCACAAGATGTTGCCAAATATCAAAATAATATTCTCCCAATTAAGATTTTAATTTAAAGGGATTATCCGGACTAAAAGAATTTAAAAAAGACTTTGTAGTGTGTAAAATAATAAAAGAAGTCATAGCACCGCAACCAGTCGCTTTCTAAGGCAGGTCTCTATGGCCAGTGACCGGCAGGATGTACGGCTCACCAGAGGATCGGGAAGCACCAGAATGGAAACAGTGAGGGATCGGTGAGATGAGCATTGACTTATTTTATGGTTTTTGTGCCTTTTTAAAGAATTTTTAAATGACCAGACAACCCCTTTAATCAAAAGCAAGGAGACAAAATATCAGTATCTTTCACTTGGGCACCTTAAGACTCAACATGCCTCCAAACTGACAGACTTGGACGGTCACACTCACAAAATGGCTTCTTTCCAAATGATGAGTAAACTTTAAGACACTCAAAGGCAGTGTTACCACAGAAGGAGGTCGTATGAAGTATGAGACACCCACAGAGGAACGATGTGGAGGGGGGGGGGGTGACAGTGGACATATAAAGGGAGGGTGAATGGATGAGATGTATACAAATGAAGCCCCCAAAGCCTGGGCAAAATGGGACTAGGACACCACCTAGGAGATGAATGAGGTTGGACACATAAAGCTGATTCATTGGGAGGTCTTCTTCTTCTTGCGGCCTGTCAGACAAAAACAAATGCTGAGGTTTACAGTGAGACACTCGCCCATACAATAAAGGTGTACTCCCATCTCAGATAGTCATGGCTCCTGCCAATGCGATCAGTGAACACAGAACTATATGACTAGTTTCACACTAGCGTTGAAACCATCCGGCAGGTTATTCTGGCAGAGAATCAGCCCGCCGGAGTTCATCATGTCCAGTGTAGGCGGAAACGGCCGGAGCACTGCCAGACTCTCTTGGCTATAATGGCGGATCTGGCCTTTTTCTGGCATTAGTGCCAGGTTCAGATGGACAAAAAACCATTGGAGTCTATGAGAGATTAGCTGTGTTCCTACAGAGCCCCAGCATCAATTTAAAGGGGTTGTGCCAAGTCCTGAGCTTATCCCCTATCCACATTCTAGGGTTTAAAGTATATGGACACCTTTGCAGCAATTTTTTTTCTTATGGCTGCATTTTACTCTATTGCAGGCTAAAAGTTATTTTTCATTTGGTCTTTATTAGAAATGTTCAGCCATTTCTGAGATACAAGGGTTAAAAAGCGAGTCTACTTGCAGAGTATCACTTCTCAGAGCCATGATGTGTAGCTCTTACTTGTGATCTTTTGACCCCATAAACACTCATAGCTAAACTCTTATCAAACTGAGCTTAAATGAGTGTTTATGAGGTCAGGAGATCAGAGATAAGACTTCACATGAGCCGTCAGCTGACTGGACTGACAAGTTATACTCTGTAAACAGACTGATTTGTAACCCTTGTATCTCAAAAACAGCTGAACATTTGTTAATAAAGACCAATTGAAAAGATCTTTTTTTAGCCCAAAATGAGTAAAATGCAGTCAAGAAATTGGCCAGAAGGTGTCCGTAGCCCCAAGAATGGGGGTCCTGTGCATGCTTACATACAGGACCTCAGTTCTTCAGATGTGTTGGGGTCCCAGCGGTTGGACCTCCACCAATGAGATACTGATTCCCTATCCTGTGTATATGAAAAGTCTTTTTTAAGCTCTTGTGTCAAGAGAAAAATGTCAGGCCACATCTTCTATTACTTTCATACCAATCAAACCTTTCACAAGGAGTAAACTTACGCATCTCCAGATTTCTGGTGATGGCATTTGAAGCTCGGGCCCTTGGTCCCTGCTGTGTAAAATGGTACCCAAATCGGACCACAGAAGGACAATTCTCCAGCATAAAGGCCATCTCCATCTCTACCGTGTCTCCAAGGTTCTGGTGCTGTAGGAAATATGAAAAATAGACGGCTTATGATCAGAAGACGGATAGGACTTGTCCACATCTGGGCTTCTCCAGAACATCCCTGGTCTATACCAGGGATGTCCAACCTCTCAACATGCCCTTATATCTGTAGGCTGTCCGGGCATGCTGGAGTTGTAGTTTTGCAACAGCTGGAGCGCAGCAGGTTAGGTATCCCCTCGTATAGACCATTAATGTTTGATTGGTCGAGGTTTCAGACTCTAGGACCACCAATGATCAGTCCCACAAAATACCCATCAAATACAGATAGACCATCGTAAAGGTGTCCTGGAGAATTATTTACAAACTATAGGATCAAGTCCTACCATAGGGTGGAAGTTCAAAACTTATATAAGACTGAAGATTCATTACTTCTAAACCCATTCATGGCCTAGTGAGTAACGTTTTACCTGGTTGTCCACCTTGAGTTCGGTCAGGGTTGAATTTTTCTTCATGGCTTGAATTACGGCCAACATCCCTGCACTGGAGATAAAGTTGGACTCGATGTTTAAGCTCTCGAGAGTCTTATTTTCCTTAATCATTTCGGCCACAGCCTGTGGAGAAAATCGTGATGGTGAAGAAGAGGGACCTAATAACTTCTCACATCCAGGGGTAACACATTAAACACAAGTCTACGGTCAGTCTCAGATATGTTCCGGTTACCGGCAGTGGGTATGGAGCTACTGTGTCAACCAAACGGTTTGACTTTGGGCTACACCTAATGCCGTTATCTGGAAGCTTCATCCTTTAACCACTATACAGGGATCAGGACTTCACTGCCTTAAAGATGACAGTGGGAGGCAGATTAGGCCCGCCGGGTAAGAATAAAAGAGATGTGAGGACAATACGGAGGTGATCATTGTGCAGGTGAATCTGAGGACACTCCACCTTGTTTTACTGCGCATGCACATAGCACAGGTGGAGCTGAGGACCTGAGGACAGTACATCTCAGATCACTGCATATGCGTACTGTGCCAATGAAGACAAGAGCTGTACACCTCTCTGCATCGAGCAGGGGAAGCCAAAGTAGTACACGTATGCACTTCTCCTACTTCATGTTGCAAAGGCCGGTTTTAGAAAGCTAAACCCCAGCTGCACAGTGACCCCCAAACCAAGTAACTGGTTATCTTCAAGGGCTCTTGCATGGGGTGATGTTAAGGCTTCACCACACAGGACCTCTACTGTACCTCCATGTGCCACACATTTCATAAGAAGACATACAAAAATCATGATATTCTCCATATATATATATATATATATATATATATATATATATATATATATTCGTACATATGACACCCTGTACCGAAATACACAGGGGCCAAGGGCTTCACACTAGGAAGTCCTAAATAAAAGAGATTCCCACATGCCGATAGACCACGGTCAGTCCACATTACAGAAATCATTCTAACCATAGTGATCTTATGGAGTGAATATGTCCTGCAGATGTACCGTCACTTACAGAGGCTGCGCACTCATGCTTATGTGGATCACTTTACACCTTGCTTTATCGCCATCTGGTGGGGACGTTGGGGTATAGCAGCCGTATAACAATTCTTTTCAATTTCTTATTCAGTCACATTCATAAAAAAGGAAAATATATATAAAGGGTTGACTTCAGATGTGTTGTGACGGGAGAGAGATCCTCCGATGAAAAATGTAGGACCAGGCATAGCAGTATAGAAACCATCAAGTGCTGGTCCACAGCAATTGTAACCGCGATTTTATTTTTTGTTATATTCCAAGACCTTTCTTATTTTTCCACTGACATAGCCGTACAAGGACTTCTTTTGGATTATACCGAATTATATTTTTTCACATTTCCTACTTTAGCACAATTATTTCTTTTAACACATTCTGAGGCCCACAACATTTTAATTTTTCCATTGACAGAGAGGTGTTTAGTTTTAAATTATCCCTTTTTTTGGGGCTCATCAAAGTGTTAGGATTTTAGAAGCAATTTTTTCAAATTTTCAACAAAATTTCCAAAACCATTTTTTTGAGCACCAATTTACAAGGTGATTTTTAGGGGCTTACGTAATGGAAACCGCCCAGAACTGACCCCAATTTAGAAACTACACCCCTCAAATTATTCAAAACTGACATTACATACTTTGTTAACCCTTTAGGTGTTCCACAAGAATTAAAGAAAAATGCAGGTGAAATTTATTTATTTTTTTTTTTTTGCAGATTTTTTTAATGTTAATCATTTTTTTTTTTCTTGCAACACAGCAAGAGTTAACAGCAAACTAAACCTCAATATACATGACTCTGATTCTGCAGTTTACAGAAATACCCCATATGTGGCGTTAAGCTGCTCTATGGGCACATGGCAGTGGTCAGAAGGAAAGAAGCGCCATATGGATTTTGCTAAAATAATAATAAATGTTGCTTTAGCCACAAATTTTTCATTTTAACTAGGGGTAAGAGGAGAAAAAGCACCATATAATTTGTTACCCACTTTCTCCTGAATACAGCAACAACCCATATGTGATGGTAAACCGCTGCGCAGATTTGGATGGATTGGTTTACGGGGCGCCATTGGTTTTTATTTTTTGGGCGATTATCTAATGTGGGGCTCATTTTTTGCGGGATGAGGTGATGTTTTCATTGGTACTATTTTGGGTTACACAGGACTTTTTGATCACTCGATATGTATTTTGTAAGGCGAGGTGACAAAAAATGACTGGCAAAGTTTTTATTTTTACAGCGTTCACCTGACAGGGTATATCATGTGATATTTTTATAAAGCAGGTTTTTATGGACGTGGCGACACCCAATGTCTATTATTTTTATTAAGTTTTACATGGTAAAAGCATCTATGAAAAGAATAAAATCTTTTTGTGTTGCCATTTTCTGAGAGCCATATTTCTTTTTACATTTTTTGGCGAGGAGATTTCATTGTTTCATTGGTACCACTTTGGGGTACATTTGCGGCAATACCTAACATGTCTATTTTCCTTTTTTTTCTCCTATTTTTTACAATTATATATGACCTAATTATGGAAAAGGGGCACTTTTTTATTTGGAACTTTGTAGTACTTCAACCTTTGCTGGTCTGATCCCCTCTGCAATGCATTACAATACTTCTGTATTGCAATGCATTGGCTGTCAGTGTATTACCAGTGTAATACACTTACAGCCTGCTTGTGAGACGCAGGGCTCCTTCCTATGCACTTGAATACTATAGACCCATCCTATTGAAGTGAATGGGACAACCTGTGGTTATACCTGCTCATCACTACACTGTCGACACTGCGTTGATATGTGGCCTTCTCTGTTGGACCCCCGCCGATCTGATATTGATGACCCATGCTGAGGATAGGTCATTAATATTAAAAACCTGGAAAACCCCTTTAATATATATTATTAAATAGTACATATATAAAATATAACTGAGCATAGAATAAAATAACATTGCAGTACTAAGGTATTTTAGGGGATGTTGCTGGAAAGTTCGGCTTCCATAAGGACCGGTTTAGTAAACTATGTTCATTTTTATTTATTTATTTTAATTTTGAGGAAAAAGGGTGATTTGTATATATATGTGTATATATATATATATATATATATATATATTTATATATATATTTTTTTTTTTAATTTTATTTTCTCCTTATTTTTAAAATTTTTTATTTTATTTTACACTTTTTAATAATTCTTCAAGGGAACTATAACAAGCAATCATCAGATGCATCAGCACTGGAATCTATGAGCATTTCACTATGTTCCTATGGAGCAGCCTCATCATTCAGGTGCATCGAAGCTGCCATACACACCATCCAGCTCCCTTGATCCCCGCTACGGTGAGCTAATGCTGGTTGTTGAGCTCCCAGATGCCATGGTCACATTTGGGTTAAATGTGTGTGATCGCTGCCATCGTCAATACATTAGCGCCGGGTGTCTGCTGTTTAAAACAGCAGGCACCTGGCGGCTATAGCCCCCAATATGTGCACGAGTAGGTGTCATTTAAATACCTGGCTTCCACAGTAAATTTACAGGGGCGGTCAGGAAAGGGTTAGATGAGAATAAGTATTTAATTGGGTGGAAGATGTCACAATAACATAAAAGCTTCAGCAAGTAGAACTTACGAAGGCTACAGGATCATTACTACGTGTAGCCACTAGACTCAGTTTCTTCACATGGGTGTTCGCTTTCATGGCCTTCACAAATCTCCTTCAGTGTAGGTATGGGAATGTCCTGCAATATGAAGAGCACAAAATTGAGGGTTTCTGCCATGAGCAACCAAAGAGCCGACTTCTACAGCTTCCATTAGGATAATCACATGGATATTATTCAGATTCACTTTCACCAGGTCGGAGGCGTTGCTCTTTATTTTCTGCAGTGTTTCTTCCACATTGGTTGGATTTGGGGCTCGTCCGGGACAGGTTATATTTGTCAGGTTGTACAACACCTATAAGGAAGAGGCACAGACACAGAAATGCTGAGCGTCCTTGGTTGGAATGCTAAGGGAATGTTCACACAATGGAAATATACGTGTATGTGCTCTGGACCCTCAGATTTCTGTTGCTTTCATGTTGTGGATCTGCGCCCGGATGTAGCCCCATTCAACAGGGCTCTTCTGCATCTACCAAAAAATCCATGCAGTATGGACTATGGTGCAGATTCCAGTTTATATCAATCGTACATTTATGCTACGCTTTTTTTAGTGTGTTTTTTGCACAGAAATCCTTGTCAGAAAATGCTGTGTGAACAGGCACTAAGGGTTACAGTTACCAAGCTTCTATTTACAAAAGCCGCAAATGGTAGCACAAGTCCTGCTTTGCGCCCAGATGTTTGGCTTTTCTCCACTTTCCGACACTTTTGGGCAGGAGAGGGCAGGTGGCAAGTGGGACCTCTGCAGCCCAACACATAACAATAGGTGCACAAAAAGCCCCAGGCAATTTAACATTTTTGCATTTTCATTCTTTACTCCCTGCCTTAAAGGAGGCATAACGTTTTTATTTTTCGGTTCTCATAGCTGTATGAGGGTTTGTTTCGTAATATTAAGCTTTGCTGTGTTACCGTGCCTATTTATCACTTTTGAATTTGTTCATTGTGGATACAAACGTTTCCAGCAACACTTCTCAGGTTTCACTGCTCAAATGTTGTGGTCACAACTAAACCTGTGGTCGCCATTACTGCTGACCAGACATCAGTGTAAAATACCAAGCTCCTGGCAGCTATGACGCTAGAATGGGCACCATCTCCAGCGTCCCCTATGCTGGGCTGCAGCAGTAACATACTGTTTGGTATGCAGCCTATCACTGATCTCAGCAGTATGCGGATCTAGACCACTGAGGCCGGTGATTGGCTGCAGCAATAAACAGGACATCAACCCAAACAATACAATACTGCTGCAGCAAGTGGAGGGTGGCAATGCTGGACCAGAAGGGGCTCATGAAGGGGAGGTAAGTGATTTTCCTACCATGGATTAGATTAATAATAAAACAACCGGGCTTGAAGGGGGCAACAGTTCCCATACAGCCTGGGCCCAGTGTAGGGGTGTGTGTGAGGTATACACAGAAATGGTGAGACAATTTAGGATGTTAAGGCTGGCGTGCACTTACTGTTGATGCCCTCCTTATTAATAATGATTCCAGTGGTCGATGGCGTCATAGTACTGCTTGTTACTCATCAGTGTATACATCCCCAAGATGGCTGCAACAGAAGAACACACCGTAGTCAGTACCGGCTCCACCGTGCATGGCCCATATAATATCATGGAAGAAAACAAGAATCCATGTCTGAACTGAGATTAGTGGTCGTGTGAAATGTAGAAGGACACATAGACCAGGCTCCTTCCTGAGGAACCCATGGAGTGAACTGGAGGGACGCCTCATCCCTCTTGGTGGCACCAAAGCTTGGCTGTAAGAATAAATGATTAATATACCACGTCCTCGCCCTCGACACACAGTGTAAGGAGATACCCCCCGGCCTCACACTCTCCCATACTAAATATACACTTGACTCAGATCCAAACCCTCCGAGTTCTGCTGACTGGAGGGAAATGGTGTGGCCTCAGCTACTGGAGCAGAAGAAGACGAGGACAACATGGACAAAACATAACCACAAGAGTGGGCAGCACATCAGACTTACCCATTCAAAATGTACCAACTCTTTTTTAAAGGGTTTGTGCCCAGTTTAAAGTTATCCTCCACCCACAGGATAGGGGATAACGTGCTGATCACTGGGACCCCACCAATCACAAGAAAGAGGGTCCCATTTTCCCATTCTGATGGAGAGGCTGGTCGTGCATACTCACTGCTGTGCCATTCCGGAGATGGCTGAGGATAGAGGATAAGTTATAAACTTGCAACAACCCCTTTAATTCTCCCTTTTGCAACGTGTTTATTTCAATGAGCAGTCCTTAAAGGGGTTGTCCAGTACTTAAATAGTTATGACTAGGGATGAGCAAGTTGACTGATTACATCAAGCAGACTTCTTCATCTGTAAGGACCTGCCCCCACTGGTAAGAAATTTCCCTTGCCGCTTGACTGACAGGGTTGGACATCTCAAGGCTTTGCCACTACTCTGAATAGCAGGGCTAAGTCAGAGCCTCTGCTTCACCTCCCAGAGCAGCCACTGTTCAGGAAGTGCAGAGGAGCAAACACAGTTGCTACTCCAGTCGTGGAAGCAGATCCTCTGCACTTGTGCAGATACTTGGAGCAGCTGCGCAGGAGTGACAGTATCAGGACCCACCAAGATGAAGAATCAATTCGCTCATCCCTACTTACGATCTATCTCGAGGATAGCTCATCAATATCTAAACCAGTGGGCATCCGACTCCCTGTATTCTTATCAGTCAACTGATGAAAGGTGCCACAGGGTTTGGTCAAGCACTGCACCTCTTCCTCAGCCTGTGACGTCATGTCCATTAGTCACATGGCCTTCAAGTAAATAGGACTGAACTGCAATACCAAGCACAACCACTATACAATGTATGGCGCTGTGCTTAGTAGAAAGGGAAGATGCCACAACTTTATTCAGCTGCAGTAACATCATTGAAATTGAGGGAAAAATTCAGACAACTACTACAAAGTCAAAGTTTGGGACAAATCTCTACCACCGCTGCATTATCACTTTGACATGTGCCAAATGACTAATCCAGCACTGCTATATTTGCAAAGTTTTCAAAAATATGGAGCGTTTGTTTCTCTTCTGACCGGTTTCGGTGAGTATCTCCATTGTGTCCCTCAGTAAATGTTCACGTCATCTTCTGTGGAGGTGTTTGATCTTTAAGTCTCCTAGAGACGGGCATGGTTCCTCAGTGAGGTCACATCGGAGCTTCTAACATACGAGTCTGAGGATCTAGTTCATCATCCGGAGGACAACGGCCTGAATCACCACAGCTGAAATAATATCATGTACTCATCCCTCCGCAGATGCCCTCACATGAGGTACTCTACTATATTGCTTGCCCTCCTTTAGTTTTATAAAGCCTTCCTATAGAGAAGATGGATCTTCACTAGTCTGGTGAGCCCAACACCAAAAATTCTGTAGATTTGAGGGCTTTCTGGATGTGCTCTTCATGAGTAAAATTTACTAGGACCACCTTCTAACATGAATCAGGTGGCAACCAATGACCGGCCAGAAAGCCAAGTCCTACCATTGCTGGATAATGTAAGCAGGGGTGGGACCTCTATGGTGTCATACTGGAAACTAGGTCACAATTAAGGCTCTGTCCACTCCATGTGGTCAATGTCCTGGTGGTTATTCCAGTGATAAGAATGGATGAGGAGATTATGGCATACACTCAAATATGCCAGTTAGCGACTTCTTGACTTCCAGTCACTGGGATAACCACCAGGACCATGACCATGATGATGGTCGAGTAGTTAGGGCCAGGTCAGCAGTCTTCTGCCCCACGTTCATGGTTTCGTAACACAAGGACTGTATATTGATTTACATGGAAGACTATATCCTTCATCGGCTCGTACCTGCAATGTCGCACATCTCAGCATCAGTGGCGTTGGCCAAGGCCTCCTCCAGCTCTGGTTCTAGAGTTATCTGCTCCTCCTTAGGGATCTCCCTCTTTGCCTGTTTTGGGATAAAGGGTTTTCCTGTTGAGAAAAGAGAAGATGACCGACGGTCTGAATAGTCTAACTCCAGTCACCTCAAGAGCTGCACTCACAGTTCTGCTGCCTCTCCATTAAGGGCACTTTCACACTAGCGGCAGTGGATTCCAGCAGGCTGTTTCGGCAGCTGAACAGCCTGCCGGATCTGTGCTGCAGCTGGTGCACATGTGGGGCTGGAACTATGCTCCGGACCCACAAAACGAGGCCATTCGTAGTTTTGTTCCGGCCGCCTCTTGGGAAGTTTGCCATGCTGTGGCCGGATCCTCGGTCCACCCCCATTACAGTGAATGGGGCCGGAGCAAAGTTCTGGCCCCACACGTGCACCAGTGGCAGCACCACAGATCCAGCAGGCTGTTCACCCGCCGGAACAGCCTGCCGGAATCCACTGCCACTAGTGTGAAACTAGCCTAAAATCCATCACACCTGTGTGGACAGATACCCTACCATGAGGTTCAGCTCTGGCTATGACAGGAGACAACGTGGAGTCACAAGGACATGGATATAACTGCACCCTTCTCTCATGTGAATATGCGTCTTACAAATCATTATACATTCAGAGGGAACCAGGCAGGGCAAAGAAGAGGTCAGTGAGTTCAGCACTGCGAATATAGCCTGCACCTGTCTACGCCCGTCACTGCCCAACTATGGGTGGAGGGAAGAGAAGGGGCATTGCAGAAGCTACACTCCACAACATGAACAAAAATATGTGCCCCTTCCATGGATTCCAAGACATTCAATGTCAGTGAATAAGATGCATTATAGGCACCTTCCTGAGAGAACATAGCAAGACGCGCATGGAATGAGAAATGTAACATACCCTTCTTCTCTCCAGTGAACGGAACAAGATCTTCTCTCTCCTTCACATCCAGAGCCTCCTTCTCCAGATGCTGTAAGAGGGCATCTCTGTCCAGAGGGCCGGTGGCGGTCTTTGAGGTTTGGTCTCTTTGGCGCATCCCGGCCGGGAGAAGAATGTTCTAGGGAAACATGAAGAGAAATAAATCAATGCAGTGACCATGATAACTGCAATATAACTACTATAACTGCTCCTATGTACACGATTATAACTAGTATAATACTGCTCCTATGTACACGATTATAACTAGTATAATACTGCTCCTATGTACACGATTATAACTAGTATAATACTGCTCCTATGTACAAGAATATAACTACTATAATACTGCTCCTATGTACAAGAATATAACTACTATAATACTGCTCCTATGTACACGATTATAACTAGTATAATACTGCTCCTATGTCAAGAATATAACTACTATAATACTGCCTCCTATGTACAAGAATATAACTACTATAATACTGCTCCTATGTACACGATTATAACTAGTATAATACTGCTCCTATGTACAAGAATATAACTACTATAATACTGCTCCTATGTACAAGAATATAACTACTATAATACTGCTCCTATGTACACGATTATAACTAGTATAATACTGCTCCTATGTACAAGAATATTAACTACTATAATACTGCTCCTATGTACAAGAATATAAACCCACTATAATAATCTGCTCCTATGTACAAAGAATATAAACTACTATAATACTGCTCCTATGTACAAGAATATAACTACTATAATGCTGCCTCCTATGTACAAGAATATAACTACTATAATACTGCTCCTATGTACAAGAATATAACTACTATAATACTGCTCCTATGTACAAGAATATAACTACTATAATGCTGGCTCCTATGTACAGAATATAACTACTATAATACTGCTCCTATGTACAAGAATATAACTACTATAATACTGCTCCTATATACAAGAATATAACTACTATAATACTGCTCCTATGTACAAGAATATAACTACTATAATACTGCTCCTGTGTACAAGAATATAACTACTATAATACTGCTCCTATGTACAATAATATAACTACTATAATACTGCTCCTATGTACAAGAATATAACTACTATAATACTGCTCCTATGTACAAGAATATAACTACTATAATACTGCCTCCTATGTCCAAGAATATAACTACTATAATACTGCTCCTATGTACACGATTATAACAGTATAATACTGCTCCTATGTACAAGAATATAACTACTATAATACTGCTTCTATGTACAAGAATATAACTACTATAATACTGCTCCTATGTACAAGAATATAACTACTATAATACTACCTCCTATGTACAAGAATATAACTACTATAATACTGCTCCTATGTACAAGAATATAACTACTATAATACTGCCTTCTATGTACAAGAATATAACTACTATAATACTGCTCATATGTACAAGAATATAACTACTATAATACTGCTCCTATGTACAAGAATATAACTACTATAATACTGCTCCTATGTACAAGAATATAACTACTATAATACTGCTCCTATGTACAAGAATATAACTACTATAATACTCCTTCTGCGATAATACTACCTTCTGGAAATTCATGGACCACAGACTAGGCCTTAGTTGCAGTTATCGTTACCTCAGGGTCCATCTCTTGCAGCTCCAAGTCCAGTTGGGCCAACTCCTCTGCAGACATTCCCCGCATGATCTCATCTTCATCTATGTCCCGGTACTTCTCCAGCTCCTTTTGGTAAGACATGGTGGTGGTGGAGGTGGTGGTGGCTTTTCAGCCCCTTCTACAGGAGAAAAAACTCTGTTAGACCTTAGTATGTGGTTGTGTTTCTGGGTCCACATTGTATAACCCACCTTTCCCCTGCAGGGTGGGTGGACTATGATCCCCTTGGGGTTTGGGTCAAGTAATAGTTGTTTCCCTGTGGCACCTCTACTGCTACGCCGCTGTGATGATTAGAACCCCCCCCCCATTTACGGATATCCATGTAATTACACGCAGTGTCGTTCTATGTAGCTATGCACTTATGTATTTATGAACCTTACTATATAGAACATATCCTCCTAGGATGTTATAATGCAATATACCGACAACATACACTGTATAAATAATACTGTCCATACAGTGCATTAATACTACTAACAAACAGTGTATAAATAATACCACCATACGATGTATTAATACTACTAACTTACAGCATATAAATAATACCGTCATACGATGTATTAATACTACTAGCAAACTGTGATGAACCGCACCCCGCAGTCCCGCGCGTGGGGATCATGTGGTACGGTTCAATCTTTGATTTCAAGCAAGTGACGTTCCACGCCCCCTCGGGGTGTATAAGTTACGTACAGCACGGTTTTCCCCAGACACTTCCTGTCCAAGCGGGCACAGGAAGGCACAGAAAGGTGGGGAGAGTAGCCCATGCAATTCCTGCGTGGCGCTATCCTGACCGGCTGAGAGACCCTTTTTGCTATCACCAGCGAAACTGAGTCTATGAGCCCAGTAGTACTGCCACCAGCTCTCGTTTGATATAATTACAGTCCGTTAACGGATTATATCGGGTCAGGAGCCAACCCGGGTGGAATATAACAATATTACCGAAAACACGGACGTGGGATTCGTGGATCGAGATAACAGAACAATTCAAGGTTAAATTGTATATTAATCGCCTTAAGGGCTCACTAGATATAACTATATACACAGAAGATGGATACAGTGGTCAGATATGCAAATACTAGTGGCATGGTACAACAGAATTGACCAGCACAATAGTCAGTTACCAGAGAAATGTATAGTCCATTAAGATGATTTCTGGTTGAGGTAAGGCCTGGCTGTAACCACATGGGGGGCAGTGGTGTCAAGCAGCTTGTCCACGGTCTTTCCAAACACCAATGCTCCAGGTGACCCCCCCCTTCAGAGAAAGACAATGGCCTCTGTTCTCTGTGGCCTTTTAACCTGCAGTCGGCCACTCCCCCCAGGAGGAGTCAACCCCCCCCCCCCGTCCTGGTAGCAAAAGCCCCACAAAAACCATATGGCCCATAGCTCTAGACCGGAGGTCACAGGGAAAGGGTTCTGGTACCAACTGATCTGCCTGGGTTCCGGCTACAGGTGGAGACCAAACACGACACATTTATCAGGTTCCTGCTTGGAGATCCCCATAATCTCTGCTTCCTGACATGTGATCGCTAACTTATGGACATGTACCTGTCCCTCTCTGTCCCCGTCTCACAAATATATGATAGGCTTATGCTTGTGATGAACGGCCAATCCATAATTCTTTATTCAATCCTGGCTACAATATGTCTCGAAAGTGGGTAGCATGGCTAACTAGCTGATAGCTCCCTGCTGAGGGCTCTTCCTATGAAAAGGGCTTTGGCTCCGCAGTGACTGGGCAAGGTGTGAATCATATACAAGTGACCTGCTTTGAAGGCAGGACCCCTGCGGTGTTTACTTCATCTGCTAGTTGCCAGCAGCTGTGATTAAATCATGCCTAACATGGATCATGAATCCTATGATTAAATCATGGCTAACCTGGATCATGATTCCTCATTCCTCACACAAACAGTGTATAAATAACGGTCATACAGCGCACGAATACTGCTAACGAACAGTGTATAAATAATACCGTCATACAGTGCATTAATACTACTAACAAACAGCATATAAATAATACTGTCATATGATGTATTAATACTACTAACAAACAGCACATAAATAATACTGTCATACAATGTATTAATACTACTAGCAAACAGTGTATAATACAGTCATACAGTGCACGAATACTGCTAACAGTGTATAAATAATACTGTCATACAGCGCATTAATACTACTAACAATGTATAACTAATACCATCATATAGTGCATTAATACTATTAACAGTGTATAAATAATACTGTCATACAGTGCATTAATACTACTAACATACAGTGTATAAATACAGAGCATTAAAGGGGTTTTCTGAGACTTTAGAATTGATGACTTATCCTCAGGATAGGTCATCGGTATCTGATCGGTGGGAGTCCGATACTCGGGGACCCCCACCAATCAGATGTTTGTGAAGGCACCTGCAGTCCTGTAAGCGTTGCAGCCTTCTCTCTACTTTCCCTAGGCCATGTGATGACACGTTTATTGGTCACGTGGCAGCTCGAATGGGGCTGAGAGCGATACCAAGAAAAGCTGCTATACTATGGACCACTCTGTGTTTGGTGAGTAGAGAGAATGCCGCAGCCTTCTCAGCTGATCGGCGGAGGTCCCAAGTGTCGGACCCCCACCAATCAGATACTGATGACCTATCCTGAGGACATAAAATCCCAGAAAACCCTTTTATTACTAAAAATATATAGTGCATAAATAATACAGCTATACAGTGCATTAATACTAAAAATATGTAGTTCATAATATCCACATACAGTGCATTAATACTACCAACATACAGTGCGTAAATAATACAGCCATACAGTGTGTCAATAATACTGGCATGTAGTGCATAGCACTGTACAGTGAATACAGTCAGTGTAATAATATTGCCAAAATTGAGGGCACAAACATTGTCATACAGAGTGATAATACTGGCATGTAATACTTAACGCCATACAGCTCACAAATAATACCGCCATACAGTGCGTTAACACTACCAACACATAGGAATTATCTTCCCTCACACCCGTATTTTTTGCCTAAAATGACTGACAAACCCCAGGTTTGAGATTTTTTGAAATTCTTGGATTTATGCCCCCCTTGCCCATTTAAAAAAAGGGGTCGTGGCGGGGGCAGGGCCATCAGCCCCGACACATTAAAATTAATGACTGAAAGCTCATAGCTGGTGTAGATTTCACTGACGCACGGGTTGCAGGAGGATGAAGCGTGCCCCTTGTCATACATGACATGCCTCCTCCGGTGATGCAGACTGGCACAGAACATGCCCGCTTCAAACATCCGGGGCTCAGTACATAAATAATACGGTACAGAGCTCATAACACTGTACAGTGAATAATACCGCCATACAGTGCACAAAACCATGCAGTATATACCAATAATACCGCCATACAGTGCATTAAACTATGCAGTAAATACCAATAACACTGCCATACAGTGCAGAGCACTATGTAGTACCACACTAATTCTCATCCATCTTGACATACCGCACATTAGTACAACACACCACATACCGTACACATTATGCATACAGCCGTACACAAAGGACAGGGGACCCAAGAGCAAAAATAAGAATGTGACCCCTTTCATGTCCTAATAAGAGACTCCTAATCCCAAAACAGCCCAAACACCCAGGGGCCCCAGTGCAGGTTCTCACCCCAATGTAAAACTGGATGGGCCCCTCTGTCCAGGAGCCCTATGACAGGTGCCAGTGCTGTCTCTGTATACCGTACAGTCCTGTGTACAACCAGATGCGACACATGAGGGGTCCTGGGCATCAGTGGAAAATCTTCTCCTTAACCCCAAAAATCCAGAGTTCCTGAGCGAAAGCTCGCTGTCAGTGCCGCATGCTGCCCGCGAACAGTTATCAGCCCCAGACAGCACTGACTCAGCAGGGGCCCGAGTCACCAGGAGATCCTAATCTAAACTGACAGGAGGCCAGGACTACGACCTATACTACACCCAGTATAGAGCGGGAGAAGTGGTAGCACTGACCCCAGTATAGAGCGGGAGAAGTGGTACTGTGCACTGACCGGTAGTATAGAGCGGGAGAAGTGTACTGTGCACTACACCCAGTATAGAGCGGGAGAAGTGTACTGTGCACTACACCCCAGTATAGAGCGGGAGAAGTGGTACTGTGCACTGACCCCAGTATAGAGCGGGAGAAGAGTGGTTACTGTTGCACTACACCCAGTAATAGAGCGAGCGGGAGAAAAGTGTACTTCCCCAGTAGCGCGGGGAGAAATATGCCACTACACCCAGTATACAGCGGGGAGAAGAGTACTGTGACTGACCCCAGTATAGAGCGGGGAGAAGAGGTACTGTGCACTACACCCAGTATAGAGCGGGAGAAGTGGTACTGTGCACTACACCCAGTATAGAGCGGGGAGAAGGGGGGAGAAGAGCACCCAGTATGAGCGGGGAGAAGAGTTACTGTGGCACTACACCCAGTATAGAGCGGGAGAAGAGGTACTGTGCACTATACCCAGTATAGAGGCGGAGAGTTACTGGGGACCCCAGTATAGAGTGGAAGAAGAGGGTACTGTGCACTAACCCAGATAGAGGGAGAAGTGTACTGTGCACTACACCCAGTATAGAGCGGGAGAAGAGGTACTGTGCACTACACCCAGTATAGAGAGGGAGAAGTGGTACTGTGCACTGACACCCAGTATAGAGCGGAGAAGAGGTACTGTGGACTACACCCAGTATAGAGCGGGAGAAGTGGTACTGTGCACTAAACCCAGTATAGAGCGGGAGAAGTGTACTGTGCACTACACCAGTATAGAGCGGGAGAAGAGGTACTGTGCAGTGCACCCAGTATAGAGAGGGAGAAGAGGTACTGTGCACTGCACCCAGTATAGAGCGGGAGAAGAGGTACTGTGGACTACACCCAGTAGAGCGGGAGAAGAGGTAGAGTGCACTACACCCAGTATAGAGGGAGAAGTGTACTGTGGCACTGCACCCAGTATAGGTGGAGAAGAGGTACTGTGCACTACACCCCAGTATAGAGCGGGAGAAGTGGTACTGTGCACTACACCCAGTATAGAGCGGGAGAAGTGGTACTGTGCACTACCCAGTATAGAGCGGGAGAAGTGTACTGCACCAGTATAGAGTGGAGAAGAGGTACTGTGCACTACACCCAGTATAGAGCGGGAGAAGTGGTACTGTGCACTACACCAGTATAGAGCGGGAGAAGTGGTACTGGTACTGCACCCAGTATAGATGGGAGAAGAAACTGTTGCACTACACCCAGTATAGAGCGGAGAAGGTACTGTGCACTACACCCAGTATAGAGCGGGAGAAGTGGTACTGTGCACTACACCCAGTATAGAGCGGGAGAAGTGGTACTGTGCACTACACCAGTATAGAGCGGGAGAAGAGGTACTGTGCACTACACCCAGTATAGAGCGGGAGAAGAGGTACTGTGCACTACACCCAGTATAGAGCGCGAGGGCACTGTGCACACCCCAGTTATAGAGCGGGAGAAGTGGTACTGTGCACTACACCCAGTATAGAGCGGGAGAAGAGGTACTGTGCACTACACCCAGTATAGAGAGGGAGAAGAGGTAACTGTGCACTGCACCCAGTATAGACGGGAGAAGAGGTACTGTGCACTACACCCAGTACAGGGGAGAGTACTGTCCCCAGTATAGAGCGGGAGAAGTGGTACTGATGGCACTGCACCCAGTATAGAGCGGAGAAGTGGTACTGTGCACTACACCCAGTATAGAGCGGAGAAGACTGTGCAGCACTACACCAGATAGAGCGGGAGAAGAGGTACTGTGCTACCACCCAGTATGGAGAAGAGCACTGTGCACCCAGGAGCGGGAGAAGAGGTACGTGCACTACACCCAGTATAGAGCGGGAGAAGAGGTACTGTGCACTACACCAGTAGTAGAGCGGGGAGAAGAGGTACTGTGCACACCCCAGTATAGAGTGGGAGAAGTGGTACTGTGACTACACCCAGTATAGAGCGGGAGAAG